>BSBK01003587.1:3142500-3742500 GCA_027943335.1 Chamaecyparis obtusa | reverse complement strand
ATGGATCTGCTACAATCACTTGAGTCAGTGCTTTTTATTACTAATAAAATAGTACGTCCACAGTTCATTTCAGATAATTGGCTCATGGGGGCCCTGCAGGAGTATGATCTATGGTCGAGAAAAGCACTAGTGGGTGGGCTTTTTTCTCACCATGACCTCATATCAAGCCATGAGCATTTGATGGCTTACGATAGCTTCAAATGGGCCATGGAAAAATGGAGTTACCGAATTATTAGCCCCAACCTACAGATTGTGAGTGCGGCTCTTGGTAAGGACCTCGTGGACAAGATTAGGCACCTGGCTCATGTGGTGTTGGATCTCTTGATCTCGCCATCTCCATTGGTTCAACCACCTATTCCTCCAATGAATTCATCTTGCAAAGTTTTACCTCCTGGCACTTCAAAGTAGGTACCTGACCTGAAGGTACCTCTTTCACCGAATCTATCATCTACTGATCCTCCTGCAGCTCTAATTATCCTTGAGGGTTGGGAGGTGGTGACCACTTCGGCTCCACCTATGGGTTGGGAGTTTGCAAGGGACCATGTGCTGCAACCATCCTCTCCCATGGATGAGTGTTAATTCCACTTAATTGGTTGGTTCTTGAGCAAAAATTATTTCTACCATGTTGTATTACTGATACCTAAGAATGGGTTTTTGATGGGTCTTTTGAAGGATTTGATCAAAATTGACATCCATTTTGTATCTACCCTATAAGTGGGTTTTTGGGTTTTGGTTTGTGTAATCCTTCATGGTTTTCATGTGGAAAACCAAATGTAAAGAACTATATAATTACCTTGCATGTATAAGATAATGTGCTGAAGGGTGCTCCCCTTAATACCACAAACACATAACAGAAACAGAGAAACCACAACAATATGCAAGAACAGAAAATTGGCTTCTTATTATCTCCACAAATGTGGAATTACAAACTTTTAGAATTACAATATGCAAAGCCACATGGGCATTCCCTTACAATATTCTGTAGGACAAAGCCTCGAATCAATACCCAGATCTACTACCCAGAACTATTCTGAACTACCTAAGACAATAATACGGCCTTCCTTATATAGGCAATTTTTCACCGCCTGGGAAGGTTCCAGAATTTTAGCCAATAAGGCCGACCAAACTTAGAATTATTTTATTTTACATTTCATTACATCATAGTCGGCTCAAGATAACCTTTGAAACCCGAACAGAAATTTTGAAGAAAATTATTTTTCGCCATTTCAGGTGGCCGAACTTCTGAAGACCATAAGTCATCACCAGTTGACCCGATCGGCTATTATAACCCCATTTCGGAAACGCCACGAAGCGCTCTACAAGCTTGACTGGCGCAAGGGCCTGTCACCCAAATTTTTGACCTCATTCGGGGCCTCTAAAGCTTTCAAAATTGAGTTCAAAGTTTCTGTACCCTGCTGCCAATACCGAAAATCTTCAATATTTTCCAATATACACTTGATCTGGCAATGAAACTTTACTGGCAGACTTATATGACCAAAATGAACCTCCAAGAAAGAAATCAGATCATTCTGAGCACATACAAAAATTACCAAAAATAGTAACTTTCCATAAATAGCAGCTCTGCACAAAATAACCCTTATTGAATATAAAAATATAAATATTTTTGGGTGATGCAAGATTGCCTTACACCCAGGATGCTCCTGCATCAGACACCCGGGGTAATTTGAGAAGTGACCCTGTCACGACTCAGGTGTGTAGAGGAAAACCAAGACGGTTAACCTCCTCCTTTGTTAGCCATGATGAATCTTCAATAGGTCGTCCTTTCCATTTGACCAAATATTCTTCATATGTCATGTTCCTTGTGCTTCTGCCAACATGACTGTCCAGTATATCTTCGATCTCCTTATTGTCTAAACTAGTTGCTGGAATACTCCACTGTGCTGCTATGATCTCATCTTCAACACCTCCTTCATGATACTCTGTCAGATCTGAAATGTTAAACACTGGTGAAATATTTAGCTCAGTAGGCAATTCTACCTCATATGCATTTCTTGAATCATGTTTCTTCAGTATCCTACATGGTCCAAACTTCTTCATTTTCAGCTTGTTATATGTACCAACTGGAAACCGCTCCTTCCGCAAATGAACCATGACTTCATCACCAACCTAAAATTCCTTATACCTCCTTTTCTCATCTGCCTTAGCCTTATACTGTGCGTTCATCTTGGTAATATGCTTCCTCACCTCCTCATGGATGTTCTTCAAGTGTTCTGTAAAATCCTCAGCTTCAGCACTACTTATTTCTCCTTTATCTATCTTCCTCAATTCAGATGCATTTCTTGGACTACTTCCATATACAATCTGGAATGGTGATTTACCAGTGCTCCTGTTGACAGAATTATTGTATGCAAATTCTGTCTGTGGTAAAATCAAATCCCATCTCGTTGGCTTATCTCCAACCAAACATCTCAGCAAATTTCCCAAACTCCTATTCACCACCTCTGTCTGTCCATCAGTCTGTGGATGATGTGATGAACTGAACTTCAAATCTGTCTTCAACTTCTTCCACAATGTACGCCAGAAATATCCAACAAACTTAGTGTCCCGATCTGAAACTATGGTCTTTGGCAAACCATGAAGTCTCACTACTTCTCTAAAAACAATTCTGCTACATGAACATCATCATTAGTCTTCTTGCAGGGAATGAAATGTGCCATCTTCAAAAATCTGTCAACCACCACAAAAATTAAATCATGTCCCCGCTGAGTCCTCGGTAAACCAAGAACAAAGTCCATGCTGATATCCTCCCAAGGCTTCTCTGGTACAGGTAATGGCTGATACAACCCTGTATTCTGCTTCACTCCTTTTGCCATCTGACATACTCTGCAACTCTGTACAAACTTCTTCACATCTTGCTGCAATTGTGGCCAATAATAATTTTCACTAACCAAAGAAAGGGTTTTGTCACGACCAAAATGTCCAGCCAATCCTCCACTATGCTTCTCCTTGATGAGATTCTCCCTCATAGAACTTCGTGGAATGCACAACTGACTCCTTCTGAATAGCATATCATCCTGGATGATGAAATCCAACCATTTCGTCCTGTCTAGAGTAACAGGTTCTGTACAAGCTTTCCAAGCTTCACCAAAATCAGGATCCTCTGGATACAAATTCTTGAGTTCCTTGAACCCAACCACTTCAATCTGCATTTCTGTCAGCAATAGTTGCCTTCTGCTAAGAGCATCTGCAACCCTATTAGACTTTCCACTCCCGTGTTTCAACACAAATGTATAACTCTGTAAAAACTCAACCCATTTCAAATGCGTCTGATTCAACTTTCCTTGACTATTCAAATATTGCAAAGCTTGATGATCAGTATACAAAACAAACTCCTTAGGAAGTAGATAATGTCTCCACTTTTTCAATGCCTGAACTATAGCATAAAATTCCTGATCATAAATAGAATATTTCCTCTTGGCATCATTTAACTTCTCACTGAAATAAGCAACAGGTTTACCTTCTTGGCTCATAACAGCTCCTATTGCAGTACCACTAGCATCACAATCTACTTGAAACACCTTATTAAAATCTGGAAGTGCTAAAACAGGTTGTTCTGTAACTTTTTGTTTCAACAATTGAAAACTCTTTTCTGCCCCATTAGTCCACTTAAACTCTTTTCTATCCCCTCTCATTATTTCAGTCAAGGGTCCACAAATACTGCTAAAATTTCAGATAAACTTTCTGTAAAAGCTAGCCAAACCATGAAAAGATCTTACCTCAGTAGCACTCCTTGGAGTAGGCCATTCAAGGATAGCCTGTACCTTTTCTGAGTCCATTTTTAGACCTTCTGCTGAAACTACAAATCTCAAATACACTAACTCTTTCTTCACAAAACTGCACTTCTTCAAATTAATCAACAATTTCTCTTCTCTCAGCTTCTCAAATATCATACGAATATGCATCATATGCTCCTCCAATGTTTTACTAAAGATCAAAATATCATCTAGGTAAACAATGACAAACTTACCCAGAAATTCTTTCAGAACCTCATTCATGAGCCACATGAAAGTGCTCGGTGCATTGGTTAGCCCAAAAGGCATGACTAACCACTCATACAGTCCTTCCTTTATCTTGAAGGCAGTCTTCCATTCATCTCCTTCTCTGATCTGAATCTGATGATATCCACTTTTTAGATCTATCTTTGAAAAATACACAGCTCCACTCAAACAGTCCATAATATCATCCATTCGTGGCAATGAAAACCTGTACTTGATTGTGATCTTGTTTATTGCCCTAGAATCTGTACACATCCTCCATTCTCCATTCTTCTTTGGTGCTAATACCGCTGGTACAGCACAGGGACTCAGACTCTCACGGATCAATCCTTTCTGTAACAACTCATGTACTTGTCTGTTCAACTCCTCACTTTCTGCAGGTGTCATTCTGTGTGCTGCCTTGTTCGGCAAACTCGCTCCTGGGATCAAGTCCATTTGATGGCTGATCTTGCTGACTGGTGGTAATCCATCAGGCACGTTATCGGATACAACATCTTGAAACTCATTCAACAAATCTGCAACTTCTACAGGAACATCTTCTACTTCCTCTTTACCAGCTTTTGGAATTAAAGAAAAACATACATGCTCATGCCTCATACCATCTAGGAAATTTCTTCCATCAACAAAAGTTATCTTTGCATTACCACATACCTTTTCTTCAGTCTCCTTCAATGGTTTTAGCTTATGCCGCACTCTATCCTTTGTCAGGGAATAGGTATTCGCACGACCATCATGTACAGCACATCTGTCAAACTGCCATGGTCTACCCAACAACATATGACATGCATCCATAGATATGATATCACACAATACCTCATCTTGGTATCCACCAATCTTGAACTTCACCAGGCATTGTTCATTGACCATGACCTTGTGGTCATCCTGTACCCAGGCAATCCGATATGGATGTGGGTGTTTCTATCTCTTGAGCTTCAACTTTGTCACCATCTTTTCTGACACCAAATTGCCAGTGCTTCCACTATCGATAATCACATCACAACATTTACCCTCACACTTGCATCTAGTGCGAAACAGGCTCCTCCTTTGTTCAGGTTCATTCTCACCACTCAGCAAGACTCTTCTATTAATTAGCGTTTCTCCTCTTTCAGCATCTTCAAAATTTGATGATCTAGCATCTTCATCGACATGCGCAACTCTGGCCTGGCCTTCATTTCTCCTATCTGTTCTACCTTAGCGCCGAAGACATTGAAATGCCCTGTGACCTTCTTCTCCACAGTGAAAACATGTTCCACGGAAGCCACCTCTTCCAGATCCTTGTCCTCTTCCTCTTCCTCTTTGATCTCTATTATTCTGATCCTGGAAGCGATTGAAATTATTTTCTCGCTGATTCTGACTGCTACTGGCCTCATCCTTCTTTTTCGGATCTTCATTTCGGCCACCATATGACCGTCCACCAGATCGTCCACCGTGACCTCTTCCGTTTTGTCTGCTCTCAAACTTTTTGTTCAGCTTTTCCTCTACTTTTAGGGCAAACTGGTATGCCTCTTCAATACTATTCATTCGAACCAGATTCAGCTCCTCCTGAATGCTTGGCCTTAACCCATTAAGGTATAGGGAAACTTTCTCCTTATCAGCTTCTGCGTGGCCTGTTCTGATGAGAAGTCGATAGAACTCCTCTGTATACTCCTGAACAGATCTTCCTGCTTGCTTCAAACTCTGCATTTTCTTCAGTAGGTCAAGCTCATAATCAACATGAATGAACTGTCGCTTCAATTTATCCACCATCCGATCCCATCTCGTGATTTTCTCCTTTCCCCTTCTATTTCGCTCCAACTGAATCTCTTGCCACCATATCTTCACATGACCTTTCAGTCTGGCCTTCGCAAATTTGACCCTATCAGGATCCTCAACATCTTCATACTCAAAATATTCCTCACATTCGTTGATCCAGTCGATCAATTCTTCTGGGTTAAGATTTCCAGAAAATGTAGGAACCTCAATCTTAGGTCTTTTCCCAATCTTAGAAATAGCCCGAAAAAATATTTCTTCCTCCTAGTTCACAATTTTGACTTCTCCTTCTTGATATTCTTCTTCGACTTCATCCTCGCTTTCATCTCTGACATTAAGATTCATTCCTCTACGAATCTCTTCTTGCAATGCTCGCACTTGTCTTTGCAGCTCTCCGACCTCAGGTGTTACAACACCAGCTCTTCCGCCACGTTCCCTTCGTGGAGGCATTTTCGCGATGCGTGCTGAAACCCTAGCCACGGTCCTGGTGCAAACTGCCTCACGGTCGGCGATCTGTTTACACACTCAAGAACTCCTGCTCTGATACCACTTGATGAAGGGTGCTCCCCTTAATACCACAAACACATAACAGAAACAGAGAAACCACAACAATATGCAAGAACAGAAAATTGGCTTCTTATTATCTCCACAAATGTGGAATTACAAACTTTTAGAATTACAATATGCAAAGCCACATGGGCATTCCCTTACAATATTCTGTAGGACAAAGCCTCGAATCAATACCCAGATCTACTACCCAGAACTATTCTGAATTGCCTAAGACAATAATACGACCTTCCTTATATAGACAATTTTTCACCGCCTGGGAAGGTTCCAGAATTTTAGCCAATAAGGCCGACCAAACTTAGAATTATTTTATTTTACATTTCATTACATCATAGTCGGCTCAAAATAACTTTTGAAACCCGAACAGAAATTTTGAAGAAAATTATTTTTCGCTATTTCAAGTGGCCCAACTTCCGAAGACCATAAGTCATCACCAGTTGACCTGATCGGCTATTATAACCCCATTTTGGAAACGCCACGAAGCGCTCTATAGGCTTGACGGGCGCAAGTGCCGGTCACTCATATTTTTGACCTCATCCGGGGCCTCTAAAGCCTTCAAAATTAAGTTCAAAGTTTCTGTACCTTGCTGCCAATACCAAAAATCTTCAATATCTTCCAATATACACTTGATCTGGCAATGAAACTTTACTGACAGACTTATATGACCAAAATGAACCTCCAAGAAAGAAATCAGATCATTCTGAGCACATACGAAAATTACCAAAAATAGTAACTTTCCATAAATAGCAGCTCTGCACAAAATAACCCTTATTGAATATAAAAACATAAATATTTTTGGGTGATGCAAGATTGCTCTTACACCCAGGATGCTCCTGCATCAGACAACCGGGGTAATTTGAGAAGTGACCCTGTCACGACTCAGGTGTGTAGAGGAAAACCAAGACGGTTAACCTCCTCCTTTGTTAGCCATGATGAATCTTCAATAGGTCGTCCTTTCCATTTGACCAAATATTCTTCATATGTCATGTTCCTTATGCTTCTGCCAACATGACTGTCCAGTATATCTTCGATCTCCTTAGTGTCTAAACTAGTTGCTGTAATACTCCACTGTGCTGCTATGATCTCATCTTCAACACCTCCTTCATGATACTCTGTCAGATCTGAAATGTTAAACACTGGTGAAATATTTAGCTCAGTAGGCAATTCTACCTCATATGCATTTCCTGAATCATGTTTCTTCAGTATCCTACATGGTCCAAACTTCTTCATTTTCAGCTTGTTATATGTACCAACTGGAAACCGCTCCTTCCGCAAATGAACCATGACTTCATCACCAACCTAAAATTTCTTATACCTCATTTTCTCATCTGCCTTAGCCTTATACTGTGCGTTCATCTTGGTAATATGCTTCCTCACCTCCTCATGGATGTTCTTCAAGTGTTCTGCAAAATCCTCAGCTTCAGCACTACTTATTTCTCCTTTATCTATCTTCCTCAATTCAGATGCATTTCTTGGACTACTTCCATATACAATTTGGAATGGTGATTTACCAGTGCTCCTGTTGACAGAATTATTGTATGCAAATTCTGCCTGTGGTAAAATCAAATCCCATCCCGTTGGCTTATCTCCAACCAAACATCTCAGCAAATTTTCCAAACTCCTATTCACCACCTCTGTCTGTCCATCAGTCTGTGGATGATGTGATGAACTGAACTTCAAATCTGTCTTCAACTTCTTCCACAATGTACGCCAGAAATATCCAACAAACTTAGTGTCCCGATCTGAAACTATGGTCTTTGGCAAACCATGAAGTCTCACTACTTCTCTGAAAAACAATTCTGCTACATGAACAACATCATTAGTCTTCTTGCAGGGAATGAAATGTGCCATCTTAAAAAATCTGTCAACCACCACAAAAATTGAATCATGTCCCCGCTGAGTCCTCGGTAAACTAAGAAGAAAGTCCATGCTGATATCCTCCCAAGGCTTCTCTGGTACAGGTAATGGCTGATACAACCCTGTATTCTGCTTCACTCCTTTCGCCATCTGACATACTCTGCAACTCTGTACAAACTTCTTCACATCTTGCTGCAATTGTGGCCAATAATAATTTTCACTAACCAAAGAAAGGGTTTTGTCACGACCAAAATGTCCAGCCAATCCTCCACTATGCTTCTCCTTGATGAGATTCTCCCTCATAGAACTTCGTGGAATGCACAATTGACTCCCTCTGAATAGCATATCATCTTGGATGATGAAATCCAACCATTTCGTCCTGTCTAGAGTAACAGGTTCTGTACAAGCTTTCCAAGCTTCACCAAAATCAGGATCCTCTGGATACAAATTCTTGAGTTCTTTGAACCCAACCACTTCAATCTGCATTTCTGTCAGCAATAGTTGCCTTCTGCTAAGAGCATCTGCAACCCTATTAGACTTTCCACTCCCGTGTTTCAAAACAAATGTATAACTCTGTAAAAACTCAACCCATTTCAAATGCGTCTGATTCAACTTTCCTTGACTATTCAAATATTGCAAAGCTTGATGATCAGTATACAAAACAAACTCCTTAAGAAGTAGATAATGTCTCCACTTTTTCAATGCCTGAACTATAGCATAAAATTCCTGATCATAAACAAAATATTTCCTCTTGGCATCATTTAACTTCTCACTGAAATAAGCAACAGGTTTACCTTCTTGGCTCATAACAGCTCCTATTGCAGTACCACTAGCATTACAATCTACTTGAAACACCTTATTAAAATCTGGAAGTGCTAAAACAGGTTGTTCTGTAACTTTTTGTCTCAACAATTGAAAACTCTTTTCTGCCCCATTAGTCCACTTAAACTCTTTTCTATCCCCTCTCATTGTTTCAGTCAAGGGTCCACAACTACTGCTAAAATTTTAGATAAAATTTCTGTAAAAGCTAGCCAAACCATGAAAAGATCTTACCTCAGTAGCACTCCTTGGAGTAGGCCATTCAAAGATAGCCTGTACCTTTTCTGGGTCTATTTTTAGACCTTCTGCTGAATCTACAAATCCCAAATACACTAACTCTTTCTTCACAAAACTGCACTTCTTCAAATTAATCAACAATTTCTCTTCTCTCAGCTTCTCAAATACCATACGAATATGTATCATATGCTCCTCCAATGTCTTACTAAAGATCAAAATATCATCTAGGTAAACAATGACAAACTTACCCAAAAATTCTTTCAGAACCTCGTTCATGAGCCGCATGAAAGTGCTCGGTGCATTGGTTAGCCCAAAAGGCATGACTAACCACTCATACAGTCCTTCCTTTGTCTTGAAGGCAGTCTTCCATTCATCTCCTTCTCTTATCTGAATCTGATGATATCCACTTTTTAGATCTATCTTTGAAAAATACACAGCTCCACTCAAACAGTCCATAATATCATCCATTCGTGGCAATGGAAACCTGTACTTGATTGTGATTTTGTTTATTGCCCTAGAATCTGTACACATCCTCCATTCTCCATTCTTCTTTGGTGCTAATACCGCTAGTACAGCACAGGGACTCAGACTCTCACGGATCAATCCTTTCTGTAACAACTCATGTACTTGTCTGTTCAACTCCTCACTTTCTGTAGGTGTCATTCTGTGTGCTGCCTTGTTCGGAAAACTCGCTCCTGGGATCAAGTCCATCTGATGGCTGATCTTCTTGACTGGTGGTAATCCATCAGGCACGTTATCGGATACAATATCCTAAAACTCATTCAACAAATCTGCAACTTCTACAGGAACATCTTCTAATTCCTCTTTACCAGCTTTTGGAATTAAAGCAAAACATACATGCTCATGCCTCATACCATCTAGGAAATTTCTTCCATCAACAAAAGTTATCCTTGCATTACCACATACCTTTTCTTCAGTCTCCTTCAATGGTTTTAGCTTATACCGCACTCCATCCTTTGTCAGGGAATAGGTATTCGCACGACCATCATGTACAGCACATCTGTCAAACTGCCATGGTCTACCCAACAACATATGACATGCATCCATAGATATGATATCACACAATACCTCATCTTGGTATCCGCCAATCTTGAACTTCACCAGGCATTGTTCATTGACCATGACCTTGTGGTCATCCTGTACCCAGGCAATCCGATATGGATGTGGGTGTTTCTATCTCTTGAGCTTCAACTTTGTCACCATATTTTCTGACACCAAATTGCTAGTGCTTCCACTATCAATAATCACATCACAACATTTACCCTCACACTTGCATCTAGTGCGAAATAGGCTCCTCCTTTGTTCAGGTTCATTCTCACCACTCAGCAAGACTCTTCTATTAATTAGCGTTTCTCCTCTTTCAGCATCTTCAAAATTTGATGATCTAGCATCTTCATCGACATGCGCAACTCTGGCCTGGCCTTCATTTCTCCTATCTGTTCTGCCTTAGCGCGGAGGACATTCAAATGCCTTGTGACCTTCTTCTCCACAGTGAAAACATGTTCCACGGAAGCCACCTCTTCCAGATCTTTGTCCTCTTCCTCTTCCTCTTTGATCTTTATTATTCTGATCTTGGAAGCGATTGAAATTATTTCCTCACTGATTCTGACTGCTACTGGCCTCATCCTTCTTTTTTGGATCTTCATTTCGGCCACCATATGACCGTCCACCAGATCGTCCACCGTGACCTCTTCCGTTTTGTCTGCTCTCAAACTTCTTGTTCAGCTTTTCCTCTACTTTTAGGGAAAACTGGTATGCCTCTTCAATACTATTCATTCGAACCAGATTCAGCTCCTCCTGAATGCTTGGCCTTAACCCATTAAGGTATCGGGCAACTTTCTCCTTATCAGCTTCTGCGTGGCCTGTTCTGATGAGAAGTCGATAGAACTCCTCTGTATACTCCTGAACAGATCTTCCTGCTTGCTTCAAACTCTACATTTTCTTCAGTAGGTCAAGCTCATAATCAACAGGAATGAACTGTCGCTTCAATTTATCCACCATCCGATCCCATCTCATGATTTTCTCCTTTCCCCTTCTATTTCGCTCCAACTGAATCTCTTGCCACCATATCTTCGCATGACCTTTCAGTCTGGCCTTCGCAAATTTGACCCTATCAGGATCCTCAACATCTTCATACTCAAAATATTCCTCACATTCGTTGATCCAGTCGATCAATTCTTCTGGGTTAAGATTTCTAGAAAATGTAGGAACCTCAATCTTAGGTCTTTTCCCAATCTTAGAAATGGCCCGAAAAAGTCTTTCTTCCTCCTGGTTCACAATTTCGACTTCTCCTTCTTGATATTCTTCTTCGGCTTCATCCTCGCTTTCATCTCTGACATTAAGATTCATTCCTCTACGAATCTCTTCTTGCAATGCTCGCACTTGTCTCTGCAGCTCTCTGACCTCAGGTGTTACAACACCAGCTCTTCCGCCACGTTCCCTTTATGGAGGCATTTTTGTGATGCGTGCTGAAACCCTAGCCACGGTCCTGGTGCAAATTGCCTCACGGTCGGTGATCTGTTTACACACTCAAGAACTCCTGCTCTGATACCACTTGATGAAGGGTGCTCCCCTTAATACCACAAACACATAACAAAAATAAAGAAACCACAACAATATGTAAGAACAGAAAATTGGCTTCTTATTATCTCCACAAATGTGGAATTACAAACTTTTAGAATTACAATATGCAAAGCCACATGGGCATTCCCTTACAATATTCTGTAGGACAAAGCCTCGAATCAATACCCAGATCTACTACCCAGAACTATTCTGAACTGCCTAAGACAATAATACGGCCTTCCTTATATAGGCAATTTTTCACCGCTTGGGAAGGTTCCAGAATTTTAGCCAATAAGGCCGACCAAACTTAGAATTATTTTATTTTACATTTCATTACATCATAGTCGGCTCAAGATAACCTTTGAAACCCGAATAGAAATTTTGAAGAAAATTATTTTTCGCCATTTCAGGTGGCCCAACTTCCGAAGACCATAAGTCATCACCAGTTGACCCGATCGGCTATTATAACCCCATTTCGAAAACACCACGAAGCGCTCTACAGGCTTGACCCACGCAAGCGCCCGTCACCCAAATTTTTGACCTCATCCGGGGCCTCTAAAGCCTTCAAAACTGAGTTCAAAGTTTCTGTACCCTGCTGCCAATACCGAAAATCTTTAATATCTTCCAATATACACTTGATCTGGCAATGAAACTTTACTGGCAGACTTATATGACCAAAATGAACCTCCAAGAAAGAAATCAGATCATTCTGAGCACATACAAAAATTACTAAAAATAGTAACTTTCCATAAATAGCAGCTCTGCACAAAATAACCCTTATTGAATATAAAAACATAAATATTTTTGGGTGATGCAAGATTGCTCTTACACCCAGGATGCTCCTGCATCATAATGATTTTGCGGTTTCTTCCTGATTCTTCCACGGATGAGTCTTTGAATCAGTTTATATAAATATAAATATGGTGGCTAGTCCACTTTGGCTTTAAAAAAAAAATTACCTTGGAAACAAGCAAAAAGAACCATTTTCGATACTTCGTGGTTCATGGAATTGGCAGTTGTGAAATAGTGTTTTTTTGCATTGGCGCAAAGACAAAAACTGGAGGTTGTGAAATGGAGATTTTTTGCTATTTCGCAAGGATTATATAAAAGGCTTGCGTGATAGTGATTTTTTGCTAGTTCGCAGGCAACATTAAGAGGACATCAAAACAATGATTTTTTGCTATTTCATGGATGACATATTAGTAAGTTGAAAAATGGTGAAAAGTGAAACATTTAATGAAGGGTGGCCAAATTAATGGTTGAGCGTGCTGATAGATGTTTCAAAATTCACACATACAAAATGTCTCATGAGGAGTTTGGAAATTGATGGGCATTAAGACTGTTGATGTTTGATTATAAAAGATTGACTAATATGGCTCAGATTGTCAAACACATTGTAGATCGAGCTGAGCTAGTGGAGTGAAGGAAGATAGTTGAGAAGACACAAGCTTGCACAGTTGACAATAGTAAGTAAAAATCTCCACCGAGCTTGTAACTTATTGCATTTTAGAAAATGACTAAGAAGAAGAAAGTAGATATCAAGAAGGAAGTTTCCAAGAAAGCCAAAGCGCCTAAAGAGAAACCCCCATAGAGCACATTGCTTAGCCTATTGCCAGGGTCAACAGATACATGTTCAAAGAATGTATTTTCAGATGAATGGAGGGATTGTAGAGATTCTACCATTCGAGTTTCTAGTAGGTCCTTATTTTGGTTTTTCTACACAAATCAAGATGAAAAGGAACCAAGGTGAAATCCTTGGAGATTGGACTTGGCAAGGTCATAGTGCCAAATGTGTATACAGATGTAGAGTTGATGAATTTTCTAGCTGAGCACTACAAGCCAGAGACTAGAATGATAAGGAGAACGGATGGCTCACCTCTGGTGCATATTTCTAGGGCATGTATAGAATAATGTTTTGACCTAAGAAAAAAATCCTTAACCAAAATTGATAGAGATCAAGCTATCATTGAATATGAGAGAATGGTGAGGAGCTCCAATTACAGAGAGGTCTCGTATTTCATGAAGAGAGGTCTCGACAATTGAATGATAACAGTGGATAGTAAAGGCCCACATTTGACAAATAGTTTTATCGATTTCTTTCAGAATACATACTATGCATGGGCACAACTATGCGGAGAGGATGCCAAGTCAAAAATGCCTCTGGACTTCATGTACATGTCAATGAGAATTTAAAACCCTAATTTCTATTTAGAATTTGATTTTTTTACTGAGATAGAGAGGTTATTGCATCAACAATTGATAAAATGGAAAACAACTAAATCATTTAAAAATTATTCTCTGTTATTACATTTAATTTTGTACCAAAACATTTCAGAGTTTAGAGAATCTTTGAAATTGATTACAAGCGATGGTAAAGGAACAAAACTACCATTGCAACTATGGTGTCGAGCATGGAATAAGAATAGCAGAGATTGTGATTTCAACAAATTCTAAGATATATTTGTGTTATGGATTTACAGGTTGGTAGGTCATCCGAAGGAAAGAGTTCCACAAAAAATTAAATCATTGATTAGGCCCAAGGAGTATTTTCCTGAAAGGAATTATCCCCATAACTTTTGGGATTGGATTTGTAAACCCAAGTATACAATGATGAGAATATATGGGTCCAGGTAACAACCTCATAAGTTGCCCATACATGTATCATAAAGGATTGGGTTTTTGGAATTCATGTGGTAGATGTTGTGGTTGTAGAAGGATATTATAGCTCCAAGGAAGAAAGGCACATATATCCCTCATCTAGTAAAACTTTTTGAATTCACCATTGGTTCCAATATGTTAAACGATTTACAAGAATATATAAAAAAATCATTATAGATTGGAAAGTGAGGAGTAGGGATTATGACCCAAAGGGACATATCCAATCCATGATTGCCAATTTGAAACATCAATGGAATATTAGTGAAGATGTGATAAGAAACTATGATGAAATATCATCCATTATTCAAAAGGTTAATAAGTGGGGAAAACTTTTGAAGACCGAAGGAGAAAGATTAAAAATGGGACAACCTAGATTTTATGATGAAGAAAAGTTTGAAGTGTTGAGAATTGAGAAATGCATTGAAAATTTTGAGGAGTTGTTTAGCCAGAGTCAACAATAGGAAAAGTCTAAGGAGGTTGAGAAGGCACTTGCTCCCCTAAAGAAAAGGAGAAAATTTATTTTGCATGATTCAGATTCAAACTCTCCACCTCTAGTGCAGCAAGAAGAAAATGTTGTCCCACTTATTTCTTACAGTTACAATGATTCGGTTGATGAATGTGATTCAGAGGAAGTGAGACGTATCCTAAGGGGATTAAGAGAGGATAAGAAAGAAAGACCAACATCTCCACCCCCTATGTTACAAGATAAAGTTCATAGATACCAAGTGCAAACTCTTGAGGATGACCTTCCCATTGACACAAATGATGAAAGAGAAGTTATTTCTCTTATGTTCCTTCAAAAGGATGACTTTACAAAAACACATAAATTTAAGGATTTTTGGATTCAATACAAGATGAAAGATTTTGATTAAAATAAGAAATTAAGGCTGTGTTGAAGAGTCTCAACATGAAACCATAATCAAATAAATGATTGATGAAATGAATCTTGATGATATCACTTGCACTATTGAAGAAGCAAAGGATATAGTGATGAAAAGTAATATGTTGATTGTGCCAGGGCTTACATTGAAAGAATTGTTCTTGTTGGATCAAGTCAGAAAGAAAGATGATCCCACATTTGTGGAAGAGATTGATACTTTGGAGAAGATTGAAGGATCTGGATTTTATAAAAAAAATGGAGACTCTAGCCACATGGGTCAATTTTAAGGGTGATAGCAAGCCCAAGTTGATCGATATAGAAAAAGGTTCAGTAGGTATGTTTGTTATTCAAACTATTGATAGTACCAATCCATTAGCCTCAGCCTCTGAATTAATGCACAGGGCTATGTTTAATAGAGCTCAAGTTAAACATATGCAGGAAAAGTTGGAAGAATCTCTACTCAAGGAAGTAGAGATGAACAAGGTAATTAATGAATTATATTTGAAGGTGGAAAATATGACGAAGGAATCGATGCAGCATAAAACCCTAGGGCCTAGCATGACAATATTAGTTCCACAAATTGTTTCATAGGTTCCAAAAAGTTCACACCAAGATCTTGATAAACAAGAATATATTTCTAATGCTTGTGAATGTAAAAATTTAAAGGATATACTATCTTTCAGAGTAAAATATGTGTTGAAACAATGTGATGAAGTCCACACAAGTTACAATAGCTTGGTATACATGTAGAGCCATTTCAAAGAAAATAAGCCTAAGCTACAGGAGATAATGAGAAAATGGAGGCCTTCTCATTTTGAACTCAGTCAAGTTTATGAAGCTACAAGGAGGGATCTAGAATCTCCTTCAGAAATCAAATCGACTGTACAAATGATTGCAGTTGTATCAAATAATCTAAGTTATATTTAACAGGAAGAAGACAAGGTGAATCAAAGGATGACTTATTTTTGTTTCAAATAATCATTGGTCAATCCCAGGTATTATTGATGATAATGGCAAGGTAAAGGATGTTCAAGAATGGAAGATTGAATTTGAGGAATCACCTAGAAAGGTGTTTGATCAATTGAAAAGAGATTGAAAGATTTAATGATATTCTCGACAAAATTATTTCTTTGGAAGTCAAGTTCTCCATATTTCAGGTTGAAGCCCGTGTGGTCATTGGGAAGAAATTGCATGATCTACTATTGTTTGTTTATGATATTTTGCATTTCAAATATCCTACACATGTTCAAGTGGCAGGTTGGATAGCTGAGTATTTGAAGAACCCCAAGGAACTGCCAGAAAAGGACATCAAACTCGATAAGGAAATAATTATGATGGATTAGTTTTCTTTATGTTTTAGTTTTGTTTATGTTATTGTAATCTTAAAGCTGTCAGTTGTAGTTAGTTGGTTGTAAGGAATAGATTTGTTGGTTGGAAGCTTGTTTGCATCCCATCGATTTTTCATAAGATGGGATACCACAACTAGTACAAGGAAGATTTTTTTTGGGATAGACTAATATTATTATATTGTAATGGATAGTATACTTGGATAGTGAGTGAAACCAATATACAAATCAATTGTATTCATTCTGATACTTGGGTAGTGACTACTGATAATACAATATGAAATATATCTTCATTCTACTTCTGAATGAGTATGATAATTTCTAGGAAATTAGGAATACTCAATACATTATACTTCAAATTTCTAGGAAATTAGGAATTTAGGAATACATTATACTTCAAATTCAATATAGTAACATGAACATTAAACAGATTGTATGTTCCTTAAACGAGTGGACCTAACAATCTTTTGTTCTAGTGCAATAATAGAGCAAACGGGGGGATCTACGAGCGGGAAAGGAGCAATTCAAATTTCAAATATGGACAACAGAGGGAATGGCAGATCTGACACTGGTTCATCAGGGGTTGGAAGTCAACAAGAGGAGACAGATGCGAACAAAGAGCAAGGTAAGATTCCTGATGTCGGTTTGGGGACAGGGGACTCGGGGGGCCCCAGAATGGAGCCTATTGATCAAAATAGGATGAATACTGGCAAAACTATCAAAAGTTGGTCAAGTCTTTTTGGTGTCAAGCCAGTAGGTAAGTCCTCTCTCGCACCTGTGAAAAAATTGTCCAACCTCAAGTAGGGTACTTTTGCTATTACCATTCCAGATCAAATCATAGATCTTAATATTTCTCGAATGGCTAACTCTCTTGTGGGGAGATTCTTGGGATCTCGTCCTAATATCGAGGTGGTTAGGGATTTTGTTAAAAGAAAATGGGTCTTGAAAGGCCAAGTGGAGGTGGAGGCTCTCCCCAGAGGATGCTTATCATTTTATTTTTCATGTGAGGAAGATTTAAGGAATACCTTGTGCAATGGACCGTGGGTGATAGGAAAGCACTCTACGATTCTTCATAAGTGGTGTCCTAACTTGAATATACAGGATGATCTGAATGTGCAAGCACTGGTTTGGGTGAACCTCCTGAGCCTACCTCTTGAGTTTTGGATGGAAGATATTTTCAAGGGAATAGCTAATGTTTTGGGGGAACTCTTGTCTATGGGTCCTGTCATAGTCTCCAAGAGAGGCCTAATGTATGCAAGGATTTGTTTGGGGGTTCAATAGGGAGTGGATATGCCAGAATCTATTACACTCCATTCCAAACTTGGCTCCTAGATCCAGAAGATTGAGTATGAGTCTACACCTTTTACCTGTTATCACTGTAAGAAAATTGGGCATTGGGCTAAGCAATGCCCAAAACTAATACCCCAACCTAAGAAACTAAAGAAGGTGTGGGTTAGAAAGTTAAAAATTGGAATGAACTATAATGGTAAAAGTGATAATGGGAAGAAAGAAGGAAATATGGAGGTGAAGGGCACTTGTGGCAAAGGTAGTGACACATCCCCCTCTAAAATTGTGTAGAAAAAGGGGGGTAGGATGAAAATAGTTAATGATTCTTCGCCCAGGAGAATGGATGATTCTTTTGTTGAAGAACTTCAGAGCAAGCCTTCAAGAGCAATGGAGGGTAAGGAGGATTTTGATGTGTATTTGATTGAGAGAGAAATTTCAGGAGGTAATCTTATTACCTTACGTATACAAAATAAGAATACCCTGCAAGACGCCCAAAATTGTTCGATATTGGGGTTTTCTGAGGACCGGTCTCAGAAGACTATTTCTACTCCTATGGGATTTGATGAGAAGCTACCCATTATATCCAAGTCTTTAAAGTGAGGAGATGATGCAGATATTGATGCTACCCTTTTGGGGTGTGATGTCTTGATTGAAGAGGGATGGTCAAATGTGGAGAACAAAATGACAATAAAAAATAAGAAAAAAAAAGGTATGCTGAAGATGACAAAGAATGCATCTTTGATTTTTAGAAGCACGAGAAGTAGCAAAACTAGAGATGTGGGAGCTACTCATGTCTCCTCAGGAAGGCCCTCAAATCAGAAAAGAAGAGCTCTAGAGACCAGTAGGAGCATAGCAGATGGAAGTCAAAGAACTATCCTAGAGTCCGGACCCTTCCATAAGAAATGAAGATTATTTCTTGGAATGTACGAGGATTAAATAATCCTCATAAGAAAGACATGATTAAAAACATGATAAGAGACAACAAGCCAGATATTGTTCTACTTCAAGAGACTAAGATGTCTAAGGACAAAGTTGAGAAACTCCATTTTTTTAGCAATGGTATATCCCTTGGTGGTGATGCGGATGGGGCTTTAGGGGGTATTGTGACAATCTGGAACTATAATTTAATTAGGGGGGAGGTGATCTCCCAAGGAAATAATGTGCTAACACCAGATTTTGGCACATTAAGGATGGCATCTCTTGGGTTTTGACTAATATCTATGCTCCCAATACTAAATGGGGGAGGAAATATTTTTGGAGTGATGTTTCTAGAAAAAGGAGTGACTTTTCTGATGAAGGATGGATTATAATGGGGGACTTTAACACTCCTTTAAAGGAAAATGAGGAACTGGGTGGAAGCCAACCTGATCTGGACAACAAAATTGATCTCATGGACATTATTGATGGCCAAGCATTACATGACATAGACTTGCAGGGGATCAACTATACCTAGACTAATAGGAGGTCTGGTAATGAGCTTATCCAAGTTAGACTTGATAGGGTTCTTGCAAGTAGTAAGTGGTTCAATAGTTATTCTTGCACCTTATTAGCTTATGTTAGAGCTAGTTCTGATCACTATCTGATCACCCTTATTGCTGAGCCTAATGGGCTGAAAAGGAACTTCCCTTTTCATTTTGAGAAAATGTGGACAATTCATCCTAATTTGGAAAAACTTATTGAGGAGTGGTGGAGTATTAGGATTGAAGGAACGACTATGTTCAAAATTTCTAAGAAACTGAAAAATGTGAAGGACAATATTAAAAAATGGAACAAAGAGACTTTTGGGAATATCTTTACCAATAAAAGGAAAATTGCAAAGGAGCTGAAGGAAATTCAGGACAATATAGGATGGGTATAGCTTTTTTTCTAAGGATGAGGAAGATACTAAACTTTTGGAATACCATGATATTATCTCAAAAGAAGAATGCTTTTGGAGACAAAGGTCTAGGAAGTTTTTTTTTGAAGGAAGGGGACAAAAATTCAAAATATTTTTTCATGACCATGGTAAAAAACAGAATGGGAAAAAAAATCTCCAGACTTAAGGTTAATGGAGCCATTAGTGAAAAAGAGGATGATTTCAGGGAAGAAGCTAATAAGTTTTTTGGGGAGCTCTTGAAGAAAGTTGATAATCTGAATGAGGAATGTCAAAAGGAGTTGTTGGATGGTATCCCTTGCATTTTTAATGAAGAAAAAAATAGAGCAATTAATGTTATCCCTTCTAAGGATGAGATTCATAAGGCAGTCTTCTCCTTTGAAGGAGACAAAGCCCCTGGCCCAGACGGGTACCCTCTATTCTTTTTTCACAAGTATTGGAGTATTGTGAAAGATGATGTTGTTAACACGATTAAAGAGTTTTTTTGGTTCAAGAAGGATTCTTAAGGAACTTAATGGTACCTTTATAGCTTTGATTCCAAAGAAAGTGGGGGTGAATTGTCTGGATTAGTTCAAACCTATCAGCTTATGTAACTCTGTGTAGAAGATTATCTCAAAAGTCCTTACCTCTAGGATTCTTCTTTTTCTTCCTTCCTTGATTTCTAGATAGTAGAATGGATTTTTCCTTGGTAGGAAAATTCTGGACTCAATCATTTCTATCCATGAAAACATACATTCCTTGACTATGTCTAAAAAAGAAGGCTTTCTATTGAATTTAGACTTGTCTAAAGCCTATGATAGGGTTGACTGGGATTTTTTGAAGGCTACTTTAGAGGCTTTTGGTTTTAATAAGAGATGTAGAGATATTATCCATTGCTTGGTTTCCTTAGCTACTTTCTCAGTGCTCATGAATGGATCTCCTAATCCCTTCTTCAAGTCTTCAAGAGGTCTTAGACATGGGCATCCTTTATCTCCAATCCTTTTCATTATTATGGCGAAATGTTTGGACAGATACATTGGCAGGCTAGTTAAAAAAGGTGAGTTTATAGGGTTGAAACCTTCTTCAAAAGAGTTGATTTGTTCTCATCAGTAGTTTGTGGATGAATCCATTATTATGGGAGAAGCCTCTATAAAAATGGTAAAACTATCAAAAAATCCCAAGAGATAAGTATGCTGTTGCTACTGGATAGATTATAAACTAGAACAAGAGCTCTATTTTCTTCATTAATGTTCCTGAAAGAAGACAAGAAAGGATAAAAAGAGTGATGGGATGTGAGGTGGGATGTCTCCCTAGATCCTACTTAGGTTTTCCTTTGTTCCTTGATCCCCTAATTCTTTTTGGAGAGCTATGATTGATAAATTTCATAGGAGTTTAGCAGGTTGGAAGGGTGCTCTTTTGAGCCAAGCTGGTAAGATTTTGGTGCTTAAAGCTACTCTCCAAAGCATCCCTCTCTATGAATTAAGTATTTTCAAAATCCCTAGGAAGTTCTTTGAAAGTATTGAGAAAATCCAAAGGAACTTCCTTTGGTCTGGAGTGGAACATAAAAATAGAATGGCTCTCATTGCTTGGGAGAAGGTTTGTAAACCTGTTAGGAAAGGGGGCCTTGGTATTCATAGTATAAGAAGTATGAATGAATTTATTATGGCTAAAATTCTTTGGAGATTATTCAAGACCCCGGGAGAATGGAGTACCATCTGGCACAAAAAATATATCAGGGACAGGAGTGACTTCAAAAAAATTTTGAATCAGGAATTTACTCAAGGAGGTTCTAGCATTTGGAATAATACTTTGAGAAGGAAGGATTTGATCAAGAAGGGTGTCAAATGGAAGGTGGGAAATGGTAAGACTATTATTTTTTGGGAAGATGTATGGATTTTAGACCATCCTCTTAATTCTGATCCAATCTAGAAGGAAAAGATGCTGCAATGCAAACAGGTTTTTGGATCACATGTGGCAGACTACTGGGAGGGGGATAATTGGACTGACTTGGCTAGGGTGGATCCCTCTCTTAGAAGCCTAAATAAAATTTTGAATGTTGTCTTTCTCATTGATTCAAAGAGGATACTTTAATTTGGAAATATAATTCTAATGGCTCTTTCTCAGTCTCTTCTTTGTACATGCATAATTTTGAAGATAGCCCTAAACCATGTTGGGCAAAAGCTTGGTTCAAAGGTTTAACACCTAAAATTAATTTGTTTTTCTAGATCTTATTGAAGGATAAAATCTTAGCTATTGAAAATATTAGGAAAAGGGGTTTATACATAACCAACAGATGCTGTCTTTGCAATAATGATGAGGAAAACATTAATGATATGACTATTCACTGTTCCTTTGCTAGAAAAATATGGGAGAAATTTTTAGATTTGATGAATATGGGTTGGGTTTTTCCACAGGGTATTCAGGAGCTTTTCACTTCTTGGAAATCTCCTACTAATAATAACCGTTTACTTTCCATATGGAGCTTCTTTCTACCCTACATTTGCCGGGGGGTTTGGAAAGAGACAAATGATAGGATTTTTAGAAACAAGGAATCTAGTTGGATTGTGATCTTCCACAAGATTAAGAGAACCTTGCTGGAGAACATTGGGTTGATTAATAATTATCAGGATCCGAAAGATGATTGGGAGGTGAAAGTCTACAAAAATTAGAAGCTTTATGGTAGGAAGGTCCATGATATCAAGAGAAGTTTGAGGAATGAGGCTCGTTGGGACTTCCCCCCTAATGGTTGGATGAAAATCAATTTTGATGGTGCCTCTAAGGGAAACCCAGGGATTGCTGGTTGTGGAATAGTTATCTGAGATGAATATGGGAATTGCAAAGGTGTCAAGGCCATCCCTATTGGCTTCAATACTAACCATGTGGCTGAGGCTAATGCTACTCTTTATGGTCTTATGTTGGCTAAAAGGAAAAAATATAGAAAAGTGTGGGTTGAAGGGGATTCTCTAAATATTATAAATGTCTTAATAATATCATGACCCCTTCATGGACAATTGCCAACACTATTAACAAATCTAAAAACATTATTGATTCCTTTGATGAGTTTATTATTACTCACAATTTTAGGGAGGCCAATTTTGTGGCTGACTAGGCTACGAATGTGACTTGCCATAGCCAAGTGGACATCGAATGGGATGATGGGTTTGTCCTTCCTCTTGAAGGGGTATCATTAATCGATAAGGATCGATTGCATAGCAAGCAACACATTCTTAATGAAGGTCATATTAATGAGTAATAAGTGTAAAATTTCATGTGAGGATGACGATGGACATCGGGGTGATTTAGAGATGATTATTGCTTTCAATTGGCACAATTTATGGGTCTTTCAAGGTTTTAAGAAGGCATTATTATGACTTCAAGCCTAATTTGTAGAGTGTTGTGAGAAATTTTGGGAAGGGTTTTCTTAACAGTTGCAGAGCCATGGGAGGTCGAAAGAAAAGGTGTGAACCGAGGAATTGCAACGAGTGGAACCAGAACTTGGAGGTTTGGAACATTGTCAAAGATGGGGGTCTGGCGGTTTATATGGAAAAGTTGCATGGAGGGAAGATTGTTGTTACCAGGCATTTCATCAAAACCTAGAACAAAGGAAAAGTCATGGTGGGAATGTAGAGCAAGGAGGTGACTAAGGAGATCATCATAGAGGCGACGGGTCTGAAGATAGAAGGAATCAACTTCTATACGGACAAGAAGGTGTCAGATAAAGATCTGGAGGTTTTTGCGCCAATGGATCAGGAAAGGAAGTGTATGGTTAAGGTTGATAATTCCTACTTTAACCCTAAATGTATTTCTAGGTCGTGGAGATTGGTTCTCTTTGTGATCATTAGTTACATTACTTTGGATGGTAGATATACCACCATCTGATTTTGCTAAATCATTTTAGACATGGGGTTAAGGTTAATTTCCCCTTTTATATTTTGAGCTCTTTAAATGCTACTATTCTCAGTTGGCAGAGGGATCTTGATGGTGACCACACCTATCATGATGGGCTGATGGTCCTCATTTATGAGGTTCTTAAGTCTAAAAAGGTTGAGAGGTCACGATTGAATCAGAAGTCCCTCGAAGACTATGATATTGATGGTAAAGAATCAAAGGAACCCTTCATAGAGGATACTGAAGATGATGAGGGCGACTCTGAGAAAACTAAAAAACACCTCAAGGATTAGGAGTCTATGCCCAAAACAAAAAATAAGAAGATCAAAATGGAGGATTGGGTTACTGATATGGATATGGAGGAAGAGGAGAGTAGGGAGGATAATGTGAAGAAGAAGGGTAAAAAAAAAATGGAGCCCATAGGGAAGCATACCAGAGCCAAAAATGGGAGTAAGAAAAGGGCTAAGAGGGTTGTCATTTCCTCTAATGAAGGCTCTACCTCTTAGGAGAATAGCCAGGATAAATAGGAAAAGTGAGTGGAGAAGGACCCTATTGTGGAGGAAAGTGTTGGGTTGGACCAAAATGTTTTGGTTGATAAAAATATTCTATAGAATTGTGCCCAGGATGTGGCCAATATTGAGAAGGATAGTTGGGATGATAAAAGTGATAGGGTGGAGAGCTCTAAGGAGGAGACGATGGGTGCGAATAAGGATTTTGAAAATTTGGGGTGTCTTGCGTTCCTTATTAACCTCAGCACCATGAAAAATGACATCACTATTATGAAATCCCATATTCATCAGCTTCAAAAGGAGACTGTGATTCTTGGTAAAATGAATATGGGGGAGAAGACCATGGGTCAATGTATTGATGAGCTGAAGGAGACTATTGGTAGGGCTGAGGGGCTTTCTGCCTTTAATGACATAATCATTGCTATGGAGGAGAAAATTGAAGAGGGAGAGGTGATGAAAAAGAGAATTGACATAATGGAAAATAGAGTTTAGAAGTTGGAGAAGATGGTTGGTAATATTTTGGGGCAGAGCTTTTCCATTCTTAAGGCTTTGGCTGAACATGTCAAGATCCTGGTGGACAAAATGGATCAGGGGAAAGGGGAGCAGATGATCATAGCGATCAAGGAGGATCATGGACCCAACAAGAGAACTAGATCAAGGTTCAAAAAGCTGGAGGACAATAAGAACAAAGACATCAAGGAACTCAAAGCTTCCTCTGCTAACATGGAGATACTGGCCGAACAGGTGGCTGATCTTATGAAGTGTATTTAGCCAGTTGGTTGCTGTCCTGCTGTCTTTTTGCTGTCCTTTTTTTTCTCTATCTTTTTGCTATGGACTTGCTCATTTTTTATGTCTTTTTTTGGTGTTGTTGCACTATTTTTTATGGTACTTTAATGCCTATCTTGTAATCTTGATGTAAAAGGTTTCGGGTCCTTTCAAAACCTATTTTTACGTAATCAAAACATGAACATTAAACAATATACATTATACTTCAAATTGAAAAAATCATGAACAATAGTTTTGTAAATTGTAAATGTAATATGAGTCAAGATTCAAGAATTATAGTATATGAAGTATCTATATAAATACCTATTAACTGAATGTTAAATCACTTCACTGACTTAGTATTAATGCACGCTTCTATATCCCACATAGAATCCATATCCTGAAATTGACTAGTAGTAATAGGTTCCTCTTCATTTTAAGTCGGGTATTCAAAATAAAAAAATTATTCATCTTCATTCTGAGTCCAAGACCGAGATCCATCATTTGTCTCAAAACTAGCAATAACACCACTAGGTTTTGAAGTGTTGCAAATCCCTCGTCTTCCACGCATGGAATTCCAAATTTCCAATGCCGTATCATAAGGAAAATCTCTAACATTGAACTAAGTTACTAACAACCTCAAGAAAGTTTCCAAATTTTTGTCTAGTTTGTTTGTGATCTTTGATTTCAAAAACCCCAATGCGCTGAAAACTCTTTCATCTTCCACCGACCCCAATATCATTGATTGACATAAATTAGAAAGTTTGAAATATTTTGATATTGAATCACGCAATACTTCACTTTGCTCTATCCTTTTCCAAAGCCTAGTTATTACACCAGGTTCACATGGATTCTCCAAGTTTTTCAACTGCAATTTCATACATGATGCAAATTGTCTACATTGTTTTTTAAGATTAGTTGAATCTAAAATTCCTTCAATTGGTTGTTCATTGCAATTTTCATGTTTTGAAAACTCTCTGATCAATTCATCAATTTTTTTAAAAAGATATATGCATCAGTTTATTTGTTTCCAAAAATGAGGAAACACACAACCCATGGATTCAAGAATTTCTTCTCAAGGGAATCTTTCACGAATCTCAGTTGAAAGTTGGTAGGAAATTGACTTCAAATTATCACTAAGAAATTTAACAACCCTATCAAAATATGCCTGTTTAACTGGAAGTAGTCTTTGTCACTTTCTTGTCTTAGATTGGTGCATTGGTATTTCATAGCTGTTTACAAACACACATAAATAATTTTTTGCATTAAATTGTATAAAATTATCAGCATGGTTCAAATCTGTAATTATCTACCACATGAAAAAATTTAGACTTTGAAGTGTTGTCATATCTGAATACAAAGCATCCAGGGCAATGCATTTCATTATACGTAAACTGCTATACTCGTGGATATACATAGTTATGTCTTGGGCTTTCTTAAAAAGTTTGTTCATTAAATCCAGCATGGGGAGAAGACTGGCTAAAGTTAAGAGTGTCTCTATATCACTTAACTTATGTAATAGATCAGGAGCTTTGTCTACTGTGAGGTGTTGATCATATATTAGTTTGATCAAGGATTGATATTTTGTTAGAACTCGTTCTACTGGTCCATGCAAAGAGATCCATCTGGTCTCAACATCCTTGAGAAGCTTATTTCCTGGTGTTACTCACTTTGACAAAATCTTAAATTCTGCAAAATGTTTAGGACTTCTACAGAAGTAAGAGTATATCTTGTAGAGTAGATCTTCAACTGTTGACACTGTAGGAAAATCTCTTACAATTTTATATGCTAAATTTATTTGATGGGCAATGCAATGTATGCCAAGCATGTAAGGTTCAATACTAGTTTGTAATCTTGCACAAAGACCATTCTTTTGGCTTTGCATTACTGTAGCTCCATCAGCTCCAACACACACTAACTTATTGCAAATTATCAAATCATCCATACCAGCAACGTCATTTAAAGCTTTCTTGACTTCAAAATATAAGTTTTATGTTGTTGAATTGTCCCTAATTTTACAAACACAGAGTAGATGAGCTTGAAAGACATATTATTTTACTATATACACATGCAGACAGACCCAAGAAGTGTTATCTACTGCAGTAAATTCATCTGTGGATAATGAAATGAATCTCAATTGTTTTACTTTCTCCTGTAAATTTTGCTTTTCCACCTCAGAAAGACAATTTATCATTTCCCATCCAGCATTTGTTGACCAATGTGACATAGGATAGTGAGGTACTCTCAAAAAAGATAATAAATTACCATATTATGAGAAGTCTCTCATAGGACGGCCTCTGGATAAAATATGAAAAACAAAACTCATCTGAACATTCTTTGCCATGTTTGCTTCATTGGCTGCATGTTTAAACCCAACCTTGATTGGATTTCTAGTACTAGAAATTGTTGCCATTGTCTTGTCATATTCTATGGCATACTTAACATGAACACATTATCCCTTTGATTTCCATCTCACTAGTGATATTTCTTGTCTATCTATGGTTTATTTTTCATAAACCTTACCAATATGCTTTTCTATTGTGTCAAGCTTTAGCTGCAACTTCTTCCATGTTTTAGTTTTCCAAGTACAAATATTACACATGCATTATGTTGGTTATTCATCATTGTTTTGTACTATTTCAATGAACTAGTACTTTTCTACCCAAATAACCTTAAAATTTCTAATCATTTTCCACTCCCGCCTCATTTTTACTTTCCTTTTTCTTTTCTTCCTACCAACATCAATATTATCTTCATAGTTATCATTTTCATCCAATTGGTTTTGTGTATCCCTTATAATATCTTCTGTTGTGCCACCATTGTTATCCTCATTTGATGAATTTTGATTTAACTCAATGAAAACACCATCTTGTGGTGGTGGTAATGGTGAGCTATTGTGAATGGGTTTTTCACTTGCAATTGCAGAAGTCTATGGAGTAGAAATATTACCAATTCCAAAGAAAGCCTTGAAGGTAGAATCTCTAAGTTTTGGGCATTTTCATGGCCTCCCTATTTCTTCTCTACCCTAAGGAGTTTTACCCTTGTCTACCCTTATGTACCCTTCCAATCCCTTCACTTCCATGAGGAGTCTTACCCTTGTCTATGCTTCCAATCCCTTCAATTCCCTGAGGAGTCTTAGCCTAGTCAACCCTTCCAATCCTTTCAATGCCTTGAGGAGTCTTAGCCTTGTCAACTTATAGGCTTGGCTTTTCATTTGTAATCCCTTCACTTCTTTGAGGAGTATCATTCTTGCCCATGTCTGACATGGAAATCCCTTTAGTACTATCACCACCATGAGAAGTTTGAGTCTCAACCTCCCCTGACATCTCAATCCCTTCACCAACTTGAGGATACTCAGGATAGTCACCATTGTCCGACATCTTAGCCTCTCACTAGTCACTAGGATTCTAGGAAATAAAATTAATAGCAATATTGTGAAGTGTGAACAAATAATTGGTTGCCTTGGTCCTTTATGCTTTCTCTGAAATGTTGAATCCTCTGTTTACTGTTGCAAGATTGTAATTTGTAAATCTGGCCCTCCAAAATTTTGTAATGGGACATAAAGAGACTATAAAAAATCTGAAATTGTGTTTAGGTTTTCAAACTTTTAATTAACTAATTTGAATTTATATCAATCCATGATTCCAATTTCTATTTTTTGTGAATTCACGAGCTTTTCAAAAAACATTAACATCTTGATTTAAGTGTGGCGAAAAATGTGCCGACCTGTTCAATGCACATTGTAGGAATTAACAAATGGTTGGTGAAATAGGTCATGATCAATATAACAATGTAAAATTTTTGTGGTGAAGTGTGCCGACCCATTCAATTCATAATTAATAATCATTGGTGAATTAAGAGGTCATTACAAGAACCACGTCCGACTAGTTAAAGGTGATTATACCGATTTGCCACATCAAATGAAAAAATATTAATGGTGATTCAAAATACTATTGACCCATTATCATGTTAAAATTGGGTGATTTGGGCCACCATGTATTGGGCACAATTCACCAATTTCGGCAACAATAACTCCTAGAATTCACCAAAAGGTGAATATTCACCACTAAAAAATACTCTGTTGTTGATTTAATGTTTAATACTTTTAAAAATATTGTACCAATACTTGTTAGTGTTGATGATGACTACCCATAACTGAATTAAATGTACATCTTATATATAAAAGTAAAAAATCATGTGATGCTTCATCAACACACCAATAAAACATGACTTAGTATACTAGTGTCAATCTTTTTTTGGATGGGGGACCTTTTTTGACAATTTAGCATGAAGCATGTTAATGTGACATCATATGATGATGTGGCCCTAAAACCTTAACTGAATGTAGGAAAGTTTCCAAGCAAACTATTGTAAAAAAATTAAGATATTTGAAATTCCCACATATGTTTTGAGAAACACAAAGTTAAAATGCTTAATTATTGAATCCTCTCCCATAACAAGATCAAGTTTCTTATCCTATAATTCTCATATCTTATTTCCACTAACTTCTATTCTCCAACTCCAAGACATCTCTTTATAAAAACCATCACGCCATAGTAGACAATATTTTGTATGCATGTCATTGTGCTAGATGCTCATGTGGACTCTTATTGGTGGCAAAGACTTAATGGTTTGGAGGTCAACATTGGATAGATGGTTGTATATTCAGTATACAATTTCTACATAAGTGTGCATGGATGCAAGGAGGAGGTAATTTTTAGTTTCTTACTTAGGAGAACACAAGAAAAAAGTATTTGCAATTTGAGGTAAGAGAGGCCACACCAGTGGGTATGGATGAAGTGTTTTCTTTTTTGGGTAAATATTTTGATGATATGCTTTCCAAATACCACTCCATATTCATACTTGTCATTGTATATATGTTGTGTAACATATCTCCCTACAAAGTGACTGAGGGGATGGAAATATATTACAACAAATAGATTTCCTTTGTTGAGAAAGTAGTGAGTTGCATATGTAATTTAAAGCCTTCAGAGTTTGTGATTTGGGTGTTTTACTTGAAAACCCATTTTATGCTTAATTTATATGTGATCTCAAGTTGAAGATATTTTTATGAAGGCTTTTATTGAATCCACATACAAGACCTATATGTTGAGTCTTCTCAAACCATAACAAAAGAAATGGTGAGATGGTTGTGGTGGAAGGGAAACCAACATAGTACATGTGAGTTTGAAAATAACCTTAAAATAACAATTATAACTAAAAATCTAAACTTGGTTCAAGGATGAATTTGAAAATTATGGGGAGCATCTCAAGTAGTTAATGTATTTTCGATTTCCTTAACTTATACTTACCAGTTTCACCCCTATTATTCTTCAATCCAAATTGTGTTTGGATTTTTTTAAAGTTTGATAAATATTTCCATGATTAGACCTATTTATTTTGTTCTTTTTTGGGTTGGTGTTAAATTTGGAATGATAAGGGACAAAGACTTGTGAAGGTGAGGAGAGATGTTATAGAGAATAACAAGAAAGTTATTTTGTATGCTCACATATGCTAAAATCACATAATTAATGGGACCAATTTCAATTCTAAATTTGAGACTTTAAATTGTGTTTGTGTAGGAAGAGGTTTAAAGTCTACGGAATATGTTATTCTCATAGAAAATATATTGAAATCATAAATTTTTTTAATTATATTTGTATAAGACAATGTTATAGTCACAATGAAGAAGAAATTAGAAAATATGGAGTTGTTAGAAACTATATTTTTCTTTGAATGATAAAAATGTCAACAAGTTAACCTCAAACACAATCTAGAATTTTATATATATAAAGAAGAAACCTTTTTTGGTTATTTGTATCAATATACACAAGAAAAAATGGGTAAATTTTGTTAAAGAGTACTTGTTGAATGCCCATTAGATGCTAAGAGTGGGGGGTGAATCAATATAAACTAAAACCCTTAGAAAATCAACCATCAATAATATCCACCACACAACTTATTAAGTGAATAATGAAATCAAATAATAACACATGAACACCAAGATTTTTATATGTGGAAAACCTAAACTAGGAAAAACAACGGTGAGCACTTGCCCACAAAGATAATTCACTAATGTATATAATATGATTAAAAACATAGTAGGATCTCATTGCTCCAAATATGAAATCAGAGGCACACTACCAATATAACATTGAATACAGATAGGAGCTCACTACTCTAAACTTACAAATAGAGGCTCACTAGCAAAGTATCAAGATATAGTAAAGTACTTGGGCATCCAAGACACAATGTCCTAGGGACAAGGTACATACAACTATTCACTATATATAAAGATAAATTCTCCTAATAATGTAGTTGATATACACAACATTTTCAACCTCAACAACACACTGTTACCGCCTTTTCTTCTCCACCATTATCACAAAATAATAACCACATAAGCTAAAATATACTCTTCTAACACTCTTCTTGTGGAGCTTTACTGATTCACACACCTCACTCTTGCTTTTTTACCAATGTAGACACTGTACTTATATACAAGATGGATCATTGGATTTTACAACAAGGTCATCCATGCCAAAAGCATATTGCAAATAAGTTACAAGTCGATCATGTCAACAACAAATTACAATAAGGTCCCATGCCAGAAGTATTCAAACCAAAACATAGATTACGCATGACATGGACCCATCTGGATAAGAGATAAACATTAAATGCATACATCATACATAGCACAAACCCATCTAGATAAGAGATAATTTTTAAATAGATTACATGAACCAAAAACATGAAGCATCATCCACTCCAAGAGAACACAAGACCATGAAGATGTTAGACAAAGCCCAAAAATAGATCCATAATTATTGGAACAACTTCCATAGTCATATCAAACATATAGTAACACACTACCCTAAGAATCATATCACTTGCCATCTATATTTGAAACTCTACATACCATGGTGAGATTCACATACTACATCAAAAGTCATGTCACTCACTAATAGTCCATGCAAGAATATATCAAAATACATTTTTGGACTAGATCAACAACTAATTATACCGGCAACACTTGGTAACATTGTTTCTAGATCACTAGGAAACACCACAACCAAGACCAAAACCTAAATACAATTCAAATCACATCTACACATCTTCAAAGACCTTCTAGAAAACATACAATAAACAACTACCATATGTAATTATATCACTGTATAACTTTCTTACTGAACCACTAACATCCAAACAGAACCAATGAATTCTAGACCAAAGATATACCTAAACATGCCAACCATCAACAAATACATCTGAATCATAGTGTTTGATAAAACACCTCAAACATCAATGAACCAAAGTGTTTGACATCAATGACAATAAACAACCAAACTTATATTTCCAACAATATCCCCCATTTTCATTGATGGAAAACAACCACACAAAATGTTTTACTAAGATATCAATCACAATCAACTCTCCCTTACTAAAATAACCAACACATTTCTAAACACATTATCAAATAAATTTTTTCCTTTATCTTTCTCCCCCTTTTCCATCATTGATGAAGGCCAAAAATATGCTTACCGCTACTCCCCCTAAGACAACCAATAGCATCAATCTAGAAGCTCCCCCTGGATAGATGCACCACTTTGATGCTATTTGTTAGAAGAAGGGGAAACAACCCCAAGCTTCTCCTGAAGAAACTCAAAGGTATATTTTACCAAAGCTTTAGTAAATATGTCCATAATTTATCTTTTGTATAAATGTATTCTAACCTCACTTCCTCTTCAACAACCTTTTATCCCAATAAATGGTATCTGATTAACGTATGCTTTATTATTGAATGCACCACTTGATTCTTGGAAATATTGATTGCAATTGTATTACACACACAATAGGAATGTAAAATTTCACTTTTATGTATTTGAGTGTTTGTTTCATCCATAATGATTGAGCACAACATGATACAACAACAATGTATTATACCTCTACAATAGATAAAGATATTGAATCCTTATTTTTACCAAGTCGTGAAACCAACATGTCACCTAAAAAGAATACATCACCGCTAGTGCTTCTCTTGTAATCAACACTTCCTACCCAATAAACACCAATAAAGGCTTGCAACTTGAATTTTCCTTTCCTTTTGTACCATAAACCATAATCCCATGTTTCCTTATAAATAGTTTAAAAAAATCATAGCTTGCTCATGGGTAACCTTTGGTTTAGTCTAGAATGTGGAAATGAAACACACAACCTGCATAATATATGGTCTGGAAGCATTTAGGTACAATAGTCCACAAATAATTGATCTACTTGCAAAGAGTCATCATTATTTCTTAACTTGCGGTCAACATTCATAGGAGTTGCAAAAAGTTTACAATCGCTCATACCAAAATTCTTCAACATCTCTTTTAAATATTTACTCTAAGATATTAAAATTCCATCATTAGACCGACTAAATTGTAACCCAAGAAAGAATGAAAACTCACCAGTAATTGACATTTCAAATTCTTTTTACATTTCTATAGCAAACTTGTTACACAATTTATCCTCTCCACCAAATATGATGTCATCAATATATACTTCAACTAACAACATTTTTTATTTTCTATTTGAAAATAGAGATTACTATCAACAATTCATTTCTTAAATTTTTATTGTATCAGATATTTATCCAATCTTGCATACCATGTCCTAGGTGTGTGTTTCAATCCATAGAATGCCTTCTTCAATCTACGTAAAATATCAGGTTTTTCTAAAAACTTAAAACCTTTAGGTTTCTCTTTATACACTTCTTTCAATTCTCCATTCAAAAAGGATAATTTAACAATCATTTGATATAACTTGTAATTATTGTTAGTAGAAAAAGCAAGAAATATCCTTATAGCTTCCATCCTAGCAACTAGAGAATTTTTTTCTTCAAAATCAATCCCTTCAACTCTTGAATAGCCTTTACATACCAATCTAGACTTGTTTCCTTTAACTTGTCCTTTTTCATTTAGCTTGTTTCTGAATACCCATTTGGTTCCTATCACATTATTGTCCACTAGTCTAGGTATAAGTTTCCAAGTTTTGTATCTCTATTTGATCAAGCCCCTCATCCATTGCTTTAATCCAACTCTCCTCCTTGTTTGTTTCTCCATAATTCTTGGGTTCAGTCTTTGATAGAAAATAACAGTTTACATGTTCTTGTGATCTGACAATCCTCCTCCATATTTGGACACCCTTATCTTTATCACCAATCATCTAATCTTCTAAGTGATGCTTTTGAACATATATAGCAAGTGTCTTCACAATGAATTCTAGTTCCATTTCTTCAATATTTTTTTTATTATTTATCTTCTTTGAGATCATCCATTTATTTTAAGATAGAATGTGTAAACTCAACATCAATGTTTTCTACTAGAGTAAGATGATTCTAGTCCTCACATACCTTCATATTTTCACTTTCAACAACCTTGTTTAGCCTCTTATTGTAACATCAGTAAGATTTGTTATTTGTTGCATAGCCCAAGAAAATTCCTTCATCTGCTCTTGTATCAAATTTTCCCAATCCATCTTTATCTCTTATAATGTAGCACTTGCTTTTAAATATCTTGAAGTATCTCATAGTAGGTGATCTTTCATACCATAGTACATAAGGTGTCTTTGAATGATTCGTTCTAATTTAAACCTTGTTAAGCATATATACCGTAGTATGCACAACATCCTTCCAATATACATTGGTCAGATTAGTATCCTTTAACATAGTTCTAGCCATTTCAACAATAATTTTGTTTGTTCTTTCAACGACTCCATTTTTATGAGTCCTTGGAGCATAAAATTGTCTTCTTATTCCATTCTTTTCACAAAAATCATTAAATTTGTTTGACATGAATTCTCCACCTCTATCAGATTTTAAGCATTTAATCTTATAGTCTATTTGATTTTGTACCATTTATTTAAATATTTTGAGTTTCTTAAAAGTTTCAAACTTCTCTTTTTGAAAAGTGATCCAAGTCATTCTAGAGTAATCATCAATTAACACCATAAAGTATGTAGTACCCCGCCCGTAGTTCACTTTTAGGTTTCTTTATGTTTCAGTGTTTGACCGAATTCTTTTAGGTCACTTTTGATGTGATCAAATATTATGTTAATAAATGATGATTATGGATTTCTGTTCATTGAATGTGTATCAGGTTATTGCCTAGTTTAGATGTTGATATCATTTGATGTTATGTTTATGTTTTATATTGATTCATGGTACTGATCCCATACTGGCATGTGTATGGTTGTCATGTGTTTGTATCTATTTGACGTGTTTGTTTGGTAGAGGACAAAGGTGTAGTTACTCGCTTAGTTGAGATCCACACGACTGACCGTACCCTATCATTGTTTGTTATATATTATTGTATGTACATGCTTCATCTTATGATGACAGGTTTGCAGATACAGGGCATCATCTTCCCTGAATTGGCAAGAGTGAGTGTGCCCACAAACATTCATCCCAATGGTAAAGAGGGGAGATAATACACATACCCAAAACCCTAAACCTAAGCCTTATTGTCCTAGGATTGGACAAGTGTCAGTTTGACTTCCCTACCCGAATTCACTTGGTTGGCATGAATTCGTGGATCCCTTCTCTTGTGTTTGTTTGACTTATTGTGTTTGACTTTTACTCTGCATGATTCAGTTGATTTATGATTATGTGGGTGATTATTAATTTATTGATTATAGTTGAATTATGTTAATTTAGATTATTTTATGTGAATATCAATGTTAGGTGCATAGTTGAATTTAACGTTTAAATATGCTCCTAGGATTTAATTGAGGGAATTAAATTAAAGTTAATTATTTTAGTATTGGAAATTAATATTGATTATGTCCTAAGTTTATTATGATGAAATTTAATTAAAATCAAATAATTGATTATTTAAATTTAATTGAGTATTAGATTTTATTATGTTTGTGAGTATTATTAAATGATTGAATAATTAATTTCATGAATTCATGATGCATTAAGTATTTAATTTATTTAATAATAGATTTTATTATTAACATGTGCTTTATTGAGTTTGAATTTGTCTTGTTTGAAAAAGTGACAACTTGTCTTTATGAGACTAAGTTGAGTTGTGCACAATTATATTTATTTTTAATTATTAATTAGTAATTTCTCTCAACAAAAGTGGGAGAGTTTGATTAGGAGTTCTTTGTGAGTCATCTAGGGTTTTGCATGATTAGTGGAGTTGAATCCCTAATAGGGGGAATTAGCATTCATTTTGCATTCAATCAGGTTGTTGGAGCATTTTTGGAGAGAGAGAGCTTTTGGAGTTTTTGTGCTTTCTTGTGTTCTTGAGCTTTTGGTGTGTGTGCTAAAATTCTGGGTGAAGGTTGCTTGCATTTGGATTTGGGATTTGCATGCACTGTGATTCAGATTCTGTAGGTTGAGCTTTCTTATTGTCAGATCTGGGAGATTCAACATTCTACATGCAATCTTATTCAGGTTCTAGCTTTGGAATTGAGGTAGGGGTTTTTTTAAAGAATTTTCCTGTGATTTCATCTATAGATCTTTTTGTAAATTAATATGTTTGATTCAATTTATAGATTAGATCTGTTATTAGAAATGCTTTCAATTTGGGGTTTTAATAAACTCATAGATTTGTTATTCTAGTTTTTCATGTAAACTTGGCACAGTAGGGTTATGCTACCCGATTTTGGATTAAAAATTCATCCTAGAACTCTTTGAAAATGAAAAATCAATCTCTATATAGTTAGTTCTATAGTTTGAATAAATTAATTTAGTGGGTTGTTGTCAAAAACCCAATTTGGGTAAAAATTCCTTATTTTGGGAAAAAAAACCCATTCTCTATAAAAAAAAAATACAGTAAAAAAAAATACTAGATGAGACAAAAATTAGTGTCCCATGTTTTTAATTGGTTGTATTTTTTGAACAATAATGTTAAGGGAAAAAGATAGACTAGAGGAAAACAAAGATATACCATGAATTCTTGAGAAAATAGATTTTATTTCCATTTCTGGAAAAAAAGTACCAGCCTTGTTATTTCCATTTTCAAAAACAGAGCCCTTTAATAATATATAATGTTTAAAAATATATATATATAAATCATATTTTAGAAAAAGTGGTTTGTTTTAATATAAAACAAAGTTTTTTTAAATTTTTTTTTATAAAAAATAAAACCTATCTCAATTGAGACCTTTTGTCCTTGTCAGTCCACATAGATCAATATGGATCAAATCCAAAGGTTTTCAAGATAAATATTCCTTGTTTTTGAAATTCCTCCTTTTTTGCTTTCAAATTTGACATTCTCTGCAAACAATATCAGTAAGTTTGACATTTTTTGGGAAATCTTTAACAACTTTGGTCTTATTAATTTTTTTCATGTTATCAAAATTCACATGTCCTAATCTTTTGTGCCAAACAAATTTCATTACATTGAGTTAGAAAACATAGGTTCTCATTTTTGTCTTCAATATAATAGATGTATCCAACATTCCTAAAACCTTATGCAATTATTTTACTAGTATTTTTCCTTTTAATGACACACCCATAATTTCTGAACAACAATTCATAAAATTTCTCACACCTTTCACTAACACTTAGTAGATTATGTTCCAAATATTTAACATAGTAAACATTATCATTATTATGCTTATTGTCAATTGAAATGGTTCCAATGCCTTTGATTTGAGCACATTCTTCTCCTGCAAATTCAATTGTTCCTCTATCATACTTTTCTAGTTTAATGAATCTTTACTTATCACCTATCATATGATTTGAATATTTGTAATCTATAATCTGTGCAACCGCAACAAATTTAGTATGTAATATTGTCTCCTCAATCTTTACCTCTTTCTCTTGTAAGATAGCTAGAAGCAGAGAATCCTCAATAGTTTCATTAGCATTATTATCTTCAACAAAGTGTTCCTTCATAGAACATAAACTCTTATTACTCCTACCCTTATAAATTATCCTTTTCCTAAAGTAACCTTTCATTTGATTGTCTTTCCTATCATCTTTTGAATCATTATAATATTCTTGATACTTGTAATCATTAGAAAAATGTCCTATCCTTCCACAATTAAAGCACTTAAGAGGTAACTTACCTTTGTATTTTATAGTACCTTTCTTGAATATTCTTGAAATAAATTCTCCATCTTCCTCTAACATATTGCTTGTCTTAGGTTCAACTTCTTCAATAACGTCGAATGCAGTCTCTCTTTTTTTCCTTTCAACTTCTGCAATCTCAAATGCAAAAAGTGAACCAATAAGTTGAGTATTGACTTAGATAATTAATTTCACTTATTGAAACTTCCATTGGTATGAACTCCTTTAATAAGGTTAATAAGATATTAATTATAACATGTCTTGTAGATGTCCATCGGCAACTCTAATTCCGTCAACACCATTTTTTGCTCTGTACATGTAGCTCTCAATGCTCTCATATTCTGCCTTTCTTAAGACCTCTTTTCTTTAGATTCATTACTCTTGATTGTTATGTCTTTAAATCTCCTTCATATACCAAAACCAACTTATCCCATATCTATTTATCTCCTTTTAAACATTTCACCTTCCCAAATGTTGTGTCACATAGACTACTAAAAAGAATTTCTCTTGCTTTCACATTAGCTTCTTTTTGTTTTTCTTCATCAATAGTCAAAGCTATTGTAGAATTTGGATTGAAAATATTCTAAATAACTTCCCAAACACCATTCTGTAATGTTTCCAAATATTCTTCCATCTTGTCCTTCCAATAAGGAAAATTTGTGTCATCAAATATTAGAGCCTAAAAGTGTAAGTTATGCACCATCCTAGATCTGCCTCAAGCAGTTAAGCTTCTTTAAGAGGAACCTTTATTTGATACCAATTATTGAACACCCATGAGATGCTAAGAGGGGGGTGAATCAACATAAACTAAAACCCTTACTCAAAAAATCAACCATCAATATTATCCACCATACAACTTATTAGGTGAACAATGTACTCAAATTGGAAAAAACCACAATGAGAACCAATGTATATAATCTAATTACAAAGATAGTAAGAGCTCACTTCTCTTGATATACAATTAGAGGCACACTACTAATACAACACTAAATACACATAGGAGATCACTACTCTAGACTTGAAAATAGAGGTTCACTATTCTAGACTTGCAAATAGAGGCTCACTACTAAAGTAGCAAGCTACAATAAATAACCTAGCACCCAAGACACAGTGAAAAAAACAAATTGGAAAAAACTATAGTGAGGACTGATGTATATAATCTAATTATAATTGTAGTAAGAGCTCACTACTCTTGATATTAAATTATAGGAACAATACCAATACAACACTAAATACAGATAGGAGATCACTACTCCAGACTTGCAAATAGAGGCTCACTATTCCATACTTGAAAATAGAGGCTCACTACTAAAGTAGCAATATATAGTAAATAACCTATTCACCCAAGACACATTGTCCTAGGGAAAAGGTACGTACAACTCCTTATAATAGATAAAGATAAATTATCTTGATAATGTAGTTGATCTACACAATACTGTTAACCTCAACAACACACTGTTACTACCTTTTCTTCTCTATCACTATCACAAAATAGTAGCCACATAAACTAAATTACACTCTTCCAAAACTCTTCTTATAGATCTTCAATGATTCACACACCACACTCTGTTACTTTTTACCAAAGCACACACTATACTTATATATAAGATAGATTATTGGAGTATACAACAAGGTCGACCATGCCAAAAGCACATTGCAATTAAGTTACAAGTTGGCCATGTCAACAAAAAATTACAATAAGGTACCATGCCAAAAGCATTTGGACCAGAACATATATTACACATAACATGAACCCATTTGGATAAGAGATAAATATTATATACATAGGTCACACACAACACAAACCCATACGAATAAGAGATAATCATTGAGTGTTATACCCAAACCAAAAACATGAAGCATGATCCACTCCAGGAGAACAAGAGACCATGAACATGTTACACGAAGCCCAATACTAGATCTACAATTACTAGGACTACTTTCATAACCATCTCAAATGTGTAGTAACACACTTCCCTAAGAACCACATCACTTTCCATATGTATTTGTACCTCCATACGCCATGGTGAGATCCACATGCCATATAAGAAGCCATGTCACTTGCCAACAATCCATGTAAGGAGTCATCACAATACATTTCTAGACCAAAGCAACATCTGATCATACCCACAACACTTGGTAACTCATTTTTTGGATCACCAAGAAACACCACAAGCAAGACCAAATCCTGAATATAATTCAAATCACATCTGCATATCTTCAACGTTGATTTCTAGAGCATAAACATTCTAGAAAATACACAACTAAACAATTTTCATATTCAACTGTATCACTATATAACTTTGTTACTAAACCATTAACATATAGACAAAATCAATGACTTCCAAACCAAAGATATACTAAACATACCATCACCAAAAATATACCTGAACATGCCATCCATCAATATATACATTCAGACCATAGTGTTTGAGAAAACACCTCAAACATCATTAGACCAGAGTGTTTGATATAAATGAAAATAGACAACCAAACATATATTTCCAACAATACTATCTATTTGTAGGCATAGTGGGAATGGTCTATAGTTTGATGCAAAAATTCATTAACATCTTGCATAAATGTATTAATAGCTACACATAATGCAATAGGAAATATTTGCAGTAGTTTAAATCTTATAAGATATTTTCTACAAGTAATTTTATCCAAAGGACAGTTAATAATCTTCATCTTGATTCAAGTGTAAAGAATGCAATGGTATTCATCTTCATCCAAATGTAAAGAATGCATTAGAAACTCAAATCTACTACAAAAAAAAATCATTAAATGCATACCTAAGGTAGATTTTCTTAGGATGGTTTCAAAACAATATATCGAACAAGAAATGGGTGATTTGATTGCTTAATGATTTGATTAAATAAAGAAATTTGATTTGATTCGAGATTGGATTTGATATAATTTAAATATATTTCAATGAAAATATTTTTGTGAATGAATTTTAATTTTCTGGTCATTAAAATTATCGATTCAATTTTATGCTTCTATTCCATGGACATTTACCAAGATAGAGTTTTTGTAGTGTAAGACAGGTTTCGATTGAAACATCATGCTATACATCCTATTGGCTAATAAACTTGGGGAATCCAATCCTTCAAAAAATCTTGAGAGAAACATGAATATAAAGATAATTTTAATTGAGAATTAATGAATGTTTTGATGTTTTGTATTCTATTTTTTCCCTCCCAAAGCTTGAAACAAAAGATAAAATGCAAGTGATGGGAAAAACATGAGATGATTACTCAATTCCTTAGTAATCCATCCTATTTTACTCCCCTTTGGAACAAACATACGAATCCACAACATGAATCCCAAGTGTACAAACCATATTCCCTAAAAAAAATTGGCACTGACCTCACTGTGGCCACCAAAAAGGTCTTTGGAAAAGGGATCTCTAATATAGTGAAAGAGAGGCTAACAAGAACTATATATGTAGTATTTAGTGGTATTTCCCGTTATCTCCCATGTGATTAGAAAAGTGTAGATGGAACAACAAAAAAATCTACTTGAACGCTAGTGCAACAACCACGTGGAGCATCCCATGTGGCATGTGGATATCATGGTAGTCCATCTAGAGTTCTGTGATAGCATAAATGAGAAAATAATGAAATATAAGAGTGCTTAGAGTTGTTGAGTGTTTAGAAAGAATAGTCACATCTACAAAATGTTGGTGTCATTTTGTCCTGATGAAAATCTCTACATAAATGGAAAGACAAACTCCCACCAAAATAGACAGAAACTCCAAATTCTTTACTATTATGCCCCTGAATTTAGTAGGAAACTAAGTCTTGGTGTGGAATTCCCATGGATATTGGGCATAATTTGTTATTGTACTGCATAATGTAATCACACAAGTCCTCAATTCATTGATACTCTATAAAAATAGAAGAGTATTAAAGAAACAAACACCATAATTATGCATCGCAATAACACAAAAAAGAGAATGGTGGAAGAGGCCTTTTATAAATTGTGCACAAGGCCCTTAGAGTCTTCATCCAAATCTCACAAAAAATAGAAGGGTGACAAAAATGTTGTCAATGGTGAGCAAGAGAATCCACTCACTAGATGCCTAGTAATGTCATTACAATAATTAAAATATATATTTAATGTATATCATACAAATGGATGCACACTATATTTTCCAAGTGCAAAGAATCAATCAAATTTGAGGAAAATCAAATCATAAAGTAAATCTAATACAATCAAACAAATCAAATTGTAGCTGAGGATTTTGAAAGGTTCACGTTGTTGGCTTTGGTATGTTTGCCATTGATGTCAAAAGGGTGTTTGTCTCAGAGTGTCAAAGTGATGATAGTGATATGACTATGAAGTAACTATGAAAGGAAGAGTTGGATGCTAATGGTTATTTGAATTGGTGCCTTGTATTCATGATAGTTTTAGAATGAGATTGATGCTAATGTTGTTGGTGCTAGAGCAAGATGTTCATAGTGCATCACATATTGAAGTTTACTGATGTGAGAAGAGTTATTGAGATGTTGTAGAAAATGTTAGTATATTATTGGTTAGAGTTGGTCAATGAGATTAATACTATATTATTATAATTCCATGCCATGTGATTATTCATTCCACAATGTGGACACAATACATTATGTGGAATTGAGATATTCTGGTATATATTGTGATATTATTCAAGGACTTATACATAGAGAATTCAAGGCCTCATAGCTAGAAGCTTGCAATGTGTAATTCAATTTTGTCATCATTGTGAAAGGAACAAATGACTACAGAAGAAGGTTGATAATAGATCCAAGATTTGTGCTAGTGAAGAAGAGTCTTGAAGTATTTGTTATGTTTGAGAAGTTGTGAATTGAGTTGAAGTCAATGAATGAACATTAAGTTGTATCAAAGAATTCATATCATGATTATATTAGTAGTATAATATAGATACGTTGATCAAAGTTTAATTAAGGGCATATTGTGTAAGTTTATGGTTCATGGCATTGTAGCGACAAAAACTTGATAGCAGGCGACAAGAATAACAATATGCAGTGATAGGAAATAGATAACTAGTAAATTTGCTTACATGAATTGAAGAAAATGAAGTCTTAAGTAATCACAAACATGTGTGGTCAAACATCATTTTAAGATGATCATATTTATCTTGAGTATTTAATCTTGATCGGGTATGGTGGTTAGTTTGTATTCTAACGATTAAATTTGTGTGTTGACAGTTTGTCATTAACTATCATCAAGGATAAACACACTTCAACTCTTCTATGTTTGTTCCTCCCCTTCAATAGTTATGGATTAAAGAATCAATGGATTTTCATAAAGAATATGAATACAAGATATGCAAAAATGAATTGAGGAAGGTAACAAAATGAATATCTATCAAAAAGTGTTGATGTTAGTGTCAGGAAGACAAACATAAGTTATCAAGAAGGATTCCTCCCTAGCTAAGAGGGAGTGTTGATGTTATTGTAGCTATGGTCGGATTCCTTTAAACCGATATAGATAACATAAAGGTTGTGATAATATAACTATTATATTATTATGGAGATAATATAATTATAATATAATATCATTGTGATATAATTATTATAATATAATTTTTATAATCTAATAATATAATTATATTATATAATAATATAATATAATTATTTGAATTAATTAATTAGGCCAAGAGTGGTGACATTAAAACTTTCGTTATGATACTCAGAAAAGACCTAGTTGACCTTATAATAGAAGAGAGTGGGAAGGTTTTACGTTTAGTTGGAATGGAAGCTTAGTTGCGAAATACCCTCAGATTAAGGGCAGTTCATAAAATAGAGGCACAGGAGTATGTGATCTACTGGAATGAAACTATGAGAAAGCATATGGTGGAAAGATATATTTCTAATAATCTAAGAGGACCTATGGAATTTGGTTCAATAGAAAGAAATTTTTGGAAGCCAAAGATGTTGTTGGAGTAGGAGAAGATTTTGAAAACCCCACCAACTCAGATACACAGAAAGATGACCTCCTTGCTCGTGCAGGGTAAGGAATGGCTAGAATCGGTAAGTTTTTTAAAAATCCATGTCTTTTTTCTTAAATGGGGAGGGGAATGGACCGTGGTTAGGAAAATTAAGGATTGGTGTGATAAACAATGGGGGAAAGTAGAAAGTCCAAAAACTCTTGGGAATGGATTTTACATGGTCACGGTGGCTTGTGAACATGATCAAGATTTTATTCTAAACAATGGGCCATACATGCTGGAAGGAAAGGGTTTTTATTTTTAAAAATGGGAAACAAATTTTGACCCATCAATGGAAGTTATCACAAAATATCCAATTTGGATAGGATTGAGGAAATTACCACAAGAATATTGGAATGAAGAATCTTATAAGATGAATGGGGACAAATTGGGAAAATATATCGGAGCCATGGAAACTGTGGATTTGGTTACCTTCCAAATATTCCCTAGGGTTTGTGTCAAATGAAAATCATGCCACCCTATGCCTGATATGATTGAGCTAATTTCAAATGATGGGGTGTGGAAACAAATAGTCTCAATTGAAGAGGATTTAATGTTCTACACTGAATGTTTTAGTGAAGATCATGAAACAAATGGCTGTGAGGTTGGTGGGAAAGGGGAAGCCTCTAAGAGAAAAAAAAAAATTACAAAGAGTCTTTAACCTTTTAGAATTTTTTTCTAGACAAAAGGAATAGAGCTGTAAAGAGCACTTATCCAAGGATGTGGAGTGGGAATGTATGTTAATGGATCCAGACCATAGAGAAAATAATAGCTTCGAAAGAGAAAATGATTGTGTAAGGGATTTACTAGATTTGGAAGGGGAGATGGGGGATTTTCATAAGAAGGTGGTGGAGTGTCAACAAAGGGACAATTTGGATGAAGAGATTGATGGAAGATTTAATTATGATGTGGCATTACGTCAGAGACTGTAGTCTGGGGAAAGGAACTTAGTTCTTCTTAGTAGGGAGTCGATGGATGAGGATGGTAAATGTTAAGGATGGTAACCCGGTTGAAAAATTAAAAAAATGGATTGTCTAAAGTGTTCAAAGATGCCCAGTGGTCAGAAAGACTAGACAAGCCAATCAAGGAAGGAGAAATTGATTTGGAATAGGGTACTAGGATCGAGGCAAGTTCAACACAACTTTTTGGTGACTGTGATATGTCAAGAGTAAAGGAAATTCAAATTTATCCTATTAGAAATTTGGAGAACTCCTTTGAATCAGTCTGGGACTCTAGTGGGTTGAATGGGGTTTCAGATTTAGAATATGAAATAGAGGATGATCCAATGGAGGATTTCTTAGGGCTAGAGGATGAGGTGGTGACATGTGAGAAAATAACTCTGACACAATAAGTGGAAAAGGTAACCAAGGTTAAGGTGGGTGAAAAAAGAGAAGGGGTCATAAGTCAAATCAAGCTTTGCTATTACAAGTAGGCAGTGCAGTAGGTCAAAGAAAGCTAAGATTGGGAAGAGTCTATGTCTCTTCCCAAGAGCAATGAGGTTTCTTTCATATAATGTTAGGGGTTGTAATGCCCCTGGCAAGATTTGCTTGACCAAGAGATGTTTTGATCGAGTGAGGCCTAATGTGTTTTGTTACAGGAAACAAAAATAAAAAAGGAGGATTTTTTAAATATGGAAAGAAGCTTTAGGAGATAGAAAAGTGTTTGGATGGAGGCTCAAGGTGCTTCGTGTGGCTTGGGATTTTTATGGAAATAGAATTCAGTGGATGTGGTTCTGATTCAGCAGGAAGCCAATTGGCAATGGTTGAGATTTTATTCAAAGTAGTTGAGGGTTAGTTTTAATTTAATAAACACAAATCACCCAACAAAATCCAGGTTAAAGGAGGTATGCAAAACAATGCCAAGTTTGTTGAATATAATGAACAAGGAAGTTTGTGTTTTAGGAGGAGACTTCAATGTTATCTTAGGTCCTAGACAAAATTTGGGAGGCAGAGGATAGATGAATCAAAGTCAATAAGATTTAATTAGCTTTGTGATGGATAATGGATTAATTGATATCCCTTTTAAAATGGGTGAATATAGATGGACTAATAGGAGGGCATGCTTTGTGTACATTATAGAAAAATTAGATTGTTTTCTTGTGGCAGGAGATTGGGTTGAATTTCAATGGACATGTGAGGCTAGGATTTTGCCAATTCATGGCTCAGACCACTACCCAATTAGCTTAAATATTCAAGAGGAATCCTCACCAGTTAGATGCCCTTTTAAGTTTGAAGCTATGTGGTTATGAGCAAATGGTTTTAGGGATTTACACTACAACATTTGGGGTCAAATTTCGATGCCAATTTGTGATGCCACTATGATTTGTGTTTGTTTTTTGTGTTTTTTTTGCAAGTGCCTCTGACAATGTCATAATAGCAATGACGACATCATAATTGCAACACCCATTTGGTTATAAACAAAAAAAAAAGAAAAAGAAAGTGTCATTTGTAATTTTTGTGATTCGAAGAGCTACCGTGAAGATGACACTACACTTTTGCGTGGCGTGAAGAGGGCATTCGAGTTTGGCATGCGCGAAGAGGCTGGTACTATGTGCAAAGAGGGCACTGGCACTTGAGGTAGGCATTTGAGCTTTGTCTTCTCATTAACTCAATTTAATTTTGATCGCATTTGTTGATTTAATGGCACTATATGAATGTTAATAGTGGCATTGTTTACATCTTAGCATTTGGAATGCTCGATGACCCGCGAGCTTTGAGAGCTAGGGCATCGTTGCTATTACCTTCAAGGCATTGTGTGAAGTGTTTGATCTCTCTTTATTTGTTTTATTGTTGATATTCACTATGTTGTACTCCCTATTTATGATCATTTCATGAGGAAATGTCTTAGTGGCTTGCGGGCTGCAAGCTAGGGCATCATACATTATTTATGAGCTCACTATTGAATATTGGCATTGTTTACATCTTTCCATTTGGAATGCTTGATGACACACAAGGGTTGAGAGCTATGGAATCATTGCTATTACCTTCAAGGCATTGTGTGAAGTGTTTGATCTCTCTTTATTTGTTTTGTTGTTGATATTCACTATGTGGTACTCCCCGTTTATGATCATTTCACAAGGAAATGTCTTGATGGCTCGTGGGCTACAAGCTAGGACATCATACATTGTTCATGAGCTCACTGTTTAATACTGGCATTATTTACATCTTTTCATTTGGAATGCTTGATGACCTGTGAGCTTTGAGAGCTAGGGTATCATTTCTATTACCTTCAAGGCATTGTGTGAAGTGTTTGATATCTCTTTATTTGTTTTTCTGTTGATAGTCACTATGTGGTACTCCTCATTTATGATCATTTCATGAGGAAATGCCTTGATGGCTCGTGGGCTACAAGCTAGGGCATCATACATTGTTCATGAGCTCATTGTTTAATACTGGCATTGTTCATGAGCTCACTATTTAATATCTGGCCAGGCCATGTAAATTGTACCAGGCCAACCCAATCAACCCAAAAAAATGTGTCATGTTTATCTTTGTCAAATACACCCGTTCACCATTTTGTTCTTGTTCTTCACACAAATATTGTATCAAAAGTAATTGTAAACAATGATTCAAAGAAAAAAGAAACAACTACAATAGATTAGACCCCAAAAGAATACAGTCAAGGAGAAATAGTGCCTTAATCAGAGATAAAATGAACTCTTAATGTAAGCAAGCATGGAACCAAAGAGGGGAAAGTAAGGCACCAACCAGACTCAAAAAAATATAGCATCTGAAATCATAGAGGACATTGATAGAACAAGGAGGTTAGCAAGTTAAAAACTCAACACCAAATAAAGCATGGAAAGGCACCAAAGAGCACGAGAACTAGCATCCAAAATACCAATAGAAGCATCAATAATCTAGATACTAGAAAGGACAGGTTTAGTTTAAGGATGAAAACTTTTACAAACACTATACATGAAAACCATAGCCCAAACAAAATGATGACCGCATAATTCCTTTACCCACACATGCCAAATTTCATTATCATTTTCATCAAACATGATCTGCTAAAGTTGCCTATGGTGTTTGGAAGTCAACCTAATTTACATTTCTTAGTTGTAACACTTAGTCATAAATTTGAATTAAAAATACTTGTCACAATGATCTGTAAATTATAGATCTCTTTCTATGATGAAGAGCTGAAATCAACTCCAAATAGTTTTAGATTGTGACAAGAATAGATTTTGTACCTTGCCCGCACAAGATCAGCTGTAAAGATCTTAGCCTTCTTCTCCCCTGAATTCACAATAAGAACAGTTAAAATTGAATGCTCTTAGTTTTTCTTCAAATCTATTCGAAACTCCTATGAATTCATTATGCAACAGGTATGACATATGAAGGAATGAATTTGAAATAAGAAAGAAAAATCTTTCTGTTTAAAAAATAGCATAATTAAGCCTCAAACAAAAAAAGTGCAAACACATAAACTTACAAGCTATATACACCACCCTGATCTGCTGAAAAGGTCTTAGCCTTCTTCTCCCCTAAAATCACAATAGGAACAAATAAAAGTCAATACTCTTAGTTTTTATTCAAATCTATTCGAAACTCCTATCAACTCATTATCCAATAGTTAAACTAACCTATGACTTCAAAGGAGGAATTATGAAATATAGTTGTAGGTAGTTATCTCTTCTATAATGATGGAGGAGTCAAAGGTAATGATCAATGAGGTTGCTACTATTATATCATACATTAATATACTTATTGTTTTGAATTTGAGCTCGGGCATCATGCAATGTTATTGATGTCATTGCATGCTTGTTGTTGTTGTGCACCATATATTGTTTTATACACTGTTTATTTCATTGAGACCGTGAGCTTGGCATTTGTAATGTATTTTCTGTTATTGGATCACTGCTACCATGTTGTTGAGTCTATGTATGGCTTGACCATGCACATGCATAATTGTAGATGAGGATCAGTAATAGGGTGTCAGACATTTCTTAGATCCTTTGGATCTAACCCCATCTTTTCCTTCCTTGCAGGTTTTGGATCATACAAGAGCATACTGGATTGAACCCCGGGTCAACACTTCATTACTTCAAGCAATGTCTGATACCTTCATTATTTATGTTCATCCACTTATGTATGTTTGCATTCATTCATATTCTTCTCAAAGTTGGCTATTAGCGACCATATATGTCGATTCTTGATGTTTTTGGGTCATTTGATGAAAAGATGTAAAATTTTCTTAAAAGTTTATATTTTATATTTTAATTTTTAAAATCATAAAATGAATAAAATTTAAAGATAAAAAATTAAGATAATCTTTGTCTTCACTTTAAAAAAAAACATAAAGCTCTTAAAGCATGGTAAAAACATAAAGCTCATAAAGCATGGTAAAAGAGGGCCCTAACTGTGGTAAAATGGGAAAGTTGCCACCTTGCACTGCTCTTCATATGGAAGCTGCTAAGGAACTATGTTATAAAATTTCAAGGTATGAAATTTTATACTTTTTGACATCATACTTTTTTCTCCTTAGCATTGAGTTTACAATGTGGGGGAGTCGAAGAAAATATATGTACAGTTATAAAATTTCATACCTTGAAATTTGGCATAAAATTTTATAACATAGTTCCTTAGCATTTGATCTTTATATGGCATCCATGACTTGAGGTAGGCATTTGAGCTTTGTCTTCTCATTAACTCAATTTCATTTTGATGGCATTTGTTGATTTAATGGCAAAATATGAATGTTAATACTGCCATTGTGTACATCTTTGCAATTGGAATGCTCGATGACCCACGAGCTTTGAGAGCTAGGGCATCGTTGCTATTACCTTCAAGGCATTGTGTGAAGTGTTTGATCTCTCTTTATTTATTTTTTTGTTGATATTCACTGTGTGGTACTCCCCGTTTATGATCATTTCATGAGGAAATGTCTTGATGGCTTGCGAGCTGCAAGCTAGGGCATCATGCATTATTTATGAGCTCACTGTTTGAGCACCTCATGTCCCTATTTGATTTTTCGATGCTCTATTTGTTATAGTGATGATATTAGATCAAATAAGGACATTAGTAATAAAATAGGGACATCAGTAATAAAATAATACACTTACTATTTTGAATTTGAGCTCTAGCATCATGCAATGTTATTGTTGTCAAAACAGTAAGTGTATTAATGTATGATCTAATAGCAGCAACCTCATTGATCATTACCTTTGACTCCTCCATCATTATAGAAGATATAACTAGCTACAACTATATTTCATAATTCCTCCTTTGAAGTCATAGGTTAGTTTAAAATGGAGAGGGGTCTCGAAATATCGTAAGTAAAAACATTACACGGTGGCATTCAAATTAAGTACAATATGAATTCACATGCCTTTAATTATGATATACTTGAAAAGCTTGTCATAATATATATATATATATATATATATATATATATATATATATATATATATATATATATATAGTCAAGTAAGAAAATCTTATAAAATAATATACATTGTGTGAAGTGTTTGATCTCTTTTTATTTGTTTTGTTGTTGATATTCACTATGTGGTACTCTCGTTTATGATCATTTCATGAGGAAATGTTTTGATGGCTCGCGGGCTGCAAGCTAGGGCATCATGCGTTGTTTATGAGCTCACTATTTGAGCACCTAATGTCCCTATTTGATTGGTCAGTGCTATGTTTGTTATATTGATTCTATTAGATCAAATAGGGACATCAGTAATAAAATAGGCACATAAAATAGGGACATCAATAATAAAATTATACACTTACTATTTTGAATTTGAGCTCAGGCATCATGCAATGTTATTGTTATCATTGCATGCTTGCTGCTATTGTGCACCATAGCAGCAACAAGAATGCAATGTTATGAAATTTTGCGATTAAATTGGTGAGTTTGTATACTTTCTCCATTTTAAACTAACCTATGACTTCAAAAAAGGAATTATGAAATATAGTTATAGGTGGTTATCTCTTCTATAATGATGGAGGAATCAAAGGTAATGATCAATGAGGTTTCTGCTATTAGATCATACATATATTAATACACTTACTATGTTGATTTGAGCTCAGGTATCATATATTGTTTTATACACTGTTTATTTCATTGAGACCGTGAGCTTGACATTTGTAATGTATTTCCTGTTATTGGATTAATATTGCCATGTTGAGGTTGTAGATGTACTTTTACTGATATTTTATAAACAACATATATACCATGTTGACTCATAGCCCATGAGGTGTTGCTTGATAGCACATTTGATATCATACTTTTTGCTCCATTTTGGTCTTGATTTACTCACTGCATGCATATGTTTCCTGAGTGCACATGTTCGGTAGCATAGTTCATTTTAGAAGTGTATGGATTGACTATGCATGTGCATAATTAAAGATGAGGATCAGTAATAGGGTGCCAGGCATTGCTTAGATCCTTTGGATCTAACCCCATGTTTTCCTTCCTTGTAGGTTTTGGATCATACAAGAGCATACTGGATTGAACCCGAGGTCAACACTTCATTACTTCAGGCAATGTTTGGTACCTTCATTATTTATGTTCATCCACTTATGTATGTTTGCATTCATTCATATTCTTATGAAAGTTGGCTATTAGTGACCATATAGGACCATTCTTGATGTTTTTGGGTCATTTGATGAAAATATGTAAATAGGGACATTAGTAATAAAATAGGGATATCTTAATCTTTATGAGCTCAAATTCAAAATAGTAAGTGTATTATTTTATTACTGATGTCCCTATTTTATTACTGATGTACCTATTTGATCTAATAGCATCAATATAACAAACAAAGCACCGACCAATCAAATAGGGACATGAGGTGCTCAAACAGTGAGCTCATAAAACAATATATTTAGTCTTAATAAAATCTTATAAAATAACATATTTTGTGTGAAATGTTTGATCTCTCTTTATTTGTTTTGGTGTTGATATTCACTATGTGGTAATCCCTGTTTATGATCATTTCATGAGGAAATATCTCGATGGCTCATGGGCTGCAAGATAGGGCATCATACATTGTTCATGAGCTCACTGTTTAATATTGGCATTGTTTACATCTTTTCATTTGGAATGCTTGATGACCCACGAGCTTTGAGATCTATGACATCATTTCTATTATCTTCAAGGCATTGTGTGAAGTGTTTGATCTCTCTTTATTTGTTTTTTTGTTGATATTCACTTGTGGTACTCCCTATTTATGATCATTTCATGAGGAAATGTCTTAATGGCTTACGGGCTACAAGTTAGGGCATCATGCATTGTTTATGAGCTCACTATTTGAGCACCTCATGTCCCTATTTGATTGGCTGGTAATCAAATAGTGAAAGGAGGAATTATGAAATATAGTTATAGGTAGTTATCTCTTGTATAATGATGGAGGAGTGAAAGGTAATGATCAATGAGGTTGCTGCTATTAGATCATACATTAATACACTTACTATTTTGAATTTGAGCTTGGGCATCATGCAATGTTATTGTTTTCATTGCATGCTTGCTATTGTTGTGCACCATATATTGTTTTATACACTATTTATTTCATTGAGACTGTGAGCTTGACATTTGTAATGTATTTTTTGTTATTGGATCGATGTCACCATGTTGTTGAGGTTGTAGATGCATTGAATCACCACTGCCATTCTATTTTGATAGCAGCAATATAACAAACAGAGCACCCTCCAATCAAATAGGGACATTAGTAAGACATTTAATGCATTATTACTTCATCATGATGATAAAAATTTCATTGGCTCAAAGCACATAGAATGTGGGTAGCTTCATTACTTCATTAGATCTATGCCTTTGTTAATTTCACTAGCATCATGCAGCTTTCTTACTTATCCTTTAAAATGCAGATTCAAATATACTCCATGCAATAACATTAATGTATAGATGATGCAGATTTGTGTACCTCTTTGTTTTGATGTAGCTTACTCACTACATGCAATGGGGCCTCCTTGGGGCTGCCAACCATGTTGCGATGTTATGATCTTTACTTGAAATCCATGATGTACTCCTCCCTTAATATGCAGATTTGATGCTTTTCTCCTCTGATTTGATGATGATGTATGCCCCTTCCATTGCTTACTCATGCTTTCTCATGACTGCCTTGTGCTGATGGGCATGGTGGGTGACTGTTGTGGGTGCATCATTTGGAAATGATGTCACAGTAACACTAGATGAAACATCAACATCTGGTGTTGCTGTTGCACTGTTTGAATGATGTAGTCACAATAGTGACTCACCAGGTGCTCATGCAGACATAAATGCAGCCATTTACTCTCTGCAACATTCTTTTGAGTGCACATGTCCTGTAGCATGGTTTTTCTTTCAGAAGTTTATGGCTTGAATATGCACATGCATAATTGTAGATGAGGATCAGTAATAGGATGCCATTCATTGCTTAGATATTTTTTTTTTATCTAACCCCCATCTCTCTTTTCTTTGCAAGTTCTGGATCACACAAAGGCACACTAGATTCATACCCGGGTCAAAAATTCATCACTTCAGGCAATGTGTGGAACCCTTATTATTTATGTTCATCCTCTTATGTATGCCTGTACTCTTGCATTTTCTTATTTTCCTTGTATAGTATATGCAAGTTATTTTTCATAAATATACATGTAATCTTTAGATGCAAAAATTTATTTTCCTTTACATGTATATGTTCAGGCTTAGAATTGTCACCCTAACTCAGGCATTAAGGCTACACAACAATTATATCCTAATAATGGAAACCTCCTCGAGTTTTGGGTAGACTCTGAGTAAGGAGGAGTCTCCAGATTCTAGGCCGGTTCATGTTAAATATGAAATATCACGTCTTGATTTGAAACTTATTAAGAAAAGGGTAGAAGGAGACTTAAACTAAAAATGAATAGGGGTGATACACCAAATAGACTTAATTTTTGATTAAATTAAAAAATAGTAAAACCATCTCATATATCAAAATCTAACAGTTTATATCACTATTCAACGTATAGGCTAACAAATCACACTACCAGGGTTAAACCACAAATAGCTTGAAAGTCAGCAAACATACATATCCCCTGTGAGGTTTGAATAATTGATCACTTTGAGAGGGAATAAGAATACATTCACTTCTTTTGGATAACAACTTAATAAAAAAACTAGCAAGAAAAGATGAAACCAGGATTATGCAATTGAAACTCCAAATATATGGGCCAAAACATCTGCTTTATTTTGCTAAAAAATCTTTAAAATGTGGTTACAAACATGAATTCAAGGCACTAAGGAACAATATTCTCACTTTTCCCTCTCTCCAAAACTTGCAACCACTAAAATTGATCATAAAAATCAATCTTATACTAAGCCCTAACCACAAATTTGAAAAATCAAAGCCCTTTACAATATGCCCTAATTTAGCCAAAATATGTGCCAAAAATCTAGCCTATGAAAACTCTCCATTAAATGCCCAAAATATTGGCTTAAAATAAGGATTTGAAATCCTTTTACAATATACTGCCAATATTTAAATTACTTTAAATTGAATAAAAATCCAATATTAAAAATACTAACCTAAAACCTCTTTCAACTTAAGAAAATAAAATCCTAAGTATGAATACTGCAAAGTGGAAGAGGGTCGATGTGACCACTCATCCCACTTGCACACAATGCGAAAATAGAGGAATGAGGTGGCACTACTGGTAGTTTTTAAGACCTGCAGGAATGGACATCTATAGTGATGGCATTGAATGCCTTTGCTTGGCGGACTCCAAAAACCCAAAACTCATTTGTGATTCCTTAAAACTGATGTTATCTCTATCTTAGCAGAGAAGAAACTGGTAAAAACTTGAAACCCTATCTCAACTCGGCTAAAATTTCTCATGAAGCTCAGCTCTCTGCAATGGAGCTCTTTGTTATGTCATTATTTTCTTCTCTGGCATGTGTTCTATACTGAAAGTCTGGTATTATGGAACTCAGGTTCACTAGAGTCTATTGGAGTCTTCATTTTGTCAATCTATGACTGATACTCTTTCATCATCGAGCTGGCCTTGAATGATGTCATGACTGGAGTTTTGTCTTTGTTGTTCTTGGCATATGATTGTTATTGAATCTTAGAGCACGGTCTCTAATAGGGTAAACCATTGTGTGTCTCCATTTGTTTTGACTAATGCTATCATTCACTTTGCATTCTGTAACTGATTTTTTGCTTTCACTTTGGCTTGCAGCTGTGAATCATAAAGCTTATGTTTATGACTGTGAATACATGGCTTTTGGCTATGGGTACATGGTTCTCAGCTGTGGGTATTGAAGCTTTAGTTTGAAGTTTCATTACAATTGTGACTCGACATTCGAGCTCCCTTTTCTAGCATTAGTTACGACTTTGACTGTGACTGTGGCTTCAATAATTTGTATATATAAATCTGTGACTTTAGAATGATTCTTGGCTTGTGGGTTGTGAACTAAAGCTCACATTTAGTCATGGCTTTGACTGATGTATACCTTGGCTTCAACTGGTAAGCCCTTTTGATACTTTACCACTACAAATTTTATATTGAAACTTGAGTTCATTTACCACTCTTGACGTGGGTTCTCTACATTTTTTGTCAGCGACATAACTGAGACTTGGCTTAAGCTCCTTTGCGATTCCACTTTGGTTAACTCAGCAAGGCTCCAACTATCACTGATATATGGGTTTTAGCATTATATTTGACATCTCCCTCTGACAGTTTGAGACTCTTACCGAGTCAACCAAAATTGATGTCGAGCTTCCATTATTATCAGGTTCTCCTTCAGTCTCCTCAACAAGGTTCAAGCTAGGATTGAGATATGATTCTCGGTATTTAACTAAGACATCTCTCAGTCTTAGCTTGAGACTCTTATCGAGATGCCTGGATTTTGATCAACATATCACCATGTGAATATTTACTGCAGTCCATTTAGCAAAACCGAAGCTATGACTGAAAGATGTGGAGGATGTATCCATTTTTTAAGCCATGACATCTTTCAGTCATAAGCTTCATGGCTTTGCAAGATGACTAAAATCATGACTAAAAGATAAAGAACAGACATAAGCTACCTTGCACATACAGATAAGTTTACTTTTCTTTTCTTGACTTGTATCATATGTTGTTGGTAACTTGTACATCTTTGTATCTCTATTTTTCTTTATTGTTAACATAAACATATGCACACACAACTTGAAAATATTCAGTCATTTGCTTTGCTATGAACATATACTTTTGACAAAATGTTGCAAACTTATGCCTCACTATTTATAAAAATGTACCTATAGCTTGCTTACTGTTAAATTTGTCACTTCCATAGTTCGGTTATAGGTTTATTTAGAATTTGTAAATCTATAGAAAAGTATTAAACTTATAGCTTGATAAATGAACTCAAAGCACAACTCACTATCAACACACTTGGAAAAATGAGTCATTCATTTCTAACAATACACGGTCACACACAATCAACTCCATAAAATAAATCAAGCATCAAAAGCCCACTGCATTAGAGTTCCTGTAGCATAATCACTATTTAAAATTGAACTCCTTCAGCTGATTTCTTTGATTAATGTGCATATGACTTGGGTGCATTTTTATTGTTCTACATATATTCTGCCACTGTTGCCATGCATACTGATATCATACTTAGGAAAAAAATTAGTCATACCATCTTTTAGCCATTGCTTCATGCTTCCATTTATACTCATCTGATGGCACAGTCACATTAGCACTTGAATCCAATACTTGAAAATAGAGAACATTCTAAGACTTACTGGCACAAATTACCAGGCTTAAAAATGATTCTCTTTTGATGCTGAAATTGAATTCTTTAAAAGAAATGCAATAATATATAAAATGCTTTTTTATTATCAATAAAGTTCGAGCACGGGCTCGTGACACTCAAAGATACATTTTGGTAAACATTTTATAATACTATTAAAACACAATTCTGTAGCATTCTTCTTGTAATCAACAATATCAGTGATATTGTTTGAATTTGTACTTTTGAATCAGCAAAGATATATTGTATGAGTATTCATGAAGCTACATTTGGTCATGATTATTTGTAATTTTGGCACTTTCTGTAGCATTTAAGGCTGTCCTGCATCTTCTTTCTTTGACTGAATGTGAAAACTAGTCAGCTGAAAATACTGCAAAATATTCAATTAAGCTCTCAAACAACAACATTTTGAACTTGTTAGATCAGTGAACATTATAAACAATTATAAAAATGCCAAAATGACACTTATGAATCAATATTCAGACCATTATGTTCACTAATCTATCAAGGTACTGCAACTTTTAAAAAAAGGTTTCTGAGTTGGAAAAACTAAGTCCCTTTTATTTAGATACCTAGTTAATAAAAAGGACAACATACACTAGAATGATCATTAATAGTAAAAGGTTTCATGTTTAGAAAACAAGTCCCTTTAATACTACCTTGCAGTGAGTTTAAATGTACATTTCTTTATTGCATTTAATTTACCAGATTGATATGCAACATTGAAAACTTGATTGTCACTGTATGTTATTTGTTTTTCATGCATTGCTTAGATCCAATAGGATCTAACCACATTTTCTCTCTCATGCAGGTATGAACCCTAAAGACCTAAATGCAGATGAAAGATTTGGACCTGAGGATCTAGGACCTGGCAAAAAACCAGCTAACAACATACTGACAACAAGGCAATGCATGGGACCCCTATTCCATACTTCAATCATGTTTTTCAATTCAACATGTGTAGTCTATTGTTGATATAAAATATGAAATATGAAAAGACACTTTGTATACTACATTTAGTTTAAATGCACAATGTAATGATCAGTTGTGGATTTTGGAATTTGAAATATGATCAATACTTAGAGTATAAAAATGAAATCTAAAAATGAATGCAATAATGACATGTCAATTAACAAAACCTGGAAGGTAGTATTAATTGGTCCTACAAATGTGCAATCTTTTCCTATTTGTGCTTATTGTGTTGTATGTTGTAATTTTGAGTAACAATATATTTGCATGAAATGAACACAAATTAAACAAGGTCATCTAATAATGCAAACTAGGGTAATGTAGTCACTCATCTAGTAATTAGTTCCCCAAACCATTACTAAGGATTGAACATAAGTCTAAGTCCCCAAACCTATTGTTCTATGTGTTCTTATTGCCTTCGTAATTTTGGGTCAACCCCTATAGGATGCCCAAGCCTAGAGGCCAAGGAAAGTACCTAAGAGCACTTGAAAGAAATATGAATGAAACCATTGTCCTTATGTGGGTAAACCCATATAAGTGTTCTTCCTTTGCATCACAACTCCTACTTGAGGATCCATAATCATGCATTTATGTTTAAGACTTATTATTACCTTGGCCCTTTTGAATCTTAGGATGACATCTCAATTGGGAAAGGCAAACCAAAACCTTTCATAGACCAATAATAACCAAGGCATGTGGGTGCTCTTCTATTGTACAGTTATACTCATAAAATATATGTATAGTTATAAAATTTCATGTCTTGAAATTTTATAACATAGTTCCTCTTCATCAAAATAGAATGGAAGTGGTGATTCAATGCATCTACCCACATTCTATGTGCTTTGAGCCAATGAAATTTTTATCATCATGATGAAGTAATAATGCATTAAATGTCTTACTGATGTCCCTATTTGATTGGTCGGTGCTCTATTTATTATATTGTTGCTATAAAAATAGAGTGTTAGTGGTGATTCAATGCATCTATAGCCTTAACAACATGGTAGCATTGATCCAATAATAGAAAATACATTACAAATGCTAAGCTCACGGTCTCAATGAAATAAACAGTGTATAAAACAATATATGGTGCACAACAACAACAAGCATGCAATGACAACAATAACATTGCATGATGCCCGAGCTAAAATTCAAAATAGTAAGTGTATTAATGTATGATCTAATAACAACCTCATTGATCATTACCTTTCACGCCTCCATCATTATAGAAGAGATAACTACCTACAACTATATTTCATAATTCCTCCTTTGATGTCACAGGTTAGTTTAAAATGGAGAAAGTATACAAACTCACTAATTTAATCCTAAAACATCATATAGTTGTAATTAATCACATCTCACACATGTATAGATTATACTACATACCATTGTATTATATATATCAAGTATAATTATGAGTTTACATCATATATTTAGTCTTAATAAAATCTTATAAAATAACATAAAACTAACCCAAAATAATGTCTTAATAAAACAATATATTTAGTCTTAATAAAATCTTATAAAACAACATATATTGTGTGAAGTGTTTGATCTCTCTTTTTTTGTTTTGTTGTTGATATTCACTAGCTATGTGGTACTCCCCGTTTATGTTCATTTCATGAGGAAATGTCTTGATGGCTTGCGGGCTGCAAGCTAGGGCATCATGCATTATTTATGAGCTCACTATTTGAGCACCTCAAGTCCCTATTTGATTGGACGGTGCTCAAACAATGAGCTCATAAACAATGCATGATGCCCTAGCTTGCAGCCTGCGAGCCATCAAGACATTTCCTCATGAAATGATCATAAACGGGGAGTACCACATAGTGAATATCAACAACAAAACAAATAAAGAGAGATCAAACACTTCACACAATGCCTTGAAGTAATAGCAACGATGCCCTAGCTCTCAAAGCTTGCGGGTCATCAAGCATTCCAAATGAAAAGATGTAAACAATGCCAGTATTAAACAGTGAGCTCATGAACAATGTATGATGCCCTAGCTTGCAATCCACGAGCCATCAAGATATTTCCTCGTGAAATGATCATAAACAAGGAGTACCACATAGCTAGTGAATATCAATAACAAAACAAATAAAGAGAGATCAAACACTTCACAAAATATATGTTGTTTTATAAGATTTTATTAAGACTAAATATATTGTTTTATTAAGATTTTATTAAGACAAAGTATTTTGGGTTAGTTTTATGTTGTTTTATAAGATATTTATTAAGACTAAATATATGATGTAAACTCAATATAATAAATAGAGCACCGACCAATCAAATAGGGACATGAGGTGCTCAAACAGTGAGCTCATAAACAATGTATGATGCCCTAGCTTGCAGCCTGCGAGCCACCAAAATATTTCCTCATGAAATGATCATAAACGGGGAGTACCACATAGTGAATATCAACAAAAAAACAAATAAAGAGAGATCAAACACTTCACACAATGCCTTGAAGTTAATAGCAATGATGCCCTAGCTCTCAAAGCTCGTGGGTCATCGAGCATTCCAAATGCTAAGATGTAAACAATGGACTATTAACATTCATATTGTGCCATTAAATAAAAAATGCCATCAAAATGAAATTGAGTTAATGAGAAGACAAAGCTCAAATGCCTACCTCAAGTGCCAGTACCCTCTTCCCACACGGTGTTGGCCTCTTTGTGCACGTCAAACTCGAATGCCCTCTTCGCACCACACAAAAGCACAGTGCCATCTTCGCGTCAACTCTTCGAATTCAAAAAAATTACAAATGACACTTTTTTTTGTTTATAACCAAGTGGGTGTCACAATTAAATCAACAAATTTTATCAAAATGAAATTGAGTTAATGAGAAGACAAAGCTCAAATGCCTACCTCAAGTCATGGCTGCAATAAGAAGATCAAATGCTAAGGAACTATGTTATAAAATTTCAAGGTATGAAATTTTATAACTGTACAAACATAAAATTTCAAGGAATGAAATTTGACTTTTGATTTAACCTTGATAATGTCCCCTCCATTGCTTATGCTTGATCATGATTGCCTTGTGTTGATGGGCATGGTCGATTACTATTGTGGATGCATCATTTGGAAATGATGTCATAGCAACACCAGATGGAACAACAACATCTGGTGTTGTTGTTGCACTATTTGGATGATGCAATCACAAAAGTGATTCACCAGGTGTTCATAGAGACATAAATGCAGCCACAACAGTAGTTGACCAGGTGTTTATAGAGATATAAATGTAGGGCTTCATTTGGATTCTAGCACCTATACATTGCACATGTTCCTGAGTGCATTTTCCTGAGTGGCACGTGTTCTGTAGCATAGTTCCTTTTAGAAGTGTATGGCTTAACTATGCACATGCATAATTGTAGATGAGGATCAATAATAGGGTGTCAGACATTTCTTAGATCCTTTGGATCTAACCCCATCCTTTCCTTCCTTACAGTTTCAGGATCATACATGAGCATACTGGATTGAACCTCGGGTCAACACTTCATTACTTTAGGTAATATCTGGTATGTTCATTATTTGTGTTCATCCACTTATGTATGTTTGCATTCATTCATATTCTTCTGAAAATTGGCTATACTCATATTCTTCTTGTGTCTGAGTCTTCTAACTATGATCAATTTAATGTTGTAAATTGTGACATAGAATTCGATATCAACCTATCATATATCCATTCCAAATGATATAACTCCATTTGAATAAACTTACATGCCAACCATTTGACAAAATGTCCCTATGAAATCTAGAGCAATACATTAATTTTATAGCGAATTCATGATTTATAATGCCCCTTGATTTATAGTGAATTAATTTTATAGTGAATTCATGATTTATAATTCAATTATAGCAGCTCAATGTGTTTGAACTCAAGAATACCCCTTACTTGGTTTCCTACAAAGCCTTTGGCGAAATCTGTCAGAAAATTAAAAGTTTGGTCAAAGTAAGTGTATAAATGAAGGATGAAACACATAGGAAGCTATGAGAAGCTATGAGAAGGTGACATGAAGCTAATGAAAGGAGGCATCTCAATGATGTTAAATCATAGGGGATTCTCTTTGTTCCCTGCAATGGAGTGAGCTAATTCTGAAAGTATAAATAGATAATTTTAACAATGTATAAAGTCCTTTACAAGATGTAATAAAAACACTGGCAAGGCACGAGAACTATTTGACGACATGCCACAATAGTGGTGTCTCATGCAATGCTGAGATGTTTAGTTATATGCAATGCTAAGATATTCAAAATATTATTCGATAAATAGATAATTTTAACAATGTATAATGTCCTTCACAAGATATAATGAAAACTATAGAGTGAACTATGTTTGTCTGATTATATAACTATTATCTTATGTCAGGTATCCCACACAGTCTCATGGATTGTCAAGTACAAGTCAATACACCCCATAGAGATTAATGTCTTTTACCATTTGTAAAATATCTCTCTCATTTCCACCTGTCTTTCTCATCGCATGAAGTGCAGGTACCAACAAATAGGTATTTGTCAGAATTATCTTCCTCAAGTGAGGAAAATCTAGGAATGGAAGAATAAAGTGAGACATTTAGTACGTGTAATTTAATGAGATCGACTCGAGGTCAAAAAATAAGAAAGAAATTCAATAAAAGCATGAAATTTTTCCTTGCTCAATGGGGGTTGTGTTCTTATGATGATGAGAGCAAAGGCGACTCCGAGCTGCCCTTTAGGTACAAACATCTATAGAAACAATGGGTCCCCGATGAACTTCCTTCAATAAACACTGATTTTTGTGTTAAAGAGAGGATATATCGCATAGCATCATCTTCATTACATGGTTTGGGCCTATTTTCCATGGATGGCATAAAGGTCTCTTACAACAAAGTTGTCGAATTGATGGAGTATGTCAGACCTTGTTATGATTACAATAGTTAGATGCAAATTGTTAAATATAAAAAAATTATGTGTAGGTATGCACTCACAGAAAATTATATACAACAAAAAAGTCAATGAACAAAGTAAAATAGTAGTTATACATTGACGGAAGACCAAAAGCATCAAGGAATATTGCAGGTTTTATAAACAATACACTGCCTGCGTCAACTAAGAAGTAACCCAATTGCATATTTGAGATGCATGAGAGAAATCACATATTTGTATGTGTGTCTAAATCAATACGTGGAGGCGAGGAGCTACTTATCGATTACAATTTGAATCGCATAGATACAAAAAACCCCATCACTACCATGAACGAGGTGGTACACATTTTGATAATTGTCTATTATTCAACATAACTTAGAATAAGAACACGTGTTTTAACATGTCTAAATGATTTTTAAAAAAATACAGAGCTATAGTATGGATCAACAACCACATGATACGCACAACAGTGATACTTCTCATGGGACTTCTTCTTCCCGACAGGTAAAATTCATTGTTGTTGTACAAATGCACATACAAGAAAAATTTTAATGCATATTTTTTATTATGTTAATGCATATTTTTTGTTGTTCTACTATTTTGGATTGCTTTTAAATAAAGGCTAATAATATTGTTCTCACAAACGAGTGCTGATCAGAAAAAGGGAAAGGAACAAGTAGTCCATGAGGAGCCGTAGGATGAGCAGGATCCATTTGATTTTGATTTTTTATCAGAGGTTAATCCTATGGTTGCACTGGAAAGGGTCCTTCATGCAATATCAAAAGAGTTAGCTTGAATGGAAGATATTCAACCTCACATTCTTGAAATACAGAGGAAAGCGGATATGTTGATTGGCCATGTTCAGAACTATAGAGTAAGTATTAATGTAGTTTTTAATTATAACAAAAGTTCAATAATGATTTTTATAGTATACTATTTTATTTATGTCATTAACTAAAATATATATGTGTTCTCTTTACAGGTGATGCTAAATAGATTAAAGGGAAACACCTCAGATGCAAATACTTCGAGTGGTACATCACATGTTTTATCCTCCATCTTGTCCATGGTTATCCATATTTTTTTATGCTCTAACAATATTTTGTTCAGCACCTGCTATTGAACCTATGTTGAGTACGACGCTTGGTACAAGGATCATATCTATAGAGGTAGTTCCACCTGCAATGTCGGCAACACGTAGCATGACCAAAGATGCGATGGCAACACCTACTATTGGTAAGTAGACTCCTCTTTTTCTCTCTTATTTATCATGTGTTTATTTCACTTGAACTATATATTCTTTCTTAGGGGGCATTTTGTAATAGTGGATTCATTTTATGTAGGAGGCGATGATGCAATTCCTGGATGTACTCGTGTTAAATGTATGGTAACAATACAGTATTGTGATCAATTGCTCATGAGCAATAAAGATGGACTTCCCTTGAAAATAGCCCAGCTTCAAGGTACTTTAAAGATTGATCCTTTCTTTTACTATACAATATAATACTCATAATGTAATGCACTAACCCCCTGTGTGGTCCCTTGCAATAACTAATTATAATTATCTCATAATTATCTTGCAGGGAATAATCTATTTTATGAAAAACTTAATGATGAATGTTTGTGCATTTTCGGGCCGACCATACGCACATGGTATCATATTTTGATTTCATTGCAAGATTAGATTTCGTTTCATCCCTTTCTTCAAGTATATTAAAAGGTAGCTTTACTTCATTTATGAATCTAACAATTTTTTTCTTAAAAGGTGGTCATTACAAGATAAAGGGTTAAAGAATAAACTCATTGACTCTATGACAACACTTTTTGGACCCGAAGTCTTTCATAGACTTAGACTCCTTGACAAAGCAAGCACTATTTTGAAGTATATTAGGGACAACTACATGAGCCAAATAGAACACAACCCTTATTACGAGCGGCCTCCCTATTTTCCTATTAATGAGTGGGAGGATCTTAAAAAGGATGCACTTGAGAGAAGTGCAAGACATAGTGGACGAGTACTATCACTCAAGGAAAGAAGGTACATGATAATGTTAATAATAAAATTATGTACTATTTACTCTTTGTACTTATGTGATCTAACATATTTCAAACATCACATAGGTTGTCTGACACAACAAAGGCAACAACAACAAGAAAACAAAAGCACGGGCAACACAAGCTTGGCTCGGGTGGATATTCAAAACTTGTTGCACAAGTTATAAGTATTAGTAAATGAAAAATCATATGCAAATATTTATAATTGAATTGAAATCAATTTAGTTTTGATGAAATTCACTACAATAAAAATTCATGATACCAATAAAAAATGCAGGCCTTGGAGTTCAAAAAATCGATTACAAAAGAGGACAAGAAAATAGGCTATAAAGTCATGGCTAAACGATATCGAGCAATGAGTGCACAAGGTTCTTCTGTTGGATCTGTTGATCAGGTAAATAAGCCAATTGATTTTTATTTCAAGTTGAAAACTTTACCAATTACTGTATTTGATGTTAAGTTCCAACAAAAAGTGAATATATTTATTTTAAGTAGGGAAACACTGATTATATATTTGTTTAAAACTTTAAAGTGAATATATTTATATGTATTAAACTGAATGATTAACATTTCTCAATATTTTTCTTGTATTTATATGTATATATTGTCGATAAATGCACTAATTATTTACATTAGAATGCAGTTTGCCGATATTGATACTGCACCAGCCGAACACGATGGAGGCATCAATTCAAATGTGAATTGTAGTACTCAAGGTATACATTTTCTATTCAAATTTTGATTAATGAATATTTAATACAAGTAAACATGTTAAATTGAATTTGGCATAGTAATAAAAATTTAATTATAATGTGTTGGGATTAATAAAACATTTTGTATTGCAGTTGCAAGGGATGTAGAGGTTGTTCCCGATGAGCGTGTTGAGGTTCAAGCCTGATGAACTACAACTAATTTAGAACCTAATTGAAGATCTATGATTAGAGATCACTGAGTTGCTGATTAGATATGTAATATGATTAAATCAGTATTATGTTGTCATTGATGTCAACTAGTTTGACAACACTTATCTTGTAAGTTACAATACCTAAACATCTGTAAAAAAGGAGTAAAAGAGATGAAGAATAGAAATATCTAAATCAGGAAGATGTATATGACAGATGAGGATAAGGAATGCATTGGGTAACTTTTTGATGAGTCTATGACCCTATGCTATTGACTTGATTATGTTTCATTCATCTATGATGAGGAAAAGAGCTGCAAGACACAAGGCAGTGTGGTCGGTTGATGAAGCATCACAGTATACACCGAGCAGTGTAGTGTATACCGAGCATAGTATAAACTGAGCTTGTGTTCACCGACACATTTCTTTGTTAACCGAGTAGGAGAAAGGAACTAAATGATTAGTTTAGCCGACAAGGATTGATGAGTTGTAAAGTACCTTGAAATCAAAGATGGAGATAATGTTTGTTATGAAAATCAACGGCTAGCATAATTCAAGGAAGATCTAAAGGATGGAATTAAAATGTGTTACTGACACATCAGCTGATAAAGGTTTAAGTGACAAAATGGACGAAGGAGAATAAGTGGCAAAATCTTATGGAGGAAAAGAAAATGGTTTACTTGTCTATTTAAGAGACTAAGGTTTTGTTATGAAACTAATGCCGGAAGAAGGAGACTGTAGATTTATCGCATGAACAAGCTTCATGTATGCCTGATCAAACTGTTTAAGGAGAACCGAACTACAAAGTTTATTGAGCATCAGAAAGGTATTACCGAGTGACAGTAAGTCACATATTATTGTTGATACAGAATTGATATATTGATCAGAGGATTTGAATGATCATAATATAGATCTGATAATCTGCAATTGAAGTTGTATTGTAATCAGATCACCTATTGTTACAGTTTAACCATTGTAAATAGATAAATCTCTTAATCGAGTGAACTTGAAAGTCTTGTAATGTCATTCATAGAATGTACATTTCTTATCCTATCAACCCCATAGTGAATGCTGGTTGGGCGATAACGGTTGGTCTAAAATCCTCTAACAAGGTCACACCTCACAGTGTGTTTGTAACCTTTAACAGGGTTGGGTCTTCACTGACCTCACTTCAGAAGAGTGAACAATTTTTGGGTTGCTGGTCCTAGGTGGTTTTTCCCTTCACAGGGTTTCCATGTTAAATATTTTGTGTTATGTGTTCATTGTGGTGATTATTTGTTATCATACTTTACATATTGCATGTTGGATTTGATCGGTAATCATTATATGTTATTGACTGGTAATCGGTAAAAGCACAGATAGTATAGTATTTTATGTTACCGAGCTGCATAAGTTTGAGTAAATTGTTTTGGATTATACATTTTGATTTGGGACTGTGGATAACTTATTCACCCCTGTCTCAGGTATTCTAACAATTAGTATCAGAGCATTGGTTGCTTGGAACAGAGTTTTAAGGACTTCAACACAAAGGTCTCAAAATGTTTAAGAGGGAAGTGCCAAAGCTAAACAAAGATAACTTCACAATATGGCAAAGTCAAATGAAGCTACATATCTTTGGAATTGGGAATTCTGCCCTAGATCTAATGGAGAATGGATACCTTGCATTGCCCACTAGTCCCTTGACCCTTGATCAACTCAGAGACAGACATGAACATAATGTTACTATGATGGAGATTGTTGCTACCTGTTCAGATGCCAATTTTGAAGACATCAAGGACTGTACTACTGCTAAGCCGATGTGGGATAAACTTGCTCAAGTTTATAGTGGTGATGTGAATGTCAAGAGAGAAAGAGCCGAAAGCTTAAGAGGAATATTCAATGACATGAAGATGAAAGAAGGTGAAAACATTGTATAGTACACAAACAGAATAAAGGAGGTAGTTCGTGCTATTAGAGCATCAGATGGAGTAATTGATGAAGACACTATGGTAAGAAAAATTCTAAGGACCTTATTGCCTATCTATGCCATCAGAATATCTACAATTCATGAAAATAGGTCAGCACCTAACAACACACTCACTCTTGATAATATGATTGGAAAGATTACAACATTTGAACTGAACAACTATGATAATAGTGTTGTACCAAATGTTGAATCTGCTTTTATGTCTTCTTTGAAGATTGCTAAGTTTGGTAGCAAAAATAAGAATGATGATAGTGATAGCAATACTAATGATGAGCTTGATGAACTTGAAGCTCTTATGGCCAGGAGGTTACCTAAAAGGTAAAGAAAGATATAGAGGTAAATTACCTTTAGCATGCTTTAACTATAAAGAAGTTGGCCACATTACTGCTAGATGTCCACACAAGAAAGGTGATGAAAGAACCAAAGACCAATCTGAAGGAAGCTATGGGAGAGGAAACAATAGGGGTTGCCGACACTATAACAAAGACAACTGAGACAATAATGATAAAGGCAAGAAGGTGTGTTACATTGCTAAGGAAGAAGATATCACCAATACCGACATTGATGATGATGTGGAGGTAGTATTTGTGGCAATGAAGGATGATTCAGAAGAAGATGAAAGGTATGTAGAGACAACACTTATCTCTAAGGTTAATAAGAATGATACATGGATTATAGATAGTGGTTGTACACATCACATGACTGGTGATGAAGAAAAATTTGATTATCTTGAAGAATACAATGGAGGATCTGTAAGAATGGATAATGATGCACCCTGTATGGTAAGAGGTAAAGGATCCTTGATGATAAATGATAGATTAAAATGTGAAAATGCTTATTGGGTAAAAGGATTAAACTATAATTTGCTAAGTGTGGCACAACTGAACAATTCAGGCCACCGAGTTGCCTTTGAGAGCAAAAAGGTGAAGATATTTGATGTTGGAGGAAGACTTGTTGGAACTGGTACACAATCTAGAGGTAGTCTATTTTATCTTGATAATGATCAGTCTTCTTGTTTAATAATGAAAGATGAAGATGCATGGTTGTGGCATAAGAGGTTATGTCATGTGAATTTTGATAACATGATTAAGATTACCAAAAAGAAAAAAGTTAGAGGTCTGCCTAACTTATCAAAGCCTGATCATGTTATGTGTCATGAATGTTAGAAAGGTAAAATGACTAAATCTAGTTTCAAAAGAAAAGATTATTCAACAAAGAAGATACTTGAGTTGGTTCATACTAACCTATGTAGTCCTATGAGAACTTAAAGTTATTATGGAGACATATACTTTATTCTTTTTGTTGATGATTATACCAGGTTGATGACTGTCATGTTCTTGAAAGAAAAATTTGAGGCATTCAAGATGTTCAAGTGGTATAAAGAAAAATTAGAAAAAGAGAATGGTAAAGAATTGAAATGCTTAAGATCTGATAGAGGAGGTGAATTTATCTCTGATGAATTTACTAATTTTTGTAATGAGCATGGTATTAAAAGACAGGTCTCTGCACCGAGGACACCACAACAGAATGACATTGCTGAAAGGAGGAATAGGTCAATTGTTGACTGCACAAGGACATTAATGATAGAAAAAAATGTTGCTTAGACATACTGGAGAGAAGCTATCAGCACAATTGTTTATGTTCTAAACTGAGTACAACTGAAGGACACTAATAAGACACCCTATGAGTTATGGTTTGGACACAAACCCACTGTAAGTTATTTCAGGATTTTTGGAAGCAAATGTTTTATTCTAAAAGATGAAAGAAATGGAAAGTTTGACTCAAAAGGTGATGAAGGGATATTTCTAGGATATTTCAGTAAAAGTAAAGCATACAAGTGTCTGAATAGAGTAACTAATAAAATGATTGAAAGTACTAATATTCGAGTTGATGAGTTTGATGATAAGAATACAAAGGAAAGCATAAAGGAACTGGAAGACTATGGTAGATTTACTTACAGTGAGCAACCTGAGTATCTACTGTAGCTGCAGACTGTGACAACCGGTCAGCAGGAAAATAATATCAAGGAACAGGAAAGAGAAATTGATGAGCAAGAAGGACCTACTGAGTAAGCAAATGAACCTGCACAGGATGAACAAGAAAGAAGAGATCAGATACTGGAAAGATTTGTCAGAAGACATCATCCTGAGACACAAATCATTGGAGACAGATAAGCTGGCATGCAAACAAGGAGTAAAACAAGACAAGGTACATGTCTAGTTTGTGAATACGAACCGAAGAATGTGAAAGTTGTATTAGAAAATGATGAATGGGTTAATGCAATGAAAGAGGAAATAGAACAAATAGAGAAGAACAAAACCTGGAGTTTAGTACCTAGACCTAAGGACAAGAATGTTATCGGTACTAAGTGGATATTCAGAAATAAGTAAAATGAGAATGGAGAGGTAATAAGGAACAAAGCTAGATTAGTATGCAAGGGATATGCACAGGAGGAAGGAATAGATTATGGTGAAACCTTTGCACCTGTTGCTAGATGAGGAGGAGTCAGAATGTTACTTGCATATGCTGCACATAAAAAGTTCAAAGTTTATCAAATGGATGTCAATTCAGCATTTATGAATGGAATACTTGAAGAAGAAGTCTACATAGAACAACCTGAAGGGTTCGTGGATCTAGAAAAAAAAGATATGGTATGTAGATTACATAAAGCTTTATATGGTTTGAAGCAAGCACCGAGAGCCTGCTATGAGAGGATGCATACTTATTTGTTAAGTATTGGATTTGTTAGAACAAGTGAGAACAACAATTTGTATATGAAAGGAGTTATTGATGATACTATTCTTATTGCTGAAATATTTGTGGATGACATAATATTTGGAGGACAAGATCAAATATGTAAGTCATTTGCTGATGAAATGAGAAGTGAATTTGAAATGTCTATGTTTTGAGAGGGGTAAGTGCACAAAGATGGGGGACCAAAAAGATGCCACTTTTCTTTTTGGCCCCCCATTGCGCATAGTGCGCACGCACTAAAGGGCGTGCACCCTATAGGTGCACGCCCTATGGCTTGGGTTGCCCAAGCATTTGGCTTGGGCAATTCAAATCCTTTACAAAGCGCGCATGCCCTATAGCATGTGTGCGCTATGTAAATCTATGATTTTCATAGTGTGCTCGCGCTATGAAAATCATAAATTTACATAGGGCGTACACCCTATAGGGCATGTGCCCTATGTAAGATATGATTTATATAGTGTGTGTGAGAGAGAGAGGGGGGGTAATTTATACAAAGAGAGGTGGGGTAATTTATACAAATATAACATTTAAGTATAAGTTTGATAGTTTTAATTTCTTATACTTTAAGTTATGTTTGTATAAATTATAAAATATAATGCTTTAAGGATGTTTGGGATAGGTTCCAGCTTCATAGGAGTTAACATGCAGATTCTAGATTTGAAAAATTCCAGACTTAGCCAAATTTCAGGATTCAACAAGCCTTCAGCAGGGTTACCTCCCAAAATCCATCATGGATTTCTAAGGTCAAACTGAAGTTGGCAAAAGGATTCCCAAAGGGTTTTAACTTGTTTTATCACAAATCACTCATTTTTTACGCCATCTCTATGACAGACTTAGCTTAGCTCTCACCCAAATCTCTCTCTCTCTCTCTCTCTCTCTCACACACACACACAAAAAAATAAATAAATAAATAAATAAAAATCACCCTCTCCTCTCTCTCTCTCTCTTCTCACATCACTCTCTCTCTCTCTCTCTCTCTCTCTCTCTCTCATTACCCCCTCTCTCTCTCTCCCTTCTCTCTCCAGAGTGAGAGAGAAGGGAGAGAGAGAGATAGAGAGAGACAGAGAAACAAAGAGAGAGAGAGAGAGAGAGAGAGAGAGAGGGAGAGAGAGAGAGATGGTGATAGAGAGAGAGAGAGGGTAATGAAAGAGAGTGGATAAGGGGGAGAAAGAGGGTGATGTGAGAAGAGAGAGAGAGAGAGAGAGAGAGAGAGAGAGAGAGAGAGAGAGAGAGAGAGAGAGAGAGAGAGAGAGAGAGAGAGAGAGATTTGGGTGAGAGCTAAGCTAAGTCTGTCGTAGAGATGGGGTCAAAACCAAGTGATTTGTGTTAAAACGAGTTAAAACCCTTTGGGAATCCTTTCACCAGCTTTAGTTTGACCTTGGAAATCCACAATGGATTGTGGGAGGTAACCCTACTGAAGGCTTGTTGAATCTTGAAATTTGGCTAAGTCTAGAATTTTTCAAATCTAGAATCTGCATGTTAACTCCTATGAAGCTGGAACCTATCCCAAACATCCTGAAAGCATTATATTTTATAATTTATACAAATATAACTTAAAGTATAAGGAATTAAAATTATTAGAATTAAAATTATCAAACTTATACTTAAATGTTATATTTGTATAAATTACCCCCCCTCTCTCTCTCTCTCACACACACTATATAAATCATATCTTACATAGGGCGCATGCTCTATGTAAATTTATGATTTTCATAGCACATGTGCCCTATGAAAATCATAAATTTACATAGGGCACACGCCCTATAGGTTGTGCGCACTTTAGGGCATGCGCGCTTTGTAAAAGATTTGAATTTACCAATCCTAAGGCTTGGATTTGCCTTGGAGATCCAACCCAAAGGCTTGGATGATTGAAATAGGCCTGAGACGTGTTTTCCAGCAAACATACAAAAAAATGACATTTTTTTTGTGTGCTCCTCGTCAGGTTTACTCGTGGCTCAAGAATGTAAAAATCAGACGATGTGATATTGTAGATCTCTCTGTTAGCTATCTAAGCATATAATTTATTTTGAATTCTGATTATGTTAAGTTTTCAACTCTAATTTCTTTTGTGTGTGTCCATTTTTTGTAAAAAACTAACATGTAGTATTTTGGGCATAGATTTTGGCTCGTTCATCAAATTTTGTAATAAGTTACATTTTTAGAAACTAGACTCCATTCTACACACTTTAAAAAAAAGAAAATTTAATTTTTGATTAGTTTTAAATGATTTCTAGGGGGAGCACACATAAATTTCATGTTTTCAAGATGTGTGCACTTTGTAAATTCATAAAAAATTATACGTTCATCAAAAAATTACCAAAAAAATCTGGGATAAACTACATGGTGTTAGCTAACTTCTCACTGGAGCGATTAAAAAATTTCAAAAAAAAAAGTTAACATTTTAGGGGGAGCACACCAGACACTGTGTTATGTTTTTGGACAAAAAATAGGACCACTATTTGTGCTCCCCTTTTTTGAGGGCCTTAATCTGCACCATTTTCAAAATAAGTTAGTATTTTAGGAACTAGATTCAGAGTATTACAACTCTTGTTTTTGTCGCATCTTAAAATTTTGAGTCTAACTATCTTCAATTTCTTGTTGAAGTTCAGAGTTTTCTGATTTCAAGAAAAAAGTGGCATCTTATACCCCCTTTTTGGTCCCCCATCTTTGTGCACTTACCCAGAGATTAAGTTCTTTCTAGGCTTACAAGTGATTCAGCAAAATGATGGTATATTCATCACACAATCTAAATCTATAAAGGAAGTATTGAAGACATTTGGCATGGAAGATGCTAAACCTGTGGGAACACCGATGGCTACTGGATGTAAACTAACTAAGGAAGATGAAACTATAGAGGTGAACTAGACAATGTACCGATCTATGATTGGTAAATTAATGTATGTAGTGCACAATAGACTAGACATAGCACATGCTGTGGGAATTGTTGCAAGATTTTTTGCAAACCCTAGAGAGTCACACATGGTTCCTACAAAGAGAATCTTAAGATACTTGAAGAAAATAGAAGATTATGGATTATGGTATCCTAAGGAAGACAAATTTGAACTCAAAGTCTATACCGATGCTGATTGGGCTAGAAATGTGGATGATAGAAAAAGTACCACCAGAGGAGCATTTTTCTTTGGTGAAAGACTTGTTACATGCATAAGTAAGAATCAGGCTTGCATTTCTTAGTCTACAGCCGAAGCAGAGTATGTTGCTGCTGCTACAAACTGTTCAAATATTGCATATATCAAGCAAGTGTTAGAAGGAATGAATGAGATAATCACTGAGCCAGTGATTATATATTGTGACAACACTAGTGCAATAAACATTTCAAAGAATCTAGTGATGCACTCTAAAACAAATCATATATCTATTAAGTATCACTACTTAAGAGAACAAGTATAGGAGAAGCAAGTGAAGCTAGAATTTGTTACATCTAAAGAATAACTTGTAGACATATTTACAAAGCCTCTACCGAAGGATACATTTGAATACTTGAGGACTAGACTTGGGGTCCATCCCCTGTCTACTGGTCACTAATGTGATCTGGATGTTGCATCAGCCTAATCTTATCAGAAGATCATTCATGTTGATGCAGCATAGTTCACACTTTGGATCATGTCTAAGGTTGTGAAAAGTTTGAAGAACTGGAATAGATTGGCATATCAGTATACAGAGATACAGAGAATGCACCAGACAATAGAGAGTTACATGGCTACTACAGAGTTGTATGTTTATTTGTTTCTTTGGAATTGTTGTCAAAGGGAGAGATAAACAATATGAAACCATATGCACTGATGAGAACACTGAAACATCTATCTAAGGGAGAGACAAACTAAAAGAAAGGGAGAGCACTAAATATTAGATACTAAGAACAGAAGAAGGAATCTGAGAGTTGAAAAGATCATATCTACAGAATGTCAAAGCTGCATTGGTAATGCTGTTGAGTAACGTAGTGATTAAACATATTAAGCTAGGGAGAGCTTGTACAACATTCGTTCACAAAGTTGTAGAATATGTGTTTGGTATGTGTATGGTATATTTCATATTACTTGAGTTGCCATGAATGCCAAAGGGAGAGATTGATGAACTACAACTGATTTAGAACCTAATTGAAGATCTATGATTAGAGATCACCGAGTTGCTGATTAGATATGTAATATGATTAAATTAGTAATATGTTGTCATTGATGTCAACTATTTGACAACACTTATCTTGTAAGTTACAATACCTAAACATCTGTAAAAAAGGAGTAAAAGAGATGAAGAACATAAATATCTACATGAGGAAGATGTATATGATAGATGAGGATAAGGAATACATTGGGTAACTTGTTGATGAGTCTATGACCCTATGCTATTGACTTGATTATGTTTCATTCATCTATAATGAGGAAAAGAGCTGAAAGACACAAGGCAATGTGGTCAGTTGATGAAGCATCACAGTATACACCGAGAAGTGTAGTGTATACCAAGCATAGTATAAACTGAGCTTGTGTTCACCAACACATTTCTTTGTTAACCGAGTAGGAGAAAGGAACTAAATGATTAGTTTAGCCGACAAGGATTGATGAGCTGTAAAGTACTTTGAAATCAGAGATGGAGATAATGTTTGTTATGAAGATCAACGACTAGCATAATTCAAGGAAGATCTACAAGATGGAATTAAAACGTGTTATTAATGTATACACCTAAAAATGGTCATTTAGACTATTAGCCCCTTTTACTAAAATCATCAATTGCTTATTCTTGATCAAATCCTGGTGCTATCATTTATTTGATTATTTTCTATGGGCTAACCATTTTATTCTAAAGTCTTTATTTAATTAAAAGGAGTTTCCTCCTCTTTTATTAAATAAAAAGCCCCCCACTTTTCCTCTTATCCTAAGTTGCACAAATAAAGCATTATTCTTATTTTATAAAAAGAAGAAAAGCACTTTTTGTTTCATATGGGCACAAAAGTCAACTCTTATTTTCTCATTGGAAGATACTTGTGCACATGGATTGCTCCTCTTTGATGCTCCACCCTTGATTAAATCTTTTGTCTCTTAATCTCCATGGTCCATTCCTTTTCAATTCCTTTAAAAGGAGAGCTCTCTTCTTCATTCTAGATCCTCAACTTTTTATGCTAATGTTATGTTGCAGGTTTTCTAAGTCACTTTGGAGCTTTTGAAGATTTGGAGCATTCTTGGCTTTTGCATCCACATGCTATCATAGTTTCATTTCTTGCATTGTCATGACATTCATAGCTTCATATTAGCGTAGTTTCCTTTATGCTTTAGATTAACTCATCTAGTTTAATTAGGAGGCTTTGTAATACTTGCATATTTCCTTTCATAGCTTAGTTGCATTGTTCTTTCATTTCCATAGCTTAGCTTGCATTTTCATTCTTAGCTTACTTGAATTTCATCTCCGTTTGGATTCTTGAAGATATTGGCATTCTTGCCCTTGTCTCATTGAATCTCCCATTGCATGGTTTACTAGCAAGGTTATTGGCTTAATAGCTCTAGCTGAGAGCACTCTTAAAACCCTTGCACTTCATGCCTAGGGAGCTCTAAATTGATTTCTCAAGGTTTCCAATCCATGGATTCTCTTGGAAGCAATGATTTAGAGAAGTACACTATTTAGTGTGTACATTTTTGGCGCCCACCATGGGGCAGAACATCATTGTTTTGTCCTTCTTTTTCTGCATTTTCATCAATTTTTCAGCAAGTTTTTAGCTCATTTGCGGTCTCTGGTTTTTTTGGCTCAGAGTATTGTGTGATACTTTTAGAAGTGTTGTGCAATAGTTCTTTGTATAATGGCGTGATACTTTACCAGTTCAAAGTATCACTCGGATATTACAGAAAACAATCACCTAGTTTAAGGCGAAGAATCACCTCACTATAAACTATCGTCCTGCTTGCCTGGAAAGTATCGCCCTAAGTCATTCTGCTGTCCTGTCGCTATTGCAATTCAGAGCTATTACACTTTCATTTTAACCTTCTGTAGAGTGTCTTTTTATGTTCTTATCTGAAGTTGGTTTGTTACCTACATGCTTAGGATTGTTCTAGACTGAAACAAATGAGCTAAAACTATTGGATTTGAGCCTATTGAATGTCACTCTTGATCACTTGTCCAAACATGGTTACCTATCTAGCTACTTGCTAATCGAGCTTCTGGCTCACATCTAGGCTTGTGTCAATTGACTGTTGTAAGTTCTTGAGCACTTTGACCAACCATCTCTATTGTTCTATCTCAACAAGTGATCATCATTGGCTTTTGCTTATCTCAACATCTAAGAAACTTTGTCTCATTTTATTGGTTAAATAACATTCTTTTTCATGCTGGTTACAACTCGGTCTCAATTTGAACAAGGGAGTCACCCTTCGTTCAATTATACGCAGTTACCTTCTCCCACTAGACGCTCATGAGTGCCTGTTAGCAATGCTAGTTCTAGTTCTAAGGATTCTAAGGCCACCCCGTGGTACAAAGGAGGTTTCCTCTTTTCAGCATTTAAGTCCTCCAAAAACCCAAATAGTGTCTCACTCACTCTCACTGAACAAGAAAAGTTTCACCGTTTGCAAGAGCACTTTGTGCATAAGGACAACCAAGCTCGTTTAGACAAAATGGATGTTGCCAAATGCATGGCTATGAGAGGAGTATCTCATGAGAAACCTGAGATTAGTGGTTATGAGCATAGACCACTTTTCAGTACTAATGGAAACTATGGAAACAACACGCCACCTCGATCCCCTCTGAGATGAACTTTTGTTGTACCTTCTTCACCTCCTAGACCACCTCCCTCTCACCATGAGGAAGAGGCTATTGATGAGATTTCTAGTGAGGATCTTATTGCATTTGAACAAGATGAGGAATCCCAATGAAAGATGCTTAAGCTTTTAGAGTGCAATGGTGACCAATATTTCCAATATATGACTTCTAGAGGATACAAGCTTCCTCCTAGCTATGATGTCAGACAAATTGTCCAACAAAGAGTACCAACTGAATTGGAAGTCCTTCAGGAAGAACTATGCCAGACAAATCAATGCCTTACCCAAATGGCAATAGAATGAGAGCCTCCAAAGGTCTCTTTTGTAGAATCAATTTGTGCTCTTCCTTTTGATAAAAGTCTATACATGGTCCCATTTCCTAGGGATATTAAGGTTCCTAACTATGACAAGTATGATGGAAATGGTGATCCCCATGATCATGTGCATCACTTTTACGCTCTTAGCATGGACTTCCTTCACGAAGACACATTTTTGCTATGATTATTCCCTCGAAGCTTAAGAGGACAAGCTTTAGAATGGTTTGTAAAGTTGACACATCCTTTGAAGACTTTTGATGAGTTGGCTATGCGTGTCACACATCACTATTCATACAACATTCAACAACCTATCACTATGATAGATCTAAGTGCTCTAAGGAAAAATCAAGGTGAGCCATTTGCCACTTACTTGCAACGTTGGAGGTCAATGTATTCCTGATATTCTCATCAGTTACCCGAAAGAGAAAAGGTTGATATTTTCATCAACACTCTAGTGCTTGAGCTATATTATGATCTAAGGAAACAACTTTTCTCCTCTTTCAATGACATGGTTGAAAGCGCATATAGGATTGAGGATGTGGCCATAAGAAAGGGTGATATTTTTATCAATAAAGATGCTAGAGGCAATGGAAAAGACAAAAACAAGCCTTGGAATAGAAACAAGTATGTTGTTAATGATGGGGTTGTAGACATCCCTAAAGCTAAAGAGCCTACTTTCAACCTTTCTAATGCCATCTATGCAGCAAAACAACAAGAAGCTGCCAACACTCGAGATGCTCCTAAGCCTCAGAATGCAGACAAGCCAAAGAAGCAATTCTAATGATGGGTCTATACCCCATTGGTTGAACCATATGATGTGATTCTTAAGACTTTGGTTGCCAATAATTATCTTACACTTCCTGAGAAAACTCATCCCTATGATCTGCCAGTTAAGCCTGATTGGTGGAGAGAGGATCATTACTACCACTATCACAGAAACAAGGGACACAAGACTGACAATTGTTTCACGCTTAAAGATGCTATACAAGATCTCATTGATGGAGGCACAATTCTCATATATGGCTTAGTTAAAAATTTTGATCATACAGCTTTCAAAGATCCTCTACCTAAGTATGACAAAGGTGAAACCTCTCAAGCACATAAGAAGAATCATGATGCTAAGATCAACTATACATATACTTTTGATTTGCCTGTGATCAGCATGGTAGATCCTGTTGAGAGTGTTCTTATGATGAGATCTCAAGATGATAATAAATTCAATCATGGTATGCCAAAGTTGGTCTTGCAAACATGAGGTAGTTCATCTTCTCGAAGTGAGGCACTGAATGCTGTTACTAGGGGGAAAGCTAAACTGGTCCTTAAAGCTGCGCCTGATCCTAAACAAGCCTCATCTTCCAAACTAGCAGTTCCTTCAACTTTGTCTAGCTATGATCTTGTCCATTAGTTGCAACGGACACCCGCACATATATCTATTTTTGAGTTGCTTGAGCTATCCCCTTTGCACAAGGAGATCCTTGAAAAGGCTTTGCATACAGCTAATGTCCCTAATGACATTGACCCAGATAGGTTCCAGGCTATGGTCAACCACATCTCATCACCTCATTATCTATCCTTTTCTACAGAAGATGATGTATCTATTAGTCACCCTCACAATCTTGCCTTACATATTGAAGTTATGGTCTACCATACCCGAGTCAGTCGAGTCCTGATAGACAATGGTGCAAGGTTAAATATTATTTCTTTCAATGTCATACAACAACTGGGTTTGTCAAAATTTGTTGTCGATCCTAAGCGTAAAATCACTATAAAAGCATATGATGAAGTTGAAAGATCTTCCAAAGGTCTTGTCACGCTACCTTTCCAAGTGGGCCCTATCACGAAAGATATTATGTTCCAAGTATTGGACATCCCACTTGCTTATAAAATCCTTTTGGGTCATCCTTGGATCCATGACATGAAAGTTGTGCCTTCTACATACCATCAGTGTGTCAAATTCCCACATAACGGAGCTGAAATTGTGATTCCCGAGGATCATTCTATTGCTATTAATGCTCTTGCTGCTACTGAAATGTTTGTTCCTCATAAAAAACCTTCTAATGATCCTACTGCATCCCTGGTTTCCACTGAGAAAAATTTTAAGATGATGAGCCTTGGTATGGGTGAATACACGCTGGATTCCCTTACTGCTATACCTACTTCTCCTAGATCATATGGGAGACCTTCTGATAAGATGAAGCCTTCTGCTTCTGCTATGACAATTTTTGGTAATTTTGTTTAAGCGTCTATACCCCTAGAGGCAGAAAGGGAAGAACAAGCTATTAGAGAATGGATCTATACAAATGAAGAAGATAGTACCACTATTGCTACTCCTATTTCTCCTAAGCGCTATGGTAAAGGCTATAAATTTTTGCAGAAAATGGGCTACCAAGGTCAAGGACCTGTAAATGCTAATGGACACACCCTAGTTGAGCCTTTGAGTCATACTAATGGCTGACCCTCTAAGATTACAATAGGTCTAGGATATGGTGCCAATGATGACCTCCCTACATGTTCCAGAAATGCTCCCATGATTAGTGATTCAGACACAGATATAGATGAGTCACCGCTGCACACTATGGCTCAAATGGGAGACAATTTTCCTTCTACTTCACTCCTTTGGGGAGAAGAACACATACCTACTGAGGACATAGCTGAAGCCACTACACCTAGAAGCTGAAAATGTAGGAATATTTTGTCGTTAATGAAAAGAGGAGATCTCACAAATAATGATGCTGAAGCCTCTACTTCTAAAGGTCCTAAACCTTCTTGGTGCAAGCATCCCAGTAGAAGCGTAACAACAAATTCAAATGAATATGAATGGGATACCCTCTTAGACAAATCTTCCACAATGGATATGGAAGTGGATGTGGTTCATACTTATGGTGACCAACCCGGCGTAGTTGAGGAGTCTTGCGTAGGGTCTGATGAGTTTAATCCACGTATTGCTTTAGTGGACCATGTTGGTCCTTCTATGACAAGTCTAACTCTTAACACTTTAGGAGCTTACCCTATAGGCTTGACCTCTCTTGTCACCAGAGATGAAATCCCTCACATAAATGCTATTGAACCAGTCACTTCATTTCATCTCGCAAAATCAGATCTCATAGCTTGGTCCACCCAGGATCAACATGCCATTGAACCTGTTACTTCTTCCACTAGCGAACCAGCAACAAAAAGGACTGAATCAGAAATCAAGTATCTCAATCATCAATTCAAAAGAAAAGAGCAATGGTCAGATGGTGAAAACCACATTGTGGTGGTATCTGAACCTAAAAAAAGTAAAAATAAAGACCTGCTAAAAAATGATGATTATCAAATAAAAGATGACAAGTTGATTCTCTACAAAAAAATGGTGAAATTTTTCAAGAATTATTTCACCTCTGTCATATTTCAGCACATTCCTAGAGCTCAGATCAAATCTGCTAATGCCTTGGTTACTTCGGCATCCATTTTACAATTAAAAAGCATAAATGCCACTTCCAGTTCCTGGTGGAAGAATTACGCTATCCTACCCACAATTCCTACAATGCCACCATCTTTTCCTATTTCCAAGATCACGTTATCCTTAAAAATCTCATCCATAATGCCTCACACTTCACCACCATCTCTGGTGACTTGTATAGAAAGGGTCTAGATGGAACTCTCCTTAAGTGTCTAGAAATAGAGAAGTCAGACAAAGTGCTAGCTAAAGTCCGTGACGGTATATGTAGATCACACTTTAACAACCTTATGTTAGCTTGGATATTGCTTAGGGCTGGCTACTATTGGTTAGGACCTTATCTTATCATTGCAACATTTAGGTCTGAGGTCTATCAGTTATCTACATTAGAGGAAGCAGAGCTTACCGAGCCTATCAATGTTCTACAATTGCAGAAGTTCTATGCCTAAGGTTCTTGAGCTCTTTGTACATATTCTTTATTGATCCTGAAAAAATTCCAAAAAAATTCATATATGATGCTAAAAAAATCCTAAAAAGCATAAAAAGTACTGAAAAAATGAGCATCCTAGTGAAAACCTAGCAATAAGTGCTTTGATGTCTCACCAAAAAAAATTAAAATTTCAAAAAATTCAAAAAAATAGAAAAAGTGCCTTGGTGAAAACCTGGAAACAGGCGCCTTGGTAGCCAAAATACAAAAAAATTGAAAAAAGTCCTGAAAAAATCTATCAAGTGGTGAAAACCTAGAAACAGGTGCTGCTTGAGACCCTTGCACCTATGTCTATCAGTCTTGCATGGCGCTCCTTCGCTCCACTTCTCGCTTTGCCTCTCCTAGCATGGAATTGACTCTTGTCTTAGTCTAGGAGGCATACATTATTCTAGCTTATCTTGGGTCTCTTTGTGCGTCTGGGTTTCTTGGGCAACTTGGTTCCAATGGTGTTTTTCAACACCACCCCAATTGTGTTTTTCAACACTACACTAGCGTCGAGTGTTTCTTAACACTTATCAGATATCCTACCTGCAGTCTAGATGATGTAATATTTCTCACTGGTAGATGCAATACTCAAAGTTTGACTCTATGACCTACACACACGCACTTAAACACTTGACTTGCTGAAATTTTCTTTATTTCTTTGTGTGTTGTCTATGATGATTTCTTTGATGAGTGGTCTATCCCTAATAGTTTTCGATGATGCCGAGCTAGAAGACTGGGGCATGAGGACATGTTTTCTTTGCTTTCTGCTTATGGGTATATTTTGTTGGTCCTCACTATCATTATCATTTATGCTTGTTCCACTTGACATTGGGATCTACAAGGTATTATCCTTGATTGTTTTCCACAAGTGCATGCTTATAGTCATCTTGAATTTCTTGTGTCTCGATGTGAGCATAATCTTTCTATACTAAACTTAGGTAATCTCACTGCACTAGTCATCTTGACTTATATGTCTTTGATGCCTAGGTGGGATTTCCACATATCTATCTGATATAGATCATATTCATATACCCATAGTTATACTAGTGTGTATTGAATGATCTTGCGATGCTACCAATAATGCTCGATGATGAATATTAGAGTCTAATAGCTTTGTGACCTTGCAAGTAAACCACTTTTCATAGTAGCTTGCATTTTTAGGTTCATGTTAGTTAGTTTTTCATGTTGCATATGGAGAGAGCTCTCCTTTCATCTTTCGTGGACCTGTTGGTCAACTGCGCTCACCTTTTGCTTCTTCCTGATAACATCTTTCACTTTTTGTCTTTCATATCACATCATTTTCTCTTCATTTCGGGATCAAAACCAAAATCCAAGTTCACCTTGATCATCAAAATCACATTTTTCCCTTCTTCTGCGCAGTTGGTTGACCTTTTGAGGCCTGACCCTTCGATCTTCATTGGGGCATTCTTTCCTTCTTCATTCCCATCTCTCTCACCCTTCTAGTCTTTCATTCACATTTCATCTCTCTTTGAGGTCCTCATTGGGGCATATCTTCACTGCTTGATGGTTATTCTATCATTTTTTCATCTTTGATTATGATTTCTAGTGATTTGATCATGTTGCTCTTGCTTCTGCATTCCCTCTACCTGATTTCAATTTTGATCCCAAGGGGGCAGACATATCATATCCTATCAGCTATTCTCCAGAGCATATGCTTGACCATTCCATTTGCTCTGATCGATATATCTTTGCACTTGGCATGTTAGTTCTCATCTTGAGTCCTGATACTATCCATCTCTTTCCTAAGTGTTTAGTACTGTCGCTACCAGGTTGACCATGCAGGATTTTCTCTCTCTCTGCACTTCATTCTTTGGAGTCGGATCTCTATCTATTGCCTTCTTGGCTAATCTATTCTTTGACATAATGTGTTCCCAAATCGATCACACATTAGTCAAAGAGGGGCAAATGTATACACCTAAAAATGGTCATCTAGACTATTAGCCCCTTTTACTAAAATCATCAATTGCTTATTCTTGATCAAATCCTAGTGCTATCATTTATTTGATTATTTTCTATGGGTTAACCATTTTATTCTAAAGTCTTTATTTAATTAAAAAGAGTTTCCTCCTCTTTTATTAAATAAAAAGCCCCCCACTTTTCCTCTTATCCTAAGTTGCACAAATAAAGCATTACAACTAACACATCAGCCGAGAAAGGTTTAAGCGGCAAAATGGATGAAGGAGAATAAGTGACAAAATCTTATGGAGGAAAAGAAAATGGTTTACTTATCTATTTAAGAGACTAAGGTTTTGTTATGAAACTAATGCCGGAAGAAGGAAACTACAGAGTTATCACATGAACAAGCTTCATGTATGCCTGATCAAACTGGTTAAGGAGAACTGAACTGCAGAGTTTGCCGAGCATCAAAAAGCTATTATCGAGAGATAGTAAGTCACTAATTATTGTTGATATAGAAATGATATATTGATCAAAGGATTTGAATGAGCATAATATAGATCTGATAATCTACAATTGAAGTTGCATTGTAATCAGATCACCTACTGTTATAGTTTAACCATTGTAAATAGATAAATCTCTTAACCGAGTGGACTTGAAAGTCTTGTAATGTCATTCATAGAATGTACATTTGTTATCCTGTCAACCCCATAGTGAATGCTGGTTGGATGATAATGATTGGTCTAAAATCCTCTAACAAGGTCACACCTCACAATGTGTTTGTAACCTTTAACAAGGTTGGGTCTTCATCGACCTCACTTCAGAAGAGTGAACAATTTTTAGGTTGCCAGTCCCAGGTGGTTTTTCCCTTCACAGGGTTTCCACGTTAAATATTTTATGTTATGTGTTCATTGTGGTGATTATTTGTTATCATACTTTACATATTACATGTTGGATTTGATCGGTAATCATTATATGTTATTGACTGGTAATCGGTAAAAGCACAGACAGTATAGTATTTTATGTTACCGAGCTATAGAAGTTTGAGTAAATTGTTTTGGATTATACATTTTGATTTGGGACTGTGGATAACTGATTCACCCCCCTCTCAGTTATTCTAACAAAGCCGCCATGCAAGATGATGTGGTTGGACAAGGTAAAGAGCGTCACATTTATGTTTTTTAAAGTATTGAAATGCTTGTAACAATAATGAATATGTTTTTAAATTAACCCCAATTATGATAATATGTTTTTAATTGAAGCCTTTTATTTGTTATTTCAGAGGACCCACCTTTGCAAAGGATAGTGAGATCATGTGCATGGTCGAGAAGAAATGATGATGTGGACATGGATACACCTCTGCAACAATATAGGGAAGCAGAAAAAAAAAAAAAAAAAAAAAAAAAAAGCCAAAAAAAAATGATTCTCATTTATGCAACTTATTTTATAATGACTGGTGTTTATTTCTCGATATTTATTTGATAATGACTGATGTTTATTTACACGTGTTTGAGCTTAGTTCCATGTTTTCTTTCATTCTTGCATTTGAAATGTTAATGGGCTGCATACAAAGGTATGTCGTAAGTCTATAGGGTTTTCTCCCTCCAAGCGTATTGTTTCTATTATTGTTTCTTCTACTCTTCTCAAAAAATCTATTTATCGCTACTAGAAACACCGAGTTTCCTTTTATACAGTGTTGTAATGTTGGAGGGGTTTTCGCTAAATTTTAGTGGATTTTATATTTTGGGAGAAATTAGTATTAGAATGTTCAATGGGTTCTTTTCTAAAACACACTACTTGAACAACAACAAAACTTGTAATACAAATGCTGATTGCAACTACCAAGTTAGAAGCTTCACAAAAAACCTTAAATCATCATCTTGTCTAGAATGGTTAATCAATTGTTTAAGGTGGTTTAGTTGTGATGATGAGACGCGCCATTCTAATTCTTGGAACTTGATTTGTAACCATAAGTGATAGAGTTGAGGGGAGATGAAGGAATACCAAACAGTGAATTTGGAAATTTTCATCAGAGAAATTGCAGTGGAGGTCTGATCAATAGAGAAGATAGTAATGACTACAGGAGAATGAATAGTGGTTACAGTTGTAGTGGGGAAGAAAGTGGAGGCCATCCATGAAGAAACTTGCCGACAGAGATGGTGTACAAGAAACAAAGGAGACTAGTGTACTTTTTAATAATAACAAAAGTTCAATAATGATTTTAGATGCTAACTATGACAGTCTCTTGGTTTCAGGAAATTCAGAAGGAGACACCTAGTTCAATATGCAATCTCAATTCATATACATAGGATATCAGGTGGAGCTGAAAAACACAACTGGGTTGCATTTTTGATAGAGGTCTTTAATTGTGTATTTTAAGTTATAGACCATCGACATTGTAATTTTGACCTATTAAAAAAATGTAAACGTGTTGTGTTTTCTCAACTCCATTTGATATCTGTGCATATTATGCTTGTGTTGCATGCACATTCTCGATTCAGAGTGGGAAAATCTTATTTTCGATGTGAGGGAGAGAAGCCAAACACATAAAGAACATGCAAATAAACACGACAACTACAAAGCATAAATGTAGGTATCACAATAGCTGAGAAACATAAATGTAGGAATCATGGTCATAATTGTTTGGAGACACAACATAATTGAATGCTATACCTAGAGGATGCAACACAACCACTACTCCTACAGTTCTAAGTTGATACTGCGGGATCCAAAAACCATATATAGATTCCTTATCTTTGGTTTTTGGATCCCACAGTGTCCACTTATAACTACAGGAGTAGTGGTTGTGTTGCATCATCTGGGTATAGCATTCAATTATGTTGTGTCTCCAAACAATTGTGACCATGATGCCTACATTTATGTATCTCATCTGTTGTGTCCCAGGACCCCTTATGACCCTTAATGACTCTTTACGATCCCTAAGAATACATCTTAGAGGTCTTAAAGTGTTGTAAAGGGTCATAAGAGGATCTTAGGAGGGGCCAAATGAGCTTCCACCTTCACGTGGTTGGCCCTGTTAAGTAGAGAATGTTAAACTATTATCGAAACAAAGAGAAGCTCAATAATTTAAGATCTCAATCAATGTACGAAAAATATATATTTCTTTTTTAAAAATAGTTTGAGTCGTCGCAATTATGACTAAAACCAAAGAATAACTGATGACAAAACTAAAAGCGACGACTATCTGTCAGAAACATCAATCACTTCAAGGAGAAATGATCACTTCAACTCACCTCAAGAAGTCTTGACCCAAGATCAAGTCATATCGATCCATCTCAATGGCTACCAAATCAATAGATCTCTGCCAATAACCCAGTCGCAAAGAAACACCACAGACCGCATCGTGAACCCGCTACAAAGAGGCATCCATTGTATCATAAGTTGCATCAAATGACCTGATTTCTATAATCCAAGTCTCTCAGCTCGGTTCACCAAGAAGAAGACTTCTCCTAAGTCATCATGGACACCATAGTGATCTACAAATCTCCATTGTGCAAGTTCTGTAAGTCAAGTCACTGTTGCACTCCATAGGAACAAAGCACATCCAATTTAGTCCAAAGAAGTTAAGAAGTCACTCAAATCAGATCTAAATGCAATCAGGTCCACATATATCCCATGAACACATTAGGAAGAATGCATCTCTAATCACCGCACTATCTTCTTGTGTTGGAGCACTCACTATCACAAATCTCGATTCGGTCGGATCCATTCCAAATACAAGTCTCTAGACTTGACTCAATAATCTATGAGCCACTACCGAATCTACTACAAAGTGATTTGCAAATGACATAACCAAATCATGAGCAGGAATAAAAGACCTTGACTCACCAAACCACCTTGGAAGTCGATCGAGATCTGAAAGTAATGCAACCAACTAGAACTAGATCTGCAAGAACACCATTCTGAATCGATACAAACTCGATCGACAAATATATATATATATATATATATATATATATATATATATATATATATATATATATATATATATATATATATATATATATATATATATATATATATATATATATATAATTGTGATAGTCGTCTCAATTACGATGATGTCACTAGAAAAGAGATGGCTACATGTTAGAAACTTCTGATGGATACCCATCTCATGCACAACATTTCTGTCGGTAAACAATCTACCAATGATAGTTATCTGTCAGTACATTATGACAATTAACCGTCGCATGTACAACATTTTTGTCGATAAACTAACTACTTCCCACAACCACCTGTCAAAATTGTGACATCTACAAATAGACCCAACGGTATATTTGTTGTGTTGAAACCCCCTTTTTGCGATGGCTATAATCATCTTAATTACGACACCAATCGTAGCCATCATTTTTTTTAATTGTAAAACTGCGACGATGGGTGGTATCGTTAGATAGACGGTAAACTGTCAAAATTCTGATGAAATGCCATCGAAAAAGGGCTCAAATGTACTAGTGTTAGTGCTTCAATGGTGGATGTCTACTCCTGAATTTAAAGGTAATAAGGCCTTTATCTTCTTTAAAATATTGTAATTTCTAAAGGAAAATCTGAAGGTTTGGAACAAGGAGCATTTTTAGAATATTTTTAATCAGAAGTTAAGGTTAGAGGAATATTTTAGGTTTTTAAATGAAAGAATTATTGTGCATGGCATGGGGGATGCTGAATTTGCTCTTGAGAAACCTTTGAGAAAGGAATATGCTAAGGTTTTACCCAAAGAGGAAATTTTTTGGAAGCAAAAGTATAGAGAGACTTGGTTGCATGATGGGGATGACAACAGAAAATTCTTTCACAACTTAGTGAAGATTAGGAGAGCTCATAACAAATTTTTTTCAATTTTTGATGAAAGTGGTAGAGAATTACGGGAGGTAGAGGACATTAGTAAGGGGGTTGAAGCCTTTTTTAAAGGTAGAGGGCAGAGGGCAGCTTTAGAGGTTGCATATCTTAATTTAGGGATGAGGAGGATTCGAAAGTGTATTTCACAGGATCAAAATAAAATGTTAACTGAGGTAGTAACTTTAAAGGAAGTTAAAAAAGCCTTGTGGGGTTTGGGTATAGGTAAGCCCCTAGGGCCTGATGGCTTTCCAACTCTTTTTTTTCAGACTTTCTAGGATATATTAGGGGAAGATTTATGGGAGGTGGTGGAAGAATCAAGATCTTGAGGTTTTGTTCAAAAGGATTTGAGTAGCACCTTTATTGCTTTAATTCCAAAGAAGGCATCAATCACTACTTTTGAGGACTTTTTCCCAATTGCTTTGTGTAACAATGTGTATAAATTTATTGCAAAAGTGATAGAAAATAGGTCAAAGAAGGTCTTGGATTCAATTATCTCAAGTGAATAGAGTGGTTTTTCACTAGGAAGGTCAATTTATGAAGGAGTAATTATTGCTCATGAGATGATTCATTCAATTAGAATTGGGAAGTTGAAGAAAATGATGGTGAAGTTAAACATTAAAAGATCTTATGATGAAGTGGACAAAGCCTTCATGTTGAAAGTCTTAGAAGGTTTTGGTTTTGACCAAAAATAGATTGAATGGGTGAAGAGTTGCATCACTACCCCTCGATTCTTAGTGTTGGTGAATGGTAGTCCGCAAGGTTTTTTTGAGATGGAAAAGGGAATTCGTCAAGGAGACCCTATCTCCCCCTTTTTATTTATAATTATGGCAGAGATTTTGGGTTGGTCGATTGTTGCGAAAAGAGAAGAAGGGGTGTGGAAAGGGGTTAAAGTGGTGATAGGGACTGAGGCTGTATCTCATCCACAATTTGGTGATGTCACCTTTCTTTCTAGGGAAGCTTCAGTAAGAGAAGCAAGAGTGATGAAAGAAACTCTAGATTCGTATGGCAGAGTTTCAGGGTAGAAAAATCAATTACCATAAGTTTGAAATCTTCTTTTTTAACACACCCCAGAGGAAATCGTGAGATATTTGTAGTATTTTGAATATTCAAGGTGGTCTGCTACCAAGTAAGTATTTGGGCATCCCTTTATTTAGTGGTATAAATAAAGTAGATTTATGGAAAGGGTTAGTGGATAAATATTTGTAAAAATGGATGGATGGAAAGGATGTTGGTTGTCTTCAACTGGTCAAATTCTAATGTTGAAATCAGTTATTTTGGTTATCCCTATTTTCTCCATGATGTGTATGAGGATTCCAAAAAAGGTGATTAGGGGATTGGAGCAAAAGATGAGGAATTCTTTTTGGAATGGGGATAATGAAGAGGATAAGTTACCATTAGTTGCATGGGGAAATATATGTAAATCTAAGGAGCAGGGTAGTGTAGGTTTGAGGGATTGGAACTTGATGAATGAGACTCTAGGAGATAAACTAATTTGGAGCATTTACAATAGTCCAAATCAATTATGGGTGAGGATTTTAAAGGATAAATACTTTGACTTGATGGAAGATGAGAGGATTTTGTCAATCAGAAACCCTTCGAAGGGGTCTGCAATTTGGAATTTCTTGTTGTCATGTAAGCACCTGATCACATATCACATCTCTTGGAAGGTTGGTAATGGGCAAAAAGCAAAGTTTTGGGAGGATTCTTGGAATGGACATCCAACTTTAACATGATTTCAACATTTACAGGAGCTTAAGGATTTAACATGTGCCAAGTGGGGGGGGAAGAGTAGTGAATTATATGGAATGGGTGGATGGCCCTATAGGGAGAACTTTGAAGTGGAAGAGTTGCAATGAAAATTGGATTTTAGAATAGAAAAGGGAGTTATTGAGTGGCTTATTTAAGGAGAGAGAAGTATGTGTGGTGGATAAAGAGGATAGAGCATTTTGGTGTGCTTCATTGTCAGGTCATTATTCAGTTAAGCTAGGTCATACTGTTTTAACTAGGATTGAGGATAGAAGATGTGAATTTGCATATTTATGTTGGAATAAAGACTATCTCCCAAAACCAAGAACTTCTGCATGGCTGACGATTCAAGGTAGAGTCCTGACTGGAGAATGAAGGAAATGTTTGGGTATTTGCGGACCAACTAGATGTTTTATGTGGGAGGAAAAGGAAGAATCAATTGATCATCTATTCCTAAATTGCAAAGTAGCTATGGATTGTTGGGATAGGATAAGATGTAAATTGGGATGGTAGGGCGCATGGCAAAATACCCTCAAAGAGTTTTTTATAAGTTGGCCATGAATCAAATTCAGATCTGTGTTATCTTGTGTATGGATGATGGTCCCTTCAGTGGTTATTTGGAAAATATAGAAGGAGAGGAATAGGCATATTTTTTTGGAAAAAAGGGAATGCATAGAAAGGTTGTTACAGAGGATTGATCACTTGATTGAGGAAGTTTTGAGTGCGGTGACTTTTAGATATAGTTCATCTAAAATAAACTTTTAAAAGGAGGATAGTCGGATACAAAATCAATAGCCAAGAGTGAAGATCAAGAATGCTAGTTATTTTCAATAGAGAAAAACACAAAGTGAAAGGGATGAAGAGGTTAGACGAATGACTCTAGAGGAAGGGTGGATCAAAATAAATTTTGACGATGCAATAAAGGGTAACCTAGGTTCTTCAGGAGCTGGTGTTATAGCGTAGAATCATGAGGGCATGGTCATTGTATTCGGGTCTCAAAAATTAACTGATGACACCAGTAACATAATAGAAGCAAAGGCAATATTGTTAGCAGTAGAGGTTGCTAGTAAATTGGGAGTTAGAAAATTGCATTTAGAAGGATATTTGTTAGCGGTTATTGAAGCTATAAAACAACAAAGGATTAAGGCTTGAAATTTGAAGAACTACTTAATCAAAGTTCAAGAGGTTTTGGAAGGATTGGAAGAATTTAGAGTTAGACATATCAGGAGAGAAGGTAACAAGGAGGTAGATGTTTTGTCAAAATGGGTTGTCGGGTTTGAAAAGGAGGCAGATTTAAAATTTGAATGGTGTGACCATTGGAATGTTGAATTGTGGTTTGTAGGTAAGTCTTAAATAACTCATTAGTGAATATAATGATGAAAAAGTAAGTTGTAATTATCATCATTAAAGGTCGTGGGTGTTTCATGCCGATGGAGGTGATGGATGACGACGACCAATATTTATGAGATAGAATGTTTTAGTTGGACAAGTGTGTGAACTAACAATTCATAGATGAACAACCTTTTTGAGAAGGGGTAAAGTTTTTGTTTTGCAGTACTGGTTTATGTGTTGAGTAAATTATAGAACAATGTGAGGAGGGTTTGTGAAACAATGGAGGCTACATTTTTTGTTTCAGAAAAAGTGCCAAAAGAAGGTTCTGTTTGGGCTAGTGATAGACCATAGATTGAAAATGTTGTTAAATTGGCCTTCTCCAGGGGTGGTGAAAGTTGTGCAAAATACCTTGGGAAGCATTTTCCAAGAAGTGACTCACCATTGGAAGATAAATGTAGATATTGTTGTGATGATTATGGCGTGGGGTTTGGAATTAGGGGAGGAGATTCTCGTGGTACGATGGGTAATGAACTCATTGTTTCCAAGTGATTTAATGGTGGGCTTGGAGTCAAAATTGGAGTGGGCATTTCTAGGTTACATTTTCAATTACAATGAGTGTTTAGAGGATGAACATCAAGGGATTGAAGATGGGTGTTCCTCCTTCTTATGGTGACCAAAGAGGGTAGACCAACAAGCCTATAAGGAACAAATAATAGAGGAATGGAGGAAGCTTAAAGAGGAAATAAGGAGTTTTCAGGATGCATAACCAAAAAGGTTGTTAGTTTTTTGATGTCAGACCCGCATAGGAGAAGGATGACAAACCAATGGCAAAGAAGGATAGTGGTGCGCGTGATTTACCCACATTAAATCTATAATATGGTGATATTTTCATGATTTTGGCCTTTGACATAGTTTTGTAGATGATGAATTACTGGCGTTTAACATTTAATTTAAATATGGATGGGTTGGCTTACAGTTGAAGTTGTGATATGAGAGTGTGGGACGAAGACAAAAAGTGAATAAAGATGATGATGTAAGGAAAATAGGTCATGTTTTGTATTAAAATATATTGTATCGAATCAACGTGTCTGCTCGGATAAAGTTATGTATTGGGTTTGATGTAAATTATTATGTTTTCATAGGGGTGATGCAAAGTTTAAAAGTTTGTAATGGATAAGGGTTAGGAAAGGTGTTGGACCTTAGAGACCTTTGGTTGTTTTGTTGATAGTATGGATAGGATGTTGTTATGGGCTCTAGAAGAAGGCCTTTATATAATGATGTAATCTTTTTATATATTAATAAAATATTAATTTCACTCCAAAACAATAGATGTCAAGTGAAGGAGGAGATCACCAAATAGAATTGAAGGAGTCTCTACAATATACTAGTGAGCGGACAATTACTAATAGTTTGGTTTCATCCATTTGATTTTCTTGATACCTATTTAGGGACGATAACACAGATAAATCATAGCTATTTGTAAAGCCAATCAATGTGCAATGACTGAATAAGAGGAAAAGAAAAAGACTTTGAAGATTCTAGTCAGAAGTAATATAAAGTCTCGACAATGAAGACTAAGGAAAAATATAGATAGATTGATTTGAAGAGAAAATCACCATAGCTAAGATATATCACCGTTAGCACAAGCATTTGCAAACCCAATATTGAGGACCGGTTAGTGGTGAAAGAGCAAAGTAAATTGACACATTAAAAAAAAGTGTTATATCTAAACATTTGCAAATTGCATGTGTATCAACAGGGCTTTGAGAACTGCACATTTGTATTTGTATTTTTTAAAGTAAGATAGAGTCAACATTTGTAATTAAGTTGTATGAAGAATAAATTTGAGAACAAGATAAATATAAAAATAAAATGATATCAATAAATATATATATATATATATAGGTTGGAAGCCAAATGAGAGGGGGTCTCTAGATAGCAGATCACCTCGACACTTACTATCATTCCAATTTGATATAAGGCCTATAGAAGGATATCGACTGATATAAAGAGATCAGATTGTGCGGCAATAACCACACAACCTGATATCATTCCCATAACAAGATTGGAGTGTGTTTGATCTTGGAAGAGATCACAAATATGTTAAAGATAAAAAATCAAGCGTATGGTGAACAACATACTCAGAAAGGGAATAATATACATACAGGTTTTCAATGAATGACATACACGTCTGTGCCTACTCAACAGAAATGAGAGACTCCCAACGGTAAGTATCATGACAAACAAGCATGCCAAACATGAATCACAAGGTACAATATTATCGACAATTACCGCAAGAGATATCACTTCACTAAATAAGAAGGGAGTTGATTTCGAAAGTTTTTCCAGTTTATATCATTCGAACGACTTCCAAGCACACACTGAAGATTTAAATGACATGAGGTACCAATAATTGGCAGTCACGGGCCCTCCGGTAATAATATATAGTGCAGAAGATGAGTCTCACAGCACATGGTTGAACCAGAACTCAATATCATCGGGTGGAAGTGAATCATTTAGAACCTTTGAACAAGGGATCTTTAATTATTGCGACTAACTATTTGTGATTGAGGCGTTATAAAAGATAGCGGATATTCGGATAGAGACGAAGAAAGAGTGACTTGAAGATTGATACCCGAAGAATCATTGTGAGTTGATAACATACCTTGGGTAATGCTCATCTCATTGGCTCAATATCAATCTATTAATTTAGAACGAATACTCAATTATACAAATCGATGCAAAATTGCAAATTCAACTCCTAATTATGCTCTGTGACAATTGAAACAATGACTGGTCCTTGATGCCGATGAATGCATTCGATTTAATTATTATGAAGAATTACTAATGTTGTCGATAATAGTGGTATTTCAAGGATTAAGATATGCTCCAGTTGATAGATAATTTGATTTATGAGATATCAATCAATTGTCAATAAGGATGGCATGAACGCAGTGATAATTGCCGATGTTTGATTTGGAAAGCCGACTGTCCAACCAATGACCTACGTGTGAATTATTTTATCTTGTATTGCAAGAAAACTCTTGATATCTGATCACTGATTGCAAGGATATGATGATCTTAGGATGTGATGATGATTGATATAATTCGACATCTCTGATGTGATTGCCTTTGGATCTCCGTTCCTAAGCGTGATGATCACCGATATGAATTCCAGTGAAGATGACGAAATTGTCAATACTTTGTTGGTGAGAACATTCCTATATGTGGGAGAATCCCTGTTTGGTTTTGAGTTTCTCCAAAGTCGCGTGACTTCATTTTTGTAGCTAGAATATACAGATCTTTCTCCATATCCTTTGGAGTGCATTGCTGGTATCTTGACCATTGTATAAGTTATGCAGTTGTGGCTTCAGCATTATCAGGGACTGCCATCACACGCCATTTTTTAAAGTTACGAGCCCTTTGAATACAAGGAGAGATGCTCTTGAGAAAGAAAGATGCGGTTCACCTCAGAGAGCGATTTAGAAAGAAAGATGCTTGTAGTTATTCAAATTTCTCAGAAGGCTATGAATCAAGTGCAAAACAAAACAGTAGCATTGAAGCTGCTAAAAAATGAGCTACTATTGACACCTTCTTTTTTCTTTTCTTTTCTTTTTTTCATAAATAAGGTGTGGAATCAAGGTGATGGTGGAGCAAGATGGAATAACATGATGCATCCTATGTAAAACTCATGCAGGCTAAATGAAGACACAAATTGCTGCCATGAGGCTGAATTGGTGGCTCATTTCTAATCGGTTTATGCAAAGAGGAAAAATTAACATTCAAAGGGAGTCTGACAATCCATCATAAGAAACCTTGGACGAGAAGGTCAGAAGATTAATATCAACTTCAGAGGGAGTCTCACAATCCATTAGAGGAAACCTTGGACGAGGAGGTCAAAAGGTTGATATATGTTTCAGAGAGAGCTTCCTTAATTAATTCTTATTTGTAATAGAGGAGTTTGAGGTGTAATCCCTTGTATGCATTTTCCTTTGAGATGAAGAAATTTGAAGTATCAACCCTTGTAGCATTTTTCTCTGAGACGAAGAAATTTGAGGTGTCAACCTTTGTAATCACTAGTACATTGAGACCTTTTTTCGATGGATGATTGTCTAAATTCAGATAGTACACCGTCGATTAAGTGACACCATCTGGCGTCGCAGTTGTGCAGTTGGAAACACCGACGGTTACGATAGGCGTCGTAAATGCGACATCTATAGTCGTCACAAAAAGGGGTTTCAACACATCGAATATACATGTCGGGTTTACTTGTAGTCGTCCCACATTTGTTGGATTTCCGTCGGATGTAGTTAGTTACCGGCGAAAATGATGTACTTATGACGGGTAACCGTCATAATGTTCTGACGCCTAGTTGTCGTTGGAAGATTGTATACCGATGGAAATGCTATTGGTGCAACGGTTATCCGTCGGGAATTTCTGATAGATTGTTGTCGCTTCTCTAGTGTCGTCGTAATTGCGACAGAATCATAATATATATATATATATATATATATATATATATATATATATATATATATATATATATATATATATATATATATATATATATATATATATATATATATATATATATTTGTCAATTGAGTTTGACTCGATTGGTGTTCTTGCAAATTTGGTTGTCATTCAGAGATGACTTTATAGTAGATTCGGTAGCGGCTAGTACATTATTGAGTCGAGTCTAGAGACTTGGATTTGTACATCACTATGGTGTCCGTGATGACTTGGGAGAAGTCTTCTAGGTGAATCGAGCTGAGAGACTTGGATTATAGAAAGTTGGTCGTTTGATGAGACTTATGAGACATTGGATGCCTCTTCACAGTGGGCTCGCAATGCAGTCTGTGGTGTTTCTTTGCGACTTGGTTCTTGGTAGCCATTGAGATGAATCGATATAACTTGATCTTGGGTCAAGACTTATTAAGGTGAGCTGAAGTGATCATTTCTCCTTGAAGTGATTGATGTTTCCAACAGATAGTTGTAGCTTTTAGTTTTGTCATCGATTATTCTTTGGTTTCCATCGTAATTGCGATGACTCGAACTATTTTTTAAAAAGAAATATATATTTGTCGTACATTGATTGAGATCTTAAATTATTGAGCTTCTCTTTGTTTCGATAATAGTTTAACATTCTCTACTTAATAGGGCCAACAGCATGAAGGTGGAAGCTCATCTGGCCCCTCCTAGGATCCTCTTATGACCCTTTACGATACTTTAAGACCTCTAAGATGTATTCTTAGGGATCGTAAAGGGTCATAAAGGGTCATAAGGTGTCCTGGGACACAATAGTTGAGAAACATAAATGTACGCATCATGGTCACAATTATTTGGAGATAACATAATTGAATGTTATACCCAGATGATGCAACACAAACACTACTCCTGTAGTTCCAAGTTGACACTGCGGGATCCAAAAACCAAAGATAAGGAATCTATATATGGTTTTTGGATCCCACAGTGTCAACTTAGAACTACAGGAGTAGTGGTTGTGTTACATTTTCTGGGTATAGCATTCAATTATGTTGTGTCTCCAAATAATTGGGACCATGATGCCTACATTTATGTTTCTCAACTATTGTGATACCTACATTTATGTTTTGTAGCTATCGTGTTTATTTGCATGTTCTTTGTGTTTGGCTTCTCTCCCTCATATCGAAAATAAGATTTTCCCACTCTGAATCAAGAATGTGCGTGCAACACAAGAAGAATATGCATGGATAGCAGGTGGAGCTGAGAAGACCCAACACGTTTACATTTTTTTCTCCTTTGTTTCTTGTACACCATCTCTATCGGCAAGTTTCTTCATGGATGGCCTCCACTATCTTCCCCACTACAACTGTAACCACTATTCATTTTCATGCGGTCATTACTATCTTCTCTATTGATTGGACCTCCACTGCAATTTCTCTGATGAAAAATTCCAAATTCAATGTTTGGTATTCCTTCATCTCCCCTCAACTCCATCACTTATGTGTATGGCTTCTCTCCCTCACATCGAAAATAAGATTTTTCCCACTCTGAACCAAGAATGTGTGTGCAACACAAGCAGAATATGCACAGATAGCAGGTGGAGTTGAAAAAACACAACACGTTTACATTTTTTAATAGGTCAAAATTACAATGTCCGTGATGGTCTATAACTTAAAATATGCAATTAAAGACCTCTATAAAAAATGCAACCCTGTTGTGTTTTTCAGCTCCACCTAATATCCTATGTATATGAATTGAGATTGCATATTGAACTACGCATCTCCTTTTGCATTGCCTGAAACCAAGAGACTATCACAGTTAACATCTAAATGGTGCGTCTCATCATCACAACTAATACACCTTAAACAATTGATTAACCATTCTAGACAAGATGATGATTTAAGTATTGTGTTTTAGAAAAGAACCCGTTGAACATTCTAATACTAATTTATCCCAAAATATGAAATCCACTAAAATTTAGTGAAAACCCCTCCAGCATTACAACAGTGTATAAAAGGAAACTCAGTGTCTAAACATGAAACTAAGCTCAAACACATGTAAATAAACATCAGTCATTATCAAATTAGTTGCATAAATGAGAACTATTTTTTTTTGGCTTTCTCTTTTTTTCTGCTTCCTTATATTGTTGCAAAGGCGTATCCATGTCTAGAGCGTCATTTCTTCTCGGTCGTGCACGTGATCTCATTGTTCTTTACAAAGGTGGGTCCTCTGCAATAACAAATAAAAGGCTTCAATTAAAAATATATTATCATAATTGGGGTTAATTTAAAATATATTCATTAAATTGTTATAAGCATTTCAATACATTAAAAAACATAAACGGGATGCTCTTTACCTTGTCCAACCACATCATCTTGCCCGGCGGCTTGAACCTCAACATGCTCATCGGGAACAACGTCTTCTACATCCCCTGCAACTATAATATAAAATGTTTTATTAATCCCAACACATTATAATTAAATTTTTATTACTACACCAAATTCAATTTAACATGTTTGCTTGTATTAAATATTCACTAATCAAAATTCGAATAGAAAATGTATACCTTGAGTACTACATTTCACATTAGAATCGATGCCTCCATCGTGCTTGGTTGGTGCAATATCAATATCGGTAGGCTACATTCCAATGTAAATAATTAGTGTATTTATCGACAATATATATGTATATAAATACAAGACAAATACTTAGAAATGTTAATCATTGAATTTACTACATATAAATATATTCACTTTAAAGTTTTAAACAAATATATAATCAGTGTTTCCTTACTTAAAACAAATATATTCATTTTATGTTGGAACTTAACATCAAATACGGTAATTGGTAAAGTTTTCAACTTGAAATAAAAATCAATTGGCTTATTTACCTGATCAACAGATCCAGCAGAAGAACCTTGTGCACTCATTGCTTGGTATCGTTCAGCCACGACTTTATAGCCTTGTTTGAAGCCTATTTTTTTGTCCTCTTCTGTAATCAATTTTTTGAACTCCAAGGCTTGCATTTTTTATCGGTATCATGAATTTTTATTGTAGTGAATTTCATCAAAACTAAATTGATTGCAATTTAATTATAAATATTTGCATACGATTTTTCATTTACTAATACTTACAACTCATGCAGCAAGTTTTGAATATCCACCCGAACCAAGCCTGTGTTGCCCGAGCTTTTGTTTTCTTGTTGTTGTTGTCTTTGTTGTGTTAGGCAACCTATGTGATGTTTGAAGTATGTTAGATCACATAAGTACAAAGAGTAAATAGTACATAATTTCATTATTAACATTATCACGTACCTTCTTTCCTCGGGTGATACTACTTGTCCACTATGTCTTGCACTTCTCTCAAGTGCATCCTTTTTAAGATCCTCCCACTCATTAATAGGAATATAGGGAGGACGCTCGTAATAAGGGTTGTGTTCTATTTGGCTCCTGTAATTGTCCCTAATATACTTCAAAACAGTGCCCGCTTTGTCAAGGAGTCTAAGTCTATGAAAGACTTCGGGTCCAAAAAGTGTTGTCATAGAGTCAATGAGCTTATTCTTTAACACTTTATCTTGTACTAACCACTTTTTAAGAAAAAAAAATGGTTAGATTCATAAATGAAGTGAAGCTACATTTTAATATACTTGAAGAAAGGGATGAAATGAAATCTAATCTTGCAATGAAATCAAAATATGATACCATGTGCATATGGTCGGCCAGAAAATGCACAAACATTCATCATTAAGTTTTTCATAAAATAGATTATTCCCTGCAAGATAATTACGAGATTATTATAATTAGTTATTGCAAGGGACAACACAGGGGGTTAGTGCATTATGTTATGAGTATTATATTGTATAGTAAAAGAAAGGATCATTCTTTAAAGTACCTGGAAGCTGGGCTACTCTCAAGGGAAGTCCATCTTCATTGCTCGCAAGCAATTGATCACATTGTATTGTTCCTGTACATTTAACATGAGTACATCAAGGAATTGCATTATCGCCTCCTACATAAAATGAATCCAATATTACAAAATGCCCCCTAAGAAAGAATATATAGTTCAAGTGAAATAAACACATGATAAATAAGAGAGAAAAAGAGGAGTCTACTTACCAATAGTAGGTGTACTTGCCGACATTTCAAGTGAAACTACCTCTGTGGATCTGATCCTCGTACCAAGCGTCGTACTCAACATAAGTTCAATAGCAGGTGCTGAACAAAAATATTGTTAGAACATAAAAAAATGGATAACCATCGACAAGATGGAGGATAAAACATGCGATGTACCATCCGAAGTATTTGCATCTAAGGTAATGTCCTTTAATCTATTTAGCATCCCCTGTAAAGAGAACACATATATATTTTAGTTAATGACATAAATAAAATAGTATACTATAAAAATCATTATTGAACTTTTGTTATAATAGAAAACTACATTAATACTTACTCTATAGTTCTGAACATGGCCAATCAACATATCTGCTACCCTCTGTATTTCAGGAGTGTGAGGTTGAATATTTTCCATTCGAGCTAACTTTTTTGATATTGCATGAAGGACCCTTTCCAGTGCAACCACATGATCAACCTCTGATAAAAAATCAACATTGAATGGATCGTGCTCATTCTGCGGCTCCTCATGGACTACTTGGTCCTTTCCCTTTCTCTGATTAGCACTCGTTTGTGAGAACAATATTATTAGCCCTTTATTTAAAAGAAATCCAAAATAGTAGAACAACATAATATACGCATTAACATAACAAAAATATGCATTAACATTTTTCTTATATGTGCATTTATACAACAACAATGAGTTTTACCTGTCGGGAAGAAGTCCCATGAGAACTATCACCACTGTGCGTATCCTGTGGCTGTTGATCCATACTATAGCTCTGTATTTCAAAAAAAATCATTCAGACATGTTAAAACATGTGTTCTTATTCTAAGTTACATTGAATAATAGATGATTATCAAAATGTGTACCACCTTGTCCATGATAGTGATGGGGTTTTTTGTATTTATGCGATTCAAATTGTAATCGATAAACAACTCCTCGCCTCCATGTATTGATTTGATCACACATACAAATACGTGATTTCCCTCGCGCACCTCAAATATGCAATTGGGTTGCTTCTTAGTTGACACAGGTCATGTATTGTTTATAAAACCTGCAATATTCCTTGATGCTTTTGATCTTCCGTCAACGTATATAGCTACTTTTTTACTTTGTTCACTGATTTTTTGTTGTATATAATTTTTCACGAGTGCGTACCTACACATACTTTTTTTATATTTAACAATCTGCATCCAACTACTGTAATCATAACAAGGTCCGACATACTCCATCAATTTGACAACTTTGTTGTAAGAGACCTTTATGCCAATTATGGAAAATAGGCCCAAACCATGTAATGAAGACGGTGCTATGCGATATATCCTCTCTTTAACACAAAAATCAGTGTTTATTGGAGGAAGTTCATCGGGGACCCATTGTTTCTGTAGATGTTTGTACCTAAACGGTAGCTCAAAGTCACCTTTGCTTTCATCATCATAAGAACACGATCCCCCTTGAGCAAGAAAAAATTCCATGCGTTTATTAAATTTCTTTCTGATCTTTTAACCTCGAGTCGATCTCATTGAATTAAATGTACTAAATGTCTCACTTTCTTCTTCCATTCTTAAATTTTCCTCGCTCGAGGAAGATAATTCTGACAAATACCTTTTCGCTAGTACCTACACCTCATGCAATGAGAAAGACAGGTGGCAATGAGAGAGATATTTTACATATGGTAAAAGACATTAATCTCTATGGGGTGTATTGACTTGTACCTAACAATCCATGAGACTGTGTGGGATACCTGACATAAGATAATAGTTATATAATCATATAAACATAGTTCACTCCATAGTTTTCATTATATCTTGTGAAAGACATTATTCATTGTTAAAATTATCTATTTATTCTGCAATATTTTGAATATCTCAGTATTGCATATAACTAAACATCTCAGCATTGCATGGGACACCACTATTGTAGCATTTCATCAAATAGTTCTCGTGCCTTGCCACTAGTGTTTTTATTACATCTTGTGAAGGACTTTATACATTGTTAAAATTATCTATTTATACTTTCAGAATTAGCCCACTCCATTGCAGGGAACAAAGAGAATCCCCTATGATTTAACATCATTGAGATGTCTCCTTTCATTAGCTCCATGTCACCTTCTCATAGCCTCTCATAGCTTCCTATGTGTTTCATCCTTCATTTATATACTTACTTCCTAAGGGGTATTCTTGAGTTCAAACACATTGAGTTGCTACAACTGAATTATAAATCATGAATTCACTATAAAATTAATTCACTATAAATCAAGGGGCATTATAAATCATGAATTCGCTATAAAATTAATGTATTGCTCTAGATTTCATATGGACATTTTGTCAAATGGTTGGCATGTATGTTTATTCAAATGGAGTTATATAATTTGGAATGGATATATGATCAGTTGATATCAAATTATATGTCAAGATTTACAACATTAAATTGATCATAGTTAGAAGACTCAGACACAAGAAGAATATGAGTATAACCAATTTTTAGAAGAATATGAATGAATGCAAACATACATAAGTGGATGAACATAAATAATGAAGGTACCTGATATTGCCTAAAGTAATGAAGTGTTGACCCTGGGTTCAATCCAGTATGCTCATGTATGATCCAGAAACTGCAAGGAAAAAAAGGATGGGGTTATATCCAAAGGACCTAAGCAATGCCTGACACCCTATTATTGATCCTCATCTACAATTATGCATGTGCATAGTTAAGCCATACACTTCTAAAAGGAACTATGCTATAGAATATGTGCACTCAAGAACATGTGCAATGTATAGGCACTAAAATCCAAATGAAGCCCTACATTTATGTCTCTATGAACACCTAATGAATCACTATTGTGGTTGCATTTATGTCTCTATGAACACCTGGTGAATCAATGTTGTGACTGCATCATCTAAATAGTGCAACAACAACACCAGATGTTGTTGTTCCATCTGGTGTTTATGTGGCATCATTTTCAAATGATGCATCCACAACAGTAACCCACCATGCCCATCAACACAAGGCAAACATGATCAAGCATAAGCAATGGAGGGGACATTATCAAGGTCAAATCAGAGGTCAAATTTCATCCCTTGAAATTTTATATTCAAGTACAGTTATAAAATTTCATGCCTTGAAATTTTATAACATAGTTCCTTAGCATTTGATCTTCATATTGCAGCCATGACTTGAGGTAGGCATTCAAGCTTTGTCTTCTCATTAACTCAATTTCATTTTGATGGCATTTTTTGATTTAATTGCGACACCAGCTTGGTTATAAACAAAAAAAAGAAAAGAAAAAGAAAGTGTCATTTATAATTTTTGTGAATTCGAAGAGCTGCCGCGAAGATGGCACTACACTTTTGCATGGCGTGAAGAAGGCATTCGAGTTTGGCTCGCGGGCTGCAAGCTAGGGCATCATGCATTATTTATGAGCTCACTGTTTACGCACCTCATGTCCCTATTTGATTGGTTGGTGTTCTATTTGTTATATTGAGTTTACATCATATATTTAGTCTTAATAAATATCTTATAAAACAACATAAAACTAACCCAAAATACTTTGTCTTAATAAAATCTTAATAAAACAATATATTTAGTCTTAATAAAATCTTATAAAACAACATATATTGTGTGAAGTGTTTGATCTCTCTTTATTTGTTTTGCTGTTAATATTCACTATGTGGTACTCCCCGCTTATGATCATTTCACGAGGAAATGTCTTGATGGCTCGCGGGCTGCAAGCTAGGGCATCATACATTGTTCATGAGCTCACTGTTTAATACTGGCATTGTTTACATCTTTTCATTTGGAATGCTTGATGACCCATGAGCTTTGAGAGCTAGGGCATCATTTCTATTACTTTCAAGGCATTGTGTGAAGTGTTTGATCTCTATTTATTTGTTTTGTTGTTGATATTCACTATTTGGTACTCCCTGTTTATGATCATTTCATGAGAAAATATCTTGATGGTTTGCGGGCTGCAAGCTAGGGCATCATGCATTGTTTATGAGCTCACTATTTGAGCACCAACCAATCAAATAAGGACATGAAGTGCTCAAACAGTGAGCTCATAATGACATAAACAATGCATGATGCCCTAGCAAAACAACAAAACAAATAAAGAGAGATCAAACACTTCACACAATATATGTTGTTCTATAAGATTTTATTAAGACTAAATATATTGTTTTATTAAGATTTTATTAAGACAAAGTATTTTGGGTTAGTTTTAAGAACATGTTTTATAAGATTTTATTAAGACTAAATATATGATCATACATTAATACACTTATTATTTTGAATTTGAGCTCGGACATCATGCAATGATATTGTTGTCATTGCATGCTTGCTGCTGTTATGCACCATATATTGTTTTATACACTGTTTATTTCATTGAGACCATGAGCTTGGCATTTGTAATGTATTTTATATTATTGGATCAATGCTACCATGTTGTTGAGGCTGTAGATGCATTGAATCACCACTGGCATTATATTTTGATAGCAGCAATATAACAAACAAAGCACCAGCCAATCAAATAGGGACATCAGTAAGACACTTAATGCATTATTACTTCATCCTGATGATAGAAATTTCATTGCCTCAAAGCACATAGAATGTGGGTAGATGCATTGAATCACCACTTCCATTCTATTTTGATGAAGAGGAACTACGTTATAAAATTTTAAGGCATGAAATTTTATAACCATAAATATATTTTATGAGTATAACTATACAACAGAAGAGCACCCACATGCCTTGGTTGTTATTGGTCTATGAAAATTTTTGGTTTGCCTTTCCCAATTGAGATGTCATCCTAAGATTCAAAATGACTACAGTACTGGTGAGGGCACCTAGGTAGGGCTATTTGGTACCTAGTGTTCCTAAATTTTGGGATGTAGTGGCCTTAGCCAAGCCACTAGGTTAGGGAGAAGCCTATTTGGTCTCTCTAGGTGTGCTAGCTAGTGTTTTTTCTTCTTTGTTTTTTTGAGTCCTTGGTGCATCTTTTGGAGCCTGGTTGCAGTAGTCTAAGCCAACTTTGCTAGGTTGTCTATCATAGGACAGTGTTCTAAAGTTGAACAAATGGACTCTTTAATGTTTTAGAGGTTTGAAAATGGCCTTTATGACCCTTAATCAATCAAGGATTGAGTGCTTTTGAGGTGTATGTAGGTGGTTTTTCTATCCACCAAAAGTTGCTTGACAACTTTTAAAGTTGTCATGACAGTTTTTCTTGCAAAAGCATGTAACCGACTCGAGAGATAGCTAGCCCGATCCATGGTACCTAACACTGAGGAGGGAGTTATTTAAGCTTTTAAAACCATAATTTGAGGCGTAGGGAAGAGTGCAATATGGAGAACAAACTTTTGGTTGTAGTTAGACTATGTAACTAGTTTTCCTTTGACAGAGATATACATTTTTGTGTTGACAGAGATAAGAAATGGATTGAATATCCGATTGTAATGTTTGCATGTGATGATTGTTAATGTTTTTGAATTCCTATGATATTTATTTATCATTTCATTTTAGTTTTGAGTTAGTCTTCATAGTTTTCTTTATTTTGGCCTGTCTCGGGTTACTACTGACAGAGCTTTGAATATTGGAGTGCTAGAGCACTCTCCCACCGTACAATCTATATGGATCTATGGGATTTGTGTCTAGACTCCCTATAATATATATTGTGCAAAGGAGGGGCCCTAAAAAGTTCATGATGTATCTATAAATTGATGCCCTAGGCAAGCTATCAGTGTTTGGTTAGGGGTTAGTGTGCTGTTGCAGAGAAGATGGAGTCATTGAGGGTGCTCAAAGCCTGGTTCAAATGATGTGGAGGGGAGGTCAGATGCATGATCAAGCATCTCCAATGTAGAGAGAGCTTGGGGGATTGTGGATACAAGAGAAAATACTAAACCCTCACTGTTACATACAGTGAGTTACCAAACCCTCATTTATAGCCCCATTTTTAGCAGGCCTTGTACGAACAGTATGGGAAAAGGAGACCGATAGAATCTTAAAGCCCTCCCAAAAGGGTATTCAAATCCATATTAATTGGATGCTTTGCTCATAGAATTTTGGAGTTATTAGCAGAAAAAGGTCAATTAGGCCTACTAAACCTAGTAGCCTTTTTAGGCCAGACAGTAGACAAAATTTTTTAGAAGGGACAGAGAGGTTCCTAGAACAGTGAACTTTATCATATTCTTGGTGTCATAGACTAAATGGAGAAAGGAGGAGTTTGAATCTTCTTAGAAGGGGACTAGGATAGCACCCTTAAGGCTAGGAGATTAGCCTCTTTGATTCTAGGAGGGCCTAGGACAAAGTTATAGCAAGGTCTATGCAACACCAAGTACCTTAGTTTGCATTATTAGATGATCTTGTTTAATTTGTGTTCATTTCATACAAAGATACATGTAAAGGAAAACAAAAATTTGCATCTAAAGATTACATGTATATATATGAAAAATAACTTGTATATACTATACAAGGAAAATAAATTTTAGAAGAAAATGCAAGAGTACAGGCATACATAAGAGGATGAACATAAATAATAAGGGTGCCAGACATTGCCTGAAGTGATGAATTTTTGACCCGGGTATGAATCTAGTGTGATCCAGAACCTGCAAAGAAAAGAGAGATGGGGGTTAGATAAAAAATATCTAAGCAATGAATGGCATCCTATTACTAATCCTCGTCTACAATTATGCATGTGCATAGTCAAACCATACACTTTTGAAAGAAAAACCATGCTACAGGACATGTGCACTCAGAAGAATGTTGCAAAGAGTAAATTGTTGCATTTATGTCTACATGAACACCTGGTGAGTCACTATTGTGATTTCAAGTAAAGATCATAACATCAAAACATGGTTGACAGCCCCAAGGAGGCCCCATTGCATGTAGTGAGTAAGCTACATCAAAACAAAGAGGTACACAAATCTGCATCATCTATACTAATGTCCCTATTTGATTGGATGGTGCTTTGTTTGTTATATTACTGCTATCAAAATAGAATGGCAGTGGTGATTCAATGTATCTACAGCCTCAACAACATGGAGACATTGATCCAGTAATAAAAAATACATTACAAACGTCAAGCTCACAGTCTCAATGAAATAAACAGTGTTTAAAACAATATATGGTGCACAACAACAGCAAACATACAATGACAACAATAACATTGCATGATGTCTGAGCTCAAATTCAAAACAGTAAGTGTATTAATGTATTGTACTACCCCAAAAATGGGCTATAAGTTCATTAATCTTCTATATCAACATATCGAACGAAATTGACATTGAAGTCCTAACCTAAGGCACATCTGAACATCATCAAATCCTAATTGATTATCTTAAATTCTGCATCGGGGAATATTCCTAGTAATATTCCTAATTATCATAATTATCTTTCATTTAATGATTATTTGATGATAAATCCTATTTATCCTAAAGTTTGATTAATTGAATATTCTTAATATTTAATTAATTAGATTTAATTCTGCCACTTAATTATTTAATTGAATTTAATTGTATTTATTCCTAATTATTATTATTTAAATTTGACAATAAATCAAAATTCCTATCATTAATTGATTAAATTCTTATTTAATTAATTAAAGAAAGTTGTCATATTTGATGATATTATTTTTGAATAAAAGTTTGATTAAATGATTGATTAACCCATAAATCAATTGTTTTATTTCAAAAATCAGTTAAGTTGAGAGTAAATCATTTAATTATTTATTTAATTCTTAATTATTATGCACATTCAAAAGAAACAGTTAAACTCCAAATCAGAAAATCAATGCAAAGTGTTGACTTTTTGGAACTCAACATCCTTTTGAAGTTCAAAAAGCTGATCTAAACTCTAATTTGAGTTAAAAAGTTGTTTTTGCATGCTTTTGCATAATTTTGAGAATTAACTATCTTTCATGATCAGATAACTCAAAAATCAAGTTGAGTTAATCTAAGTGATTTATGGCTTTTTCCATGCACCTCCAAAGCCCTGAATTTCTATAAAATCAAGGCTCAGCTCTTCATAATTCATCCACAAGAATTGCATAATCACGCTGAAGAATTGCTATCTAGAGAATAAAAGCTTATTGCAAATCAAGGCTATTGTGAGATCAATTTGGTTTTTACATTCATTTAGATTCATTTTCATATCATTGTTAGATCATTTTAGCATATCAATTTCCATATTAGCATAGATTCATATCAGTTTTTTTCATATTATTGCATAGAAAATATAAAAAATATAAGTTAATTGCATTTATTCCATATCCATCTTTTTCATTCAAATCCTTCATTTAGGTGTCGTCAAGGTCACTGATCTCGATAACAATCTGAGAACATCATACTCGCACCTATTAGAAGGCAGTAAATCACCTGGTTAGTTTAGCTTTCAATTCATTGCACGATTTCGATTTCAACTAACCTCTAATATTTTACTAAAGTGTTGTGTCTATAGATCAGGTACAATTTTCACACACACATTTCTGGTGCCCACCGTGGGGCAACCCACCTTTACATGCTGGTTTTGATTTTTTTTTTGGAGCTAAAGCCCTAAAGTTTCAAAGATTTAATTTTATCTCTCAAATGGCTTGGATTTTTGCTCTAAAATTTTTGTTGCAAATTGGACACATATCAGAGAAGCTACAGTAAAAAAATTTAAATTTTCTGAGATTTTTTGAATTTTTAATAATTTTTTCTTGAAATTATGAAAAATTATTAATATTTGATGCAAATCAGCATATTTTTTGAAAATTTTTATATTTTCAGAAAGCTCTTTAAATTTTACAGGGGGTTCATTCTTTGTATTTTAAATTTGGATGCAATATAATAGCTCAAATAGTCAATTTATAAAAACTGGTCTGTTTTGATAAAACGGGTCTCTAGAGCACAAATGAAGAGATTTTTCTAAAATTTTTACATTTTTGGAAAGCTCTCTATTTTTTAGTAGGGGTCTCTATTTTGAATTTCTATTTTTGTGGCCAAAATTATAAAAAAAAAAATCAAATCTTGTTGACTAGGTCAAATGCAGCAAAAAAAATAAAATTTTGTGATGGGTATGCACTTATTTTTTTTACATGGTTCAATGAATGATATGAGTTGTCATTTGGGTTAATTTCTAGTTATTATTGCTGATAATAATTGATTTTTAGAGCTAACCCTATGGTTTTCATAAGTTGAATATATGTTGCATATCTTGTTTGCTTGTTTGCTTGTTGGAGAGTTCGTCACTTGCTTGCATGAAAAAGCTCAACAAGAATTGCTAAAAATCAGGTAAAATCTACTAAGCACATTGTGAGGATCTTAGGTATTCTCCTTCATCTAAGAACATTTTGATTTGGACTTAAAATAAATCTCTTATGTGTCTGGCTTGTGTGCATCTTTTCATGCTTTTGTCTATTTCTACACACTTGCATAATTGATACTAGGTTGTGACCCCTTAAGGATTCATTAAGTAGTCTTAGATACTTGTGATTGATCTTGATTGCTATCTTGGGTTATTGGACTCGCTAATCCGCCGACCCCTTATTCCACCCCATGGTTGCAAGGTCAGCACCACATTAAAGGGGAGGAGTCAACAGGACAGAAGCGTTAAGTGTTCCACTTGGCAACCCATTTATGCTTTTAGGAACTCACTTGTTTTCTAAGTTGGGGACTCATTTTCAGCTTGTGTGAGGTGTTAAGTGTTCCACCTTGTGGACTCATCTCATATTCACTTTAAGCGTTAAGTGTTCCTCTTTCTACTTTTTGGGTACTTTTGGTAGATTTGCTTTTTGGAAACATACATCTGTGCTCACATAGTAATTAGGCCCTATGAACACTATTCGTGATTCTTGAGAGATTGGATTCCCAACAAAATCTTTCTTGACGATAGAATCCTTATAGGTAGGGAGGATACTTAGTGTGTTTCACATTCAACTTGGTTAGTGCGTCTTCTCTTATTGATCGATACATTCTCTCCTAGGAGAGGTTGATAGATCACGTGGGGTTGACATCACAAGTTTTGGTGAATCAAAATTGGTTAGTGCGCCTTCTCTTATTGATCAATACATTCTCTCCCCAGAGAGGTTGATAGATCACGTGGAGTTGACATCATAGACCTTGGTGAAGCAAAACTTTGTCTTAGCGTGTCGGATTTATCTGTCTGCTTTGTTTGGGTTAAAAGTGAAAAGGCATCAAAAACCTTAGATCTGGAGCCAAGTCCCCTTGTGGTACAATACTGTGAGTCATCTTTAGAGAGGTTTAACTATAGCAGACATTCCCTTCATAGGGAAAACTGTGTTGACGGAACCTCAAGCGGTAATAGCCATTTTCACCGTGGTAGTGACAACCGCTATATAAATGTCCTTGTGGAAGAAATCTTCATAGGTGTGGTTCATTGTTGGGTTGTCAGATCTCCCTAGCAACTCCTAAAGATTAAGTTCTCAGATTGTGTCAAAACCCTGGTGCGTCGGGATTGGAGTTCACCCCTTTGGATCATAAAATTTGTAGAGTCAAACCATTACTAAAAACCCTAGCGAGGCTAAATTTTCATTTTCTAGGGTATATGTGCATTATTGCAAAACATTTTGGAACATACACAATTAGCGCTTCGGAGGATTAGAACGAATAAAATCACTTGATTGTTGCGCAAGGTTGCTTTTGCTCTTGTTCATTATTTTCAGACATGTTTGAAATCACTAGCTTGCTATTTTGCGTGCTTGTTTATCTATCTGGTTATTGAAAATAAACAAATTTGTTACAATCCTCAAATCTGGACAGTACAATTTGCAAACAATCCGAATTTGAAAACTCAAAATTTGTAAAAATCTGAAGTAAAATTTTTTTTTGGAGTCAAAAGTCATCTCAGGAGGTTAGAAATTCATATGAGTTTTTATCAAGTGTCATTTCATTATTGCCCATATGTCGTATGGTAAAGAACCCAGTGTCGTACAAGTCTTTCTGCTAGTCAAAATTTCAAAAGTCAAATCCTGCTAGCAATTATCGTACGAGCTTTTCAACTGTCGTTTCATAGCATACCCACTGTCATACAAGTTTTTCAATTGTCGTATGAGTTTTTCAACTATCGTTTCATAACATACCCATTGTTGTACGAGTCTGCAAAGTATCATTTGGGAAAATTTTGAAAAGTTGTCAGAAAATTGTCAGAATTGCCAGATACCCAGCTTTTTCAGCCTAGTTCCAGAATCTGTCATACAAATCACTATGTCAAGAATGGAACAGTAGCCATTGAGAATCAGTACACATGTCTCAAAGAATTAGTACACATGTCTCAAAGAATCAGTACACATGAGGAAGAAATTCTAATCACAGCTATGATGAAGCAGATGCAAGCTATGCAAGTCAAACTTGACAAACTTGAGAAAGAAAAGGAACCTAAAGAGTTCTCCATGGAAGCTCTATGTCCTTTTTCATTTGATAAAGACTTGTACATGTCACCATGCCCCGAGACTGAATTTGAGCAATGTGATAATCCTTATGATACCTCTTCCATGGAGAGTGACACATCCATCTTTGGAGACTATGATGACTATGATGATGGACAATATAATGATACCTATGACACCTCTGTTCCTAAGAGTCCTCATCATTGTGTGTTCCTGCTTATTGAAAATGGGATGTCACATTGGATAGATCATGATGGTGATCCATATGATTCTGATTTTGAAAAAGACTTTGATGATTTTTGTGAACAATACCTTGATTATGATCCATCTACTACTGCTGAGGACTATAAAATGCATCGTGCTAGCTTGAAGCATCAATATTATAAGAATCCTTCTCCTAAGGACTCTCTTGCTGAAAATAAAGATTACACTCTCAAGAAAGATCATGTTAATGCTGAACCTTTGTCTTGTGATGGTTCCCTTCCATCCCCTACTTCCTCCAATAACCATACACTTCCTAAAGCTTCCGAGTCTTCCAAATCTTTCACAAATCCTTCATCCAACAAAAGTCCTGATACTTTTCATATGATTCCCTATAGTTATCCTCAAGGGCTACCTCTTAAAGAAACTCAAGCTAACCTTCACTTGGCTGCAAATACTTTCAATAATGCTAAACTTAAAGATCCTAAGCCTTTATATGCTGTAATGCCTACTTCAGCTAGTCCTTCACCATCTCTTCCAAAGTCTTCCATACAATTCAAACATGCTTCCTTGTCTTTAGAAGTGGCTCCATGTCAAGAGGACTTTAAAAATGATAAAGAAAAGAACATAAAGAAAGGTCAAGATCAAGAACCCTCCATGTCATCCACTCCTTTTCACGACGTCTCTTATCCACTTCAGGGTTCTTTTGATCCTACACACCCTTTTTCATGCATTCCACCATGTCTTAAGTCTTCTCCTAAGCAAGATCACGCTACTACTTACACTATTGAGCTTATTGACAATCAAAATAACCTTACTACACTTGCGCTTTCCAAAGATGATACTTCCATTAAGGTTGGTAAAAAGGGTGTTGGTACTTCAAATGTTAAGCCTATTGAAAATCAAGAGAAAAATTATGAGCTTATGCTATCCAAAGATCCTTGTCAAGATCAAAGTCTTCCATCTTCTTATTCTACCATTCCATGTTTGCTTCCACTTTCTACTCTTCCTAAGTCTTTGCAAGCTTTGAACAATCCTATCAAAGAAGGCGCTCATATTCAAGATGTCCAAGATTCTATTGAAAGTCCTAATGCTCACTCTAAAGATGTTGATGTCCTTGGTTGTCATATAAATGTTGATGAACTTGTTGATTATCCTTTTGCATCTTCCACTTCCATCCTTGGACCTCTTCCACCACTACTAAGGGCTTCATGTCTGTCTTCCATCTTGGGTCCTTATGTCCCTTCACTTTCCCCTCCTAACTCTCCTAATTCACCATCCATCTTGGGTCCTTACATCCCTCCATCTCCCATCTTTCTTCAAGATCAACATAGATGCATACCCTTGAATCCTTTTTATCCACCCACCCATCTAAACCAATCATATCCTCCTTCTTCCACAAGTCCCAAGTCTTTTGGAAGTAACTTAAATGTTCAATACAAGAAAAAGAAGCCTTACAAGAATCCATCAAAAAAAGAAGATCACCATGTCTCCTGTAATAGACATGGAAACATAAAGTCAAAAGAGATATCTAAGAAAAAAACTACAAGACAAGTATGGGTTCCAAAATCCATCATTGAAGATATTCTCTCTAGATCATCAAAAGGAAATAAAAATCCTATGGCTATATGGATTCCAAAGTCTCTCTTGAAAGAGTCTGGTGTTGAACAAAATGTAAAGTTGACATTCAAGCTTCCAAAGACTTCCACTTCATCTCCTTCCAAAAACATTCTTACATTCCATGCGCCTAAACCGCAACCTCTGCTATCCATTCACCATATTCCTTCACGTATTCCTTCATTCAAATTCCCTCCATCCTTTCACCACCCTTCAAGGTGTGTGTTGATGTTGATTTTGCCTTCCTTTCCATCTACCTTTTCACAATCCTTCCATGCATTATCCTTCTACCTTCTATCATTTTTCCTCATTTGCCTATTCCTCCTATCTTCCAACCTCACTCGCTTTACATAAAATCTTATCCTCCATTTTTCTCTTCCATCTCCCTTTCCTTATCAACATCTTTGAGCATATCATTTTGATTCCTGAGCATATCATGGTTTATCCTTTCAAGGAGCACTATCTAAAAAGCTTGCCTTCTTCCAAAAATTCAAAAAGAAATTAAAAATAAAATAAAATTAAAAATGTGCCTTGGTGAAAACCTGGAAACAAGCACCTTGGTAGCAAAAGTAAAGAGAAATAAATTCATCCTATGGTGAAAACCACTCCCTTGTGGCACCTTGGATAAGTACCATGATGAAAACCTGGCAATCAAGCATCATGCGTAGTTCTTCTACATATTTCATCCATTCCATCTTCTCTCTTTGATCTTGACAATGTTGATCTATACACGAACATTTGGCTATCTTGTGAGCTATCTTATGATGATCTTACTTTCATTCCCTTCTTGTTTAGCCTTCATGTCTATCTTCCTCCATTTATTTTCACCTATCGCTATCCTTTTCCCCTTTGGTCTTGATCTAATAGAAGAAAGAGTAAAACACAGTGCTATGAAGCCTCTTGACATGTCTACTCTTTTGGACTACATCCTTTCCTTCTTTGGCATTACGCTTTTGTGACTTATCCTATGCTGGCCTTTCATTGCTTGTCCAAATGCACTTTACATGACAATTTTTTCCTAGCTTGGGTATTCTTGAGGAGTTTTCCCTTGGGGATTTCTTCCCTTCATTCTCCTTCATTCTCTTGTCTTCCATCTCTTCCACCAGCTTGCCAATCCCTCTTGTTCTCCACCTTGCTAGACATTGGGACTGCATGATATGATCTTGCTTGGGAGTTTGCAATGGAAAAAGATGCTATCAAGTATACCAAGTATCCGAACAAGTACCAGAACCAGTATCAGAACAAGTACAAAACTAGTATCAGAACACCTACTGGGGCTACTCCTTTCACTTTAGTTTATGGGTCTAAAGCAGTACTACCTATTGAGGTTAAAATCCCATCACTAAGAATCAGAATGCATGGTCTAGCAACGGATGATGATTATAGAGTGTCTAGGTTGCAAGAACTTGAACTACTAGATGAGCGCAAGCAAGTAGTGTATGATCATCTTAGAGTATATCAGAAAAGAATGTCTAGAGGCTACAACAAGAAAGTCAAACACAGAGAATTCTAGGTTGGTGATCTAGTCTTGAGAGAAAATTCTAAAAATCAATCACATCGAGAACGCAAGGGGAAGTTTGAACCCAACTGGCTGGGTCCCTTTGTAATCACTATTGCTTTTGGCTCTGGTACCTATCAACTCTCAACGACTGAAGGAGAACAGCTCTGAGAACCAATCAACATTCTCTATCTAAAGAAATTCTATGCCTAAGGCATTCAGTCTATGGTAAAATGTCCTTAAATAATCTTAAAAATTGGAAAATATCTTGAAAAAATGAACATCTTGGTGGAAACCTAGCAATAGGCATCTTGATGATTCACAAAAAAATAAAAAAATATCAAAAGTACAAAAAAAATTGAAAAAATGAAAAAAAATTAGAAAAATTAGAAAAAAGCCTGAAAAAATGAACATCTTGGTGAAAACCTAGCAATAGGCGCCTTGATTATTCACAAAAAAATCAAAAAATATCAATAGTACAAAAAAAATTGAAAAAATGAAAAAAAAAATGAGAAAAAAAAAAGTGCCTTGGTGAAAACTTGGAAATAGGCGCCTTGGTAGCAAAAATAGAATCTCTGCCAAGATCATGAAAACTCGGCAAACGGGTGCCACTTGTTTCAAAATGCTCCATCTATCAATGCAATCTTGGTCTTTCCCAATTTTCAGTCTTGCTTTCGTTTGTACATATCTCCCAGTTTGTTTTCAATAAGTCAGTTTGTACACCAATCAGCTCAAGCGTCTGTATCCTATCAATGTTTAACACTTGGGGGCAATCACAATCATATCCTATGGCCTCCAATGTGTCTTAGATGTATCATATCCAATCAGAGTCCTTTGAAGCTTCATTTGAGTCAGTCAAGTCTGTCTCATCTCCAGAAAGGATTTTGCATCTACAACAACAATCAAACACAAACTGAAAACAATTTGTGCTTTTCATGCTTTTATCTCCTTGTATGCTTACTGATTCGCATTGAGATTTTTGCATATTGTGTCCCTTCGAGCTCTTCGATGATGTCCTTTATAGGATTTAGAGAGTGATGACTAGGGGCATAATCTTTTCTTTGTCTTCTACTTGTATGTGAAAATCTAACGTCTTTGGAAATTCTGGATTGAAATGGTGTTCGACTGTAAGAGCCTCTATCTCGAATTGGATGGCCATGCGTACCTCGACCATTAATACCTAAAAAATTCAAGGAAGTTTGATCTAACTATTATCTTTTTGAGTAAGTTCTTTCTCCTATTGTGAAACATGATCTTACCTAAGGATGTGAATGATAAAGGGTCACTACGGGTAATTCACACTAGATTTAGAATGATCTCTTGATTGTTTGATGTGTTTGAAACATAAGGTGTATTCAGGTTATCACAACATTTATGTTTTGATGCTTATACAAATTGCTATATCAAAATGGACATGATATTCAGGTCATCCTGGCGTTTGTGCCTTGGTGCTTATATCTAATCCGACATTCTGAAAATAAAATCAATATTCATATATCCATGGTTTCCTAACCAGTGGGTGTTGTATTGATTCCTGCACATACTAATCGATATTTATATGTCTATGGTTTCATAACTAGTGGGCATTGTATTGATTTATTCGGTTACCTAAAAGTTCAATGATGATAACAAATCAACATATGATCAATGAGTAGGTCCTAGGTCTTAGGTTGCATTTTGCATTTCATTTTTCATCTTTGCATGATCTCACAATGATTAAACGAACTTCAATGCTTAAATGATTCTTCAAATCGCATCTTCAAATCTAACAAGAGCTGAATCTCACATGAAGGTTCCTCCAATGAAATAGCAAGTACAATCCTTTTTCGGGATCAAAATCAAAATCTGAGATCATTCATATTATTAACTACTTGCATAATCAACCTTTAATCATTTTTGAAATCTAGAATTTAACTTAACTGATTATCTTACATCAAACTGTTGAAATTTCAACTTGGTTAACTATGGTCAACTCATGGTCAAACCTAGTCAAACTTGGTCTCTAGGACCTCTAAACGATGCAGAATGTGTTCTCAAATGTGAATAACCACTTCTCAAATTAATAAACATGCTTCTAAACTATAACGCTGACTTTTCTTGTCAGATTTCAATTTTAATCCCAAAGGGGGCATGGTATTGCACATCATTCAAAGTCTGTAAATCAAATCTTTCCTCAGTAATCAAGACAACAACCGTGTCTACTTGCTGATTCATCAAAAATCCTCATCACTCGGGGCAAATCTATCATCACTTGGGGCATATCAGATTCATCGAGATCCATATCAATCTGGTATTCTCTTAATCTTGTAAATTGTATCAGTTTTTGCAACTATCAGTTCAATTGTGTTATTTCCTTGATTCTTCGGTAACTGAAGGGTTCAGATGTGATACCTACATGATTCTTCTAAGGACAATCAAGTCTAGAATCGGTCACTCACTTCTTTGCAATCCTAAGGTTCGGAATCAGGCGTTTTGACACTCTTTCACAATCATCGGTTCATCGCTGCTATAGTGAACATTATCTTTGGTCATTCAGGACCTAATATCTTCAAATCTTTCAATCATCATATCTTTCGAATCAGTTTCATATCTCTATCAAACACAGACTATCTTTGAACCATTGTGCTTTGCACAGTAATTCAAAGAGGGGCAAAATGTAATACCCCAAAAATGGGCTATAAGTTCATTAATCTTCTATATCAACATATCGAACGAAATCGACATCGAAGTCCTAACCTAAGGCACATCTGAACATCATCAAATCCTAATTGATTATCCTAAATTCTTCATTGGGGAATATTCCTAGTAATATTCCTAATCATCATAATTATCTTTAATTTAATGATTATTTGGCGATAAATCTTATTTATCCTAAAGTTTGATTAATTGAATATTCTTAATATTTAATTAATTAGATTTAATTCTACCACTTAATTATTTAATTATATTTATTCCTAATTATTATTATTTAAATTTGACAATAAATCAAAATTCCTATCATTAATTGATTAAATTCTTATTTAATTAATTAAAGCAAGTTGTCATATTTGATGATATTATTTTTGAATAAAAGTTTGATTAAATGATTGATTAACCCATAAATCAATTATTTTATTTCAAAAATCAGTTAAGTTGAGAGTAAATCATTTAATTATTTATTTAATTCTTAATTATTATGCACATTCAAAAGAAACAGTTAAACTCCAAATCAGAAAATCAATGCAAAGTGTTGACTTTTTGAAACTCAACATCCTTTTGGAGTTCAAAAAGTTGATCTAAACTCTAATTTGAGTTAAAAAGTTGTTTTTGCATGCTTTTGCATAATTTTGAGAATTAACTATCTTTCATGATCAGATAACTCAAAAATCAAGCTGAGTTAATCTAAGTGATTTATGGCTTTTTCCATGCACCTCCAAAGCCCTGAATTTCTATAAAATCAAGGCTCAGCTCTTCATAATTCATCCACAAGAATTGCATAATCACGCTGAAGAATTGCTATCTGAAAAATCAAAGCTTATTGCGAATCAAGGCTATTGTGAGATCAATTTGGTTTTTACATTCATTTAGATTCATTTTCATATCATTGTTAGATCATTTTAGCATATCAATTTCCATATTAGCATAGATTCATATCAATTTTTTTCATATTATTGCATAGAAAATGTCAAAAATATAGGTTAATTGCATTTATTCCATATCCATCTTTTGCATTCAAATCCTTCATTTAGGTGTCGTCAAGGTCACTGATCTCGATAACAATCTGAGAACATCATACTCGCACCTATTAGAAGGCAGTAAATCACCTGGTTAGTTTAGCTTTCAATTCATTGCATGATTTCGATTTCAACTAACCTCTAATGTTTTACTGAAGTGTTGTGTCTACAGATCAGGTACAATTTTCACAAAGCCTTAGATCTCAAAGCTTGCAGGTCATCAAGCATTCTAAATGAAAAGATGTAAATAATGCTAGTATTAAATAGTGAGCTCATGAACAATGTATGATGCCCTAGCTTGCATCCTGCGAGCCATCAAGACATTTCCTCATGAAATGATCATAAGCGGGGAGTACCACATAGTGAATATCAACAGCAAAATAAATAAAGAGAGATCAAACACTTCACACAATGCCTTGAAGGTAATAGATGCGATGCCCTAGCTCTCAAAGCTCGCGGGTCATCAGGCATTCCAAATAATAAGATGTAAACAATGCAAGTATTAAACAGTGAGCTCATAAACAATGTATGATGCCCTAGCTTGCAGCCTGCGAGCCATCAAGACATTTCCTCGTGAAATGATCACAAAAAGGGAGTACCACATTGTGAATATCAACAACAAAACAAATAAAGAGAGATAAAACACTTCACACAATGCCTTGAAGGTAATAGCAACGATGCCCTAGCTCTCAAAGCTTGTGGGTCATCAAGCATTCCAAATGCTAATTAAGATGTAAACAATGCCACTATTAACAATGCTAAGATGTAAACAATGCCATTGAAATTGAGTTAATGAGAAGACAAAGCTCGAATGCCTACCTCAAGTGCCAGTGCCCTCTTCCCAAATGGTGTCGACCTCTTCACGCATGCCAAACTCAGATGCCCTCTTTGCGCCACACAGAAATGCAATGTCGTCTTCACGATAGCTCTTCGAATTCACAAATTACAAATGACACTTCCTTTTTCTTTTCTTTTTTGTTTATAACCAAATGGGTGCCGCAATTACGACAATATCATCGCTATTACGACACCGTCAGGGGCACTTGCAAAAAAAACACAAAAAATATACACAAACTGTAGTGGCGTCGCAAATTGGCGTCAAAATTTGATCCCAAATGTTGTAGTGAATGCATTCTTCGTGAGGGTAAAGTTTGAGGTAAAATCCCTTGTTCCACCCTCTGGGAGTAGCTATGGTGGATGTCAGGTGAGATAATCCATGACTAAACACTTGTGTTGATTCACCCTCTAGGAGTAGCTATGGTGACAGTCATCATGAGATGATGACATCACGTGAGTGATTCCATTATGAACACTTGTGTTTGTTTGCATTTCCATTCATGGGAGTAGCCATGATGAACCCACCCTCTGGGAGTAGCCATGGTGGAGGTCATGTGAGTGACTCCATGAGTAAACACTTTTGTTGAGTTACGCTCTGGGAGTATCTATGATGACGACATCACATGAGTGATTCCGTGATGAACACTTGTGTTTGTTTGCATTTTTCATTCATGGGAGCAACCATGATGGAGCCACCCTCAGGGAGTAGCCATGGTGGACATTAATCAATAACTTAGATATATGAGAAGATCCTCCCTAGCTAAGAGGGAGTGTTGAAATTAGCGTTGGGAGGACAAACATAAGTTATCGAGAAGGATTCCTCCCTAGCTATATATTAAGAGGGAGTGTTGATGTTATTGTAGCTATGGTCGGATTCTTTCGGACTGACATAGATAACATAAAGGTTGTGATAATATAATTATTATGATATAATATTTATATTGATAATTATTGATAATATAATAATTATTAATTATATTGATAATATAATTATTATATTATTATTGAGATAATATAATTATACTCTAATTATAATATAGAAATTTTTTTGTTATATAATTTTTATAATCTAATAATATAATTATTTGAATTAATTAATTGGGCCAAGAGTGGTGACCCTTGGTGAAGGGGCACCACTATATATATATATATATATATATATATATATATATATATATATATATATATATATATATATATATATATATATATATATATATATATATATATATATATATATATATATATAAAGGAAGATCACATCTTCTTCTTGAAAAAAATATAAAGAGATCAATACGCACATATTCTATATTATTGAGAATCTGCAGTGCTTAAGGGAAACAATCGGGTATTGTCTATGGCTGGGAGGGAAAATCAATTCCATGGTTAAATGAGCATTTTAAAACTAACAAAAACAATACCGCATCATTGTGGACATGTAACCTATAGAGAAAAATATGATGGTGTATATTGTTATTCAGTGTTGACAATTATAAAAAGGTTGAAAATCTATTTATATATTAGTTTAAGAGTGTATGGGATGAGTGGCATTGTGGTTTCTTTGCAAAGAGGTCAAATATATTTAAAAGTTTGATCGACTGATGCTTGCAAATTGAAAGACAATGTATTTGTTATTTTTCCTCTTCTTGTAAGATAAGATGTATAACAAAATATTAACATTGCATATGTAGGTGTAATGGTGAACTGGTGTGTTATCTTGTTTAAAATTATTGTTGTAGATGAGAAGGATGGTAATCTAAGTGTGTTATTGTTATGAGTATTATTCATATTTGAATGAAAGTGGTTCTTACCTTCAAATGAGGGTTTAAAGTTTGATCATAACAATGAGGGTTTGTATGTCTGCTATTTAGAATAGTGAATGTTGATTTGAATATAAATGTTCATAATAGTGGGAGAGGATTTGATTATAAACTAGTTATATTTGTGAATATTATAGTTTCTAACGTAGTCAAGTGATGCGTATATTGATGGTTTGTGAGAAATTTGTAGGGATATTCATGAAGTAGATAGAATAATGATTGATTGCTCTTGTGAAAAGTTGTGTGACAGGGACAAAGATCTGTGTAGTGATAATTAATATCAAATGCATCGAATGGAAACAGAGTAACTTGATAAAATATTATTATTTGAATCTTACAAAGAGATGGTTCTCCTAGGAATGGGTGTTCCTAAATTTGTAAGGGGTTGGTTCTCTAAAATTTTCTACTGAGGCATGATAAAAAGGATCCTTATAGTGTTTTTTTTACCTTTCAAGGGTTTTCCACTTAAACATCTATGTAATGTGTTATGCTTATGTGTCTTTTATGTTTTGTTGATGAACATGCATTTAAATAATATGCATTATGTTTATGATTTTGCATATGCGTTGGAGTTACAAAGTTGAAGTATTAATGTCTTGGTAGAATGAATACTATGGGTAAGAAGTGTAGGAACAAGAAGATGAAAGATCTATCTAAAAGGAATGAGTTGTCTGATATACAAGTTGTTGGTGTTTTTTCTAACAATCTGGATTATAAGGAATGTCATGCAAATATGTTTGAAGAGCCTAAGGTTGAGCAAGGTGTAGATGAGTATCATATTGGTTAAGAATCTGATGAAGAAGTAGTTGTTTGTCTTGAAGAAGAACTTCTCACTTCCCTAGAAGAGATCAAAGACCTTAAAGAAGAAAATTAGAAACTTAAGGTATGTCTTCAAGAAAGTATTAATGTTAATAAAGTGATTATACATAATCACAGTGAAGCCAAAAAAATATTGAATTATTGCAAGTTTAAATGGTAGAAAGAAAAAGGGTTGAAGAATAAGTAGAAGTCAAATTAAATAAATAAGGAAGATGTGTGAAATTTTTTATAAAATGAAGTTATTTCTTTGAGAAGAAATTTAGAGGATGATCCCTTGTTAAAAGAACAAATCCCGAAAGACAACATGATCATTACAATGAAAATTAAAGTTGAAGAATATAAAAGGACAATAGATGTAAGATCTGACTTGGAAGTCAAAATGATTAAAGGAGAAATAGTCACTCTTAGGAAAGAACTTGAAAATGTCAAGATTCAGTTAGAAAGAAATCAGAAATGTGAAAAAAGCACCAACATGCTAAATGAGATATTAAGCAAATAAAAGTATTGTAAAGATCCCACTGGATTAGGATATGAATTTGGGTAAAGTTCTATAGTTCAAAAAGAATCTAAAATTGAGATAATATTTTCTGCTATAGATGGAAAGAAATTTACAGTTAGGAAAACTCCAAGGAAGAAAGTTGATCTAAAATATCATGTTGCTACCCCTAAGACTGAAGACAAGAAGAACTCAAAAGATAGATAGTCCAAAGGCATCCATAGAGAAGGAAGAAGAAGTGCTATACAGTTTACTGGATCTTCATTTTTGTGGCATGATCAATCAACAAGGTACAATTATTCTTTTCAAGGTTATTGTTATGTATGTAATGCTTATGGTCATAAGGTTGCAACTTGTAAGTGTGTGTAGGGGAAAATTTGCACAAGCTAGAACAAGAGATTAATAGCATTGAGCTAATAAAAGAAAGAACTAATAATCAACATAAAATTCTTACAAACAATAGATTAAAAACACCATGATTTACAAATTGAAATGAATCAAGTCAAAGCAAACCGATATGCTTCTCTACTTTTGTTGCTTCTCTGCACTTTGTTGAGATGTTGCTAGTTGGTGCTTAGAGTTGGGTTCAACAACATCTAGACTCAGAAATTCAAAATAAATACTGAAAATGATTGATGACTTGATTGCTAAGAAATGAAAACCTGCATAAGATAATTGCTATTTAGAAATCATGACCCTTCATATTGGTTTGAAGGGGGTTTATATAGATTTTCAAAAATCAACGAATGATTGAGATTGAATTGAGAAAAATAATTAAATGGATGAAATAATTAGAGAAGAGAAGGATTTGGGTAACCTTCCAAAACTAAGGATTTATTTAGGAAATAAAGAAGAAGATTAGATTTGAAGATTTTTGAAGATAAAGTTTCCAAAAATGCAGAATTAGAAAAGGGAATGATTTTTTATTTAAATATTATTTTTGCATTTTGAGAATATTTTAGATTTTTAAAAAATATTAGTTTCCAAATTTGAAGATATTATGCATTTTGGATTTATGCAGATTTTTTATTTTTAGAATTATGATAATTTAGAGGTGTTTTTATTTTTTATTTTTTGAAGATTTAAGTTGAATTAAAAATTCAATTTATGAGAAAGATGAAATTAAATCATAATTAGTATGAAATTAATTATAAATAAAACTATTGAAATTAAAATTAAATGCAATTAATTTACTTGAGAGGAATAATTAGATAATTTAAATAATTAATGATAATTATTTAAACTATAGGACTTAGGAAATATAATGTAATTAACTAATAAAGAATAATTAATTAAATAATATTAATTATTTAATTAATATTAGTAGAATAATTAAGTGATTAATAGATGAAGCTTTGGAGGAATTAAATTAATTAATTAAACAAGTGAAGAATCATTTAATTAATAGATGAAAAGTCAGCAATTAATTCAAAATCACAAGAGAGGTCAATTTTGGGTGTCTAAATTTTCCCCTCTTTAATATAATGCAATTTTGATCATTGTGTTAAAGGATATCTGATTAAGTCCTACCCCAGCTTGCTCTAGCGATAGTAAGTGAATTTTATGCCCCCTCAAGAGATTATTTGTGCAAGAAAGGTATGAATGATCTCTCAAAATAAGATGACAAATGTTAGATGAAATGATGAAAGAGAAGAATAGTTAGTTAGAAGTAAAGAATTAGTAGATGATGATGAATATTTGATCAATGTTGGATACAAAGATTGTTAACAAGAATCATGTATGGTTCCAAGGAGGACCCATCCTGCATAAGACTAGCGACAACATCTGGTTTCAGAGAAGACATATCCTGTATAAGATAAATGACAATTCTTTGTTTCAGGAAAGATACATCTCGTATAAGACCAGTGATCATTGATTGATTGACTGATTGATTAAATGATTTGACAAATTTGACAAATTGATGGATCGACTAGTTTGACTAGTAGAAGAAATGTTAGTGAGAAGCATGAATTAGCGAGAGGTGAAGACTCAATTAGTTGTAATCAAGATAGATGATGATTTTGAGTCATTGCTGAATATTTTCAATAATATCATCAATGCACTTTATTTGAAAAGAAAGAGATATGAATGTACCCAAATATTGATCATTTGGATACCACTATGATCTTTGTTTAAAAAAGTAGATATAAAATAGGGAATGTTTCACTCCATCCTAAGGATCATATGCTTGGATTCAAGGTATGTGCATTGTATCACAATCAAATGTACTTGTTGCAATGTACATCATAATCAAATACTTGATAGATATGTGAAGGCTCTTATCATAGACACCCTAGGCATAGTTACCCCATAACTTCATCAAAGCACTCCACAAACAGCAAAAAAATCTCTATAAGAATCTTACAGACACCCTTTGTGTCATTCACCTAATGTATATGAGATATAATACATGAAACTATCAAACAAATTAAAAAAAACATAGGCTAAAAACCACTTATAAAGTGGGGTCCATATTATCTCCAATCAAAGATGTCCTATGTGTTGGCATAACTAATGCAGATGGGATGAGTAAGTATGTTGATGGCTTGATGATGTGTTTTATCAGTTATGATGTTGTCATTATTGTCAACTTAGGTGTTCTTGGTTGACTATTTTCTTGATGTACCAAGTTATGATGGAGAAGATGAATTCAGAGTTATGTTGTGAATTATGGTAGATGGTTTTCCACATATGCTCTAAAAGTGTGTAAAATGATATATCTATGATCGTACATGTGTATGATGAGTTTTATACAAGTTACATTCAGTGTGATGAAGACAGGAAATCAATTTAGCAGTGAAGAAACAGTGAAGAAAGATTTGATTGGTGTGTCCCATAGGAATGGAATCAAGTGTTGCAGCCTGAGTTTTGTGAGTTTAATGACATTATTGGATTATTGTTGCAATCACATCAAGATTGATGATCAGTGGATATATTTACAAGATTATGAAGTTTAGGACAATGAAGAAGGAAAAGAACAATGAAAAACAATTGGTTAGATCCTTAATCGGTGATGGCAAATCAATTTGCAAAGATTGTAAGTATTCTAGATTATGTGATGACATGTATAAAATGATGTGGAATGTTAGGTATGATTCTTATTGGTTGATTTGATCATATTTCATGAAGAGGTGCATGAACCTAGGGAAGTGTAATAATTTTGACTTTTCTTTGTCAAATCGATGGTGCGATGGATATGGAGGTCGACATGAAGTTGAAATTGTAATTGTGAATTAGTAATACATTTTAGGGTTGAAGGATTGAGCAAGAATTAATTGTAATGATGTAATTCAAATGTAAATTGGGTCTAAGTCAACCTAATAGGTGAAAAACATATTATATATCTTTTTGATGTATTAGGAGAAGTGTGTGTAAGAGACAAATAACAAATATAGGAGTGTGATTGCAGTGTTTGGATGTTTTGCATGTGAAGCATAGATTGAGCTTGAATTGGATCTGTACTAGCAGAGGAGAAGTGCTATTTTCTCAGATCATTATTCTTGTTGTTTCCTAACAGTTGCAACAGGTTAAATCTCTTAACCAGGTAGATCCTAAAAGATCTTTTTGTAAAATCCTTTAATAGGGGTGACACTTTAGCTAGTGTCTGAAGTCCTCTAACAAGGATACTCCTAACATGGCTATAGGTAAATCCATTAATCAGGTGGCTCTTAATAGGGTGTGTTCTTAACCATACATCATTGTAATCTTTTAACAATACTAAGCTCTTAGTCATGCGTGCTCCAAAAGAGTTCATTTTTCTTAGTGGATCCCATCCCCACCGTGGTTTTTCCCAAGTTGGGTTTCCACGATAAAAACACTGGTGTTATGTGTTGAATTTGTGTGGATGCTTAATTTTTTATGTATATTTATCACAAGTAAAAGTTATTTACTACATGTATGTGGTGAAGTTTTGAAGAATAAGTTTTATTAGATTAGATTTGTGTTTATTAGTAGATTAATGATTCACCCCCCTCTTAGTAATATTAGGGCTTGATTATTCTAATAATATGATGTGTCGAAACACAGACCAACACATGTAACTCCCTTTTACAACTTATTTATTTGTTCAACACTTTTTTACATTTCCTATTTCAAGAGACCTAACTTCAAGAGGCCATAACTTTTGAAGCACGTGTCCAATTAAAAAATAGTTTGTGTAAGAATTTGCCTAACGAAAAGAATGAAAATGCCAAGATCTAGAAGCTTAATTGATAGCACAAGAGAGAAAAATATGATATGATCAATTGAATGATCAATAATTAAATAATAATGAATAATAGATTGATTGATTACATACAATGTAGGAGTGCCTAAATATATAAGCAATGCGATAAGACTACATGATAAGAAGATGATAAGCTATCAACCACACTAGGTGGAATCACATGTCCACCAAAGGTGGATCATCCTCCATTGTACATCAAAGTATGTGCAACAATGAGAGGATGATAATGTGATAAGAGCACTAAAGGTGGATCTCACACACAAAGAGGTATGAGATGACAACTATCACCACCTAAAGTGGAATTTCTCCTAACCATGTGCTAACATGAAATGCAAACTCCTAGTTGTCTCAATGACAACTAATATGAAAATGCATTATCCTAAGTAAACTTAAGTAAAGTGTAATTAGTGAATACTTAATTACACCAACACCCCCCCCCCCCCTCCCCCTTAAGTGCAACTTAGGGGAATGCACTTAAGCTCACAATGCTAGATGACAATGCATGATGGGTCCTAACTACTAGGCCATGTTAGGTACCCATGTATAAACTACAAGTGCAAAAGATATGCAATGGAATCTCTCATAAAGAGGAGAAAGAGGGGAAAACCTCATGGGAAAAACCCTCCCCTAAAAAGAAAGATGAATACAAGAATAGAATATGAGAGAGAAGACCTCATGTGAGGAAAATATCCCCCCATAAGAGAGAAGAAGTGAAAGAGAGACCAAGTAGCCCCCCTCAATGTAGAATGAACACCAATGGTAGATGCTCCAACTCGATGTAGAAACAACTCCATGAGTGTAGAACAACATTCCTCCCCTTAGGAAGAAATAAGACCAAAGGTGTATATATGAAGCCTCCTCCCCAATCTATAGGAAGAAACCTCAAAATGTATGGAATCTCTGAAACCTGCTCAAGAGTCCCCATGTTAATGCTGAAAGGTGCCTCCTCCAAATCATGTGTACTAAGCCACTTTGCAGAAAAAGACAAATCAAGATCAACTGAGGATGAATGTAGAACATATGCCAAAGACCCAAGTATTTCCTCTGAAGATAAAGCGACCTCCTCCAACTGTTGTATCAAAGTATCCACAATCATGTCACCCTTGAAAGAATGATCAAGTAGAGAATGAAGATGAGGGTCAGCATGCTCCCTTGCAACAACTAAAGAAGGATCATCTTCACCAAAGAGAAGATGAATATCATCAATAGTGTCTCCCAAATCTAAAATGTAGGACTCCACAAACAAACTTGCAATGTCTGTCAAGTAGCCATCCCATGAAACTAAGTATGGAAGATAATGAATATCTTGTTGCACTGAATCACCTGAATCCATGGTTGTATGAATGCAAGCATCATCAGGAGCAAGAGTAGAAGTAGTCTCAATAGGAGGAGATGAAATGGAAGGCTCAATAACTTGATCATGAGTGAGAATACCCTAGTTCAAGTATCTAAAACTCTCCTCAAAATCTGAATCATCATTGTAAGTGTGATCATATGTTGAAGAATCATTGTCATCAAGAGGAATAAACTTTGCAAAGAAGTACAACCAAGAAGAGTGATCCACCATCCCAATAGCAATAACTGCTCCACTCTCCAAGTCCTCAATAAAAATTGAATCAGGTGTAAATTCCACAGTCTTCTTTGTAGCACCATTTGTGATTTGATAGATAGGAAGAAGGTTATTGTTCAAGTGTGGAATACACAACACATTATTGAAGTGTCCCTCCCCAACATCAATACTTCATTTTCCAATCACATTCATGTATGTGTGACTTCCCATCAAAATAGGTAGACCTTTGCAAGGCTCAAATGATGAAAACATGGGCTGTGAAGAAGCCATATGATGAGAAGCCCCTGAATCTAGAAGCCATCTACCTGAATCAGGACTTGATGAAGCATATAAAGCTTGTCCTTTGTGTGTGACAAATGTGTGACCCTTTCCTTTTTCTAAATTTTGTGAAGAAGAAGTTGAGGTAGACATCCTAGAAGGCAAATTGATCTTGTTCTTTACAAGAAGATTCTTCAGTTCATCAATGTCCTTATAACAAAAATGTTCTTCATGTCCATCTTTTTGCAATATGCACAAAATCTCTTCTCCTTCTTTCAAAATTCACCTTTTTGAGGCGATGTAGAAGTGCCATGTTGTGTGGAAGTTGATTTTGGACTTTCTTGTTGAGACTTTGGCTTCCAATTCTTCTACTTCTTTTGAATTTGATTGCCTTGATTCTCATGATTAGCCACCAATGCCTTAGAAGTTGAAGACTTGAGAAACCCCATACTCATTAATTTGGTTTGTTCCAACATTAACATTTCTCCAAATGTCTCAAATGAGAGTGTAGTAAAGGCACTTCCCATGGTCATATTGTGAGTATTGTAACTTGAGACAAAGGTTGCATATTTTGAAGGAAGATTGCCCATCATATGATGAATTAATTGTGAATCCTTGATGGTGATTCCACAATCCTTAAGTTGTGCTCTCAACTCATTGGATTTGTTGCTGAAATCTTGAATTGTGTCAAATTTATTAGGATCCAATTTGAGAAGATTTGCTTGAATTGTGAATCCCTTATTCTCATCCACTTTACCATAAAAATCTTCAATTTTATACCAAGCATCCTTGGCATTGCCCAAGGAGGAAATGTGAAACAAGAGATCTTGAGTAACACACGTTCTTATAATTCCTAAAGCTTGAGAGTCTTTAATTCTCCAATCATTTAATTCCTTATCATCTACATTAGGACCATTAGGTGCTTTAATAGTTCCATCCACATAATGATTTAAGACTTTTACCATTAGCTTGCTCCATACATTTTCTTTCCATGTAGCATAGTTATAATGTGGAGTTAATGATGGAAATACATATGAACCCATAATGAAAAATTGGAAGAGAACTAGAGAAAGAGACACAACCACACAAGGCACCCTCCCAAATCACTCAATCAAAGAACTCCCCCAAAATAGATGATTTTATATATAGTTCGTGTACACTTGCCACCTGTCAAACTGGACCAAAGTAGACTTCTGATTTTGATGATTACAACAGAAAATGTGAAGCTATAGCAGAATCAACAAGATAAGACACAAGATCACTCAAAGATCTAATCAATTACAAGTGCCAAAATAGACCAAATTTTGAAAGTACTATGTCCACTCAAAATTTCTCCAAACTGATACCAGATTTGGAAAGTAGATGAAAAATCATGCACTTTCAAAAAAAATTGCACATGAAAATGTGTTTGTATGATCCTGAACGAAGCCTTTGAAGTTGTAAAAATAGGGATCAAATAGGTACAGTCACCAAAAATTAAAATTTTTGTAAACTTCATGCAGGAAAACTAGAAAATAGCTGCACCACTAAAAAGTTCAAGAAATTCTACCCAAAAAAAAATAAAAATTGCACTCAAATTGGAGTCCAGATGACCAAGTTATGGCCTCCCAAAGTCGGACTGCCAAATCAAAACTGCATATGGCAAGGGCTACAAATTTTTCATACCTGATGATGTTAGCAAAATTTTCTTAAATCTGATAGTCAAATGACTGTCACATCAGTGTAAAAATGGCTAGAAAAGATGGTCAAATGACCGTAAATTTGAATTACACAAACTGCTAATGCAATCTGGGGGTTAAATTTGATGATTTTGAGGCCATCAAAATGAAAGAAAAAATACCTCTGTGACATCCAAACGAGCATCAAATTTAACATAGTAAAAAACTATGAAAATGTAATTTAAAAAAAAAAAAATTACCCTTTTCCCTTTGCCATGTATCAAACTCTCATTCGTTGTTTACTTGCTAACGTGGCATTTTGGTTGGCCAGGTGGAGGGCCACTTGCTTTTCCCATGGGTGCTGGTGGAAGTGGCTCTGCAGTGGTGGAGCGGTGCTGGTGGCAGAAGTGGGAGCGGGGATGCGGGACTTTAGTTCCACATTGCCTGTGCTGCTGAGGTTTTTGATCTTTTAATACCTTGGCGCCCACTCTACACTCCAAAGAACTCACCCTTGCCTATTGTTGGATGAGCTACTAGGTGGCAGGCTAAGCTAATGTGTGGTGAGCCGATTTGGCTCATTTTATGTTGTAGGTCAAACTGATCTCCTGCGTTGTGGTCGTGGATGTGGACGTGCTCGACTTGATCAAGCTAGTCGGTTGCTGAGCTAAAATTTTTGAAGCGACTTCATGATTAGTCCCACATGCATTAGGACATCATTCTCTGTGTTGTTAAAATACTGCAATGCTCAGACCAAATGCAAAGAATGAAGACTGCTAGATGTGAGGTATGTGTGTTGTGTAGGCAGGTAGCTGCGAGGTCATGATGCAGTCGGTGGAGCCCAGATCTGACAACTGAGTCCCTCGATTGTATCGAATAACATCTATTTCATGCAATTCAGATTTTGAAAAATACCAGGAGGGGGACCCTGAAAAAACCCCTGATTTTTGCTTGAAAAAAATCAACAAAAATAAAAAACCAAATCTAAAAAATGGATTTAAAAACTCAGATTCGTACTGTCATTGTAAATCGGGCTGCCCAAGTCTGATTTGTAATTTTTTTTTCTTCAAATTTGACTTTTGCCCAAGGTAGGCAAGTTTATAGTCAAAATTTATGGAAACGACCACTCTGATGCAATGGTGAGGTCAGATCTTGCTCTAGACACTCCCACAAGTTTTTGCTCCTCTGGATCTGAATCATGGCCCTCCAAAAGTTAAAGCTAAGAGTCCTCCAATGGCTATGCAATGAAATCTTCTATGGCTTTGATACCATGTAAGAATTTTCCTAAGGTAAAGAATGAAAATGTCAAGATCTAGACACTCAATTGATAGCACAAGAGAGACAAATATGATATGATCAATTGAATGATCAATAATCAAATAATAATGAATAATATATTGATTAATTACATACAATGTAGGAGTGCCTAAATATATAGGCAATGCGATAAGACTACATGATAAGGAGATGATAAGCTATCAACCACACTAGGTGGAATCACATGTCCACCAAAGGTGGATCATCCTCCATTGTACAGCAAAGTATATGCAACATGTGCAACAATGAGAGGATGATAATGTGATAAGAGCACTAAAGGTGGATCTCACATATAAAGAGGTATGAGATGACAACTATCACCACCTAAAGTGGAATTTCTCCTAACCATGTGCTAAAATAAAATGCAAACTCCTAGGTGTCTCAATGACAACCAATATGCAAATGCATTATCCTAAGTAAACTTAAGTAAAGTTTAATTAGTGATTACTTAATTACACCAAAGTTTGAAACACCAAAAAGATTGTGATGTGCTCTATCACCTTTATAATTTGTATGCCAGTTACACACATTTTTGGTCGGTTTTAGAGCCTCTAAAGCCTTCAAAATTGATTCATAAATTTTCTTAAGCAACTTAGAAAATAGAAACTTTAAAATCTTCAAAAATAGACTCGATCTTGCAACAAAAATTTACCGACATGCTTATCTAGCCCATTTGAACCTTTGGGAAAAGATAAGAGAAAAATTGTGCTTAAACAAAAACTTACTAAAAATAGTAACCACATATAACTACAAGGTTGAGATAGATTTTCCTAGCAATTTCCATCATTGAATTTGTTAGAGGATCTTCTCGAACACCTTCAACTTTTATTTGTGTCGGTAGTTGTCATCCCTCACCATCCCATTTTTAAGGTCCATGCACTTCTATCCTCCAAAATCAATGAAATATAAGGTTATACAACATAAGGACATGGTCATATAGAATCATCATGATGTGTATCATGGATATCATCACAAGGTGAGAGAATGCCATTTACAAGTAAAGGAGAAGTACCATTATTATATAATGTACTATTCATAACCACATAAGATAATGTTTACAATAAAAAAAGTCCACAATAGATGTGTCATGAATCAAATAATATGAATGAGATGTGTTGAAAAATAAAAGGCAATAAGAATCAATAATAATACTCTCACTATCCATAGAAGAGTATGCAACACATGAAAATCATGGATTAATAGGGGTATTAAAAGAAAAGAGAAAATAATAGTCAAGTCTTTGTAAAAGGAGACATGATATATAAACTATGTGATGTCATTTATGTGATAGAATCTCATATGCAAATCAATAAAATGTGGGTTACATACCACAAAGTGTGTAAACATATGCAATTCAATATGGAAGCATAAGTAGAAGTTAAATATAAAGGGTCATGAGAGTCCACAATGTCACAATAGATGTTTTTCTGTGGGTAAATAGGGTAGGTTCACAAGATTATGTAGTGCAAGTGTAAAACCTAAATGAAAGTAAAATATGATATGAAAATAAGGTATAATGCTAGTCCAATATAGATTCGAAACAAGGTTCTAAAGAGTGGGTAAGGCTGTATAACACAAAAAAAAAGTGACAACAAAATAAAATACAAGTTGTGTGAGAAAATATATAGATTTTTTTGGAAATATCTACAAGGCCCTCAACCAAATTTGAAAAATGATGATATAAAGTAGAAGTAGATAGAATGTAAACCCTACAAATTATGGTAGTGTGGTGTAGAATTGAACAAGCTCACAAAAATGTTAAGGAAAATAAACTTTCTTCGTAATACTAATCTAGGCTAATTAAATTAAATGCATATGCCTCAACATAAATGAACCTATATTAAAGTAATAGTTAGCTATAAATGATAAACTAAATTATTTAATGCTCTTTTTTGGAAAATAAATGTGGAGTGAAGATACTTAGCTCTAAGAATGGTGTGAGAGAATGAATTTGATCACAACAACATACTATGAAGGTTGGTATTAAAAAATAGATATTTTAGTTGTGTCCTCTATCTCAAATATTATGTAGAATTGTCAGCTTTTCTAAGTCAAATGTACGGGTATAGATCTATTCTACATGTGCATATTTGATCTTGCTAATTGTGCACTTTTTCTTTGTGGTTCCCCTAATTCTTTGACTCTTGGAGTATCACAGATTGATAGTGTTTAGAAACACCAAGGGGAGTTGTTGGAGTGTAAGGGTCATGTTCTATTAGGTCAATCCCCTTGAAAAGACTAACTTAATGGTTGCAAATGTGATAGAGGACCACACTCTTGAGGCATGCATCTGTTCTAGATGATATGATGTGACACATAATTATATTCTTTGTAGGTTCTTGTTCAAAATGCCTCTAGCATGAACTTCTTAAATGCAAATGATATGCAAAGATTTATGGATTTGAAAGGACATGCCACACGAATGCAATTTGATACCTCTTTAAATAAAAGTACATATCAATAAATCATACTAAAAATGTATCAAGTTGGCTCATATTCAAAGGAATGAATTATCTAGAGTTTACCAAAATTTGAAGCTTTGGGAATCATATTTATGAATATAAGACTGATCAAAGACACATTGTGTGTGTGAATTTTGTACTTGTTCTGTAGACACAACACTTCAGTAAAATATTAGAGGTTAGTTGAAATCAAAATCGTGCAATAATTGAAACTAAACTAACCAGGCAATTTACTGCCTTCTAGTATATGCGAGTATGTATTCTCAGATTATACCGAGATCGGTGACCTTGACGACACCTAAATGAAGGATTTGAATGCAAAATCTAGATATTGAATGAATGCAATTAATCTATTTTTTTGGTTTTTCTGTGCAATTATGATAATGAAAACTTGATATGAATATATGCTAATATGAAAATTGATATGATAAAATGATCTAACAATAATATTCTAAATGATATGGATACTATGCAAAAACAATGAAAATCTCACAACAACTCGAATTCTCAAGATCGATTCTTCAGTCTCCAATTCGACAGCATGAGTGTGCAATTCGTGGATGGATTGATAATGAAGAGCTGAAGCCTTAATTTATAGAAATCTAGGGCTTTGGAAGTGCATGAAAGAAAGCCATAAATCACTCAAATAACTCAGGTTGATTTTTGAATTATTTTTAAATAAAAGATATTTAACTCACAAAAACATGCAAAAGCAGAGTTCAACTCAAAATAGAGTTTAGCTTTAATTGATAATTGATAGTTGTCTACTTTTCTTGATTGTGCATGTTTTAATAAATTAATTTAATAAATAAAGTGATTTATTTCTAACTTAACCGATTTTGAAAAATAAAACAATTGATTTATGGGTTAATCAATTATTTTTAAAACTTTTATTCAAAAACAATATCATTAAAAATGGACAACTCGCTTTAATTAATTAAATAAGAATTTAATCAATTATTCATAGGATTTTGGATTTATTGTGAAAATTAAATAATACAATTTAAGAATAAATATAATTAACTTCAATTAAATAATTAAGTGGCAGAATTAAATCTAATTAATTAAATATTGAGAATATTCAATTAATCAAACTTTAGGATAAATTGGATTTATCGCCAAATAATCATTAAATCAAAGATAATTAGGATAATTAGGAATATTTCTAGGAATATTTTCCAATGCAAAATTTATGATAATCAATTAGGATTCGATGATGTTTAGATGTGCCTTAGGTTAGGACTTTAATGTCGATTTCGTTCGATGTGTCGATATGGGAGGTTAATGAACCTATAACCCATTTTTGGGGTATTACATTTTTTCCCTCTTCGAATTACTGTGCGAAGTGCAGTGGTTCAAAGACAGTCTGTGTATGATATTGAAACTGATGTTTGAAATTGAAATTGATATGAGATAGAAGTTGATTGAAAGATTTGATATGAAGATAATAGGTCCTAAATGACCAAGGATAATGTTAACTATAACAACAAATGAACTGATGATTGCGAAAAAGTGTCAAAACGCCTGATTTTGAACCTTATGATTGTGAAGAAGTGAGTGATCGATTCCAGACCTGATTGTCCTTATATTGAATCACATTGGTATCACATCTGAACCCTTTAGTTTTCGAAGAACCAAGGAAATAACACAATTGAACTGATAGTTACAAAACTGATACAATTTACAAGATTAAGAGAATACCAGATTGATATGGATCTCGACGAATTTGATATGCCCCGAGTGATGATTGATTTGCCCCGAGTGATGAGGTCTTTTTGATGAATCAGTAACTAGACGTGGTTGTTTGTCTCAATTACTGAGGAAAGATATGATTATAGACTTTGAATGATGTGCAATACCATGCCCCCTTCGAGATTAAAATTGAAATCTGACAAGAAAAGTCAGCGTTGAATGGTTTAGAAACATGTTAATTGATTGGAGAAGTGGTTGAACACGTTCAAGAACGCATTCTGCATCATTTGGAGGTCCAGAAGATCAAGTTTGACTAGGTTAAACCATGAGTTGACCATGGTTAACCAAGTTGAAATTTTGATAGTTTGATGTAAGATAATCAGTTAAGTTGAATTCTAGATTTCTATGATGATTGAAGGTTGATTATGCAAGTAGTTAATAATATGAATGATCTCAGATTTTGATTTTGATCCCGAAAAAGGATTCTACTTGCTATTTCGTTGGATGGACCTTCGTGTAAGATTCAGCTCTTGTTAGATTTGAAGAGATATTTGAAGAATTGTTTAAGCTTTGAAGTTCGTTGAGTCATTGTGAGATCATGCAAACATGCAAAATGCAAAGAGACATGAAAAATGAAATGCAACCTAAGACCTAGGACCTAGTCATTGATCATGTGTCGGTTATTCTCATCATTGAATTTTTAGGTAATTGGATAAATCAATACAATGCCCACTAGTTATGAAACCATAGACATATGAATTTCAATTTGTATGCGCAAGAATCAATACAACACCCACTGATTATGAAACCATGGACATATGAATATTGATTTTATTTTCAGAATGTCGGATTAGATATAAGCACCAAGGCATAAGCGCCAGGATGACCTGAATATCATGTCCATTTTGATATAGCAATTTGTATAAGCATCAAAACATAAACATCATGATGACCAGAATATGCTTTGTGGTTCAAACACATCAAACAATCAAGAGCTCATTCTAAGTCCAGTGTGAATTACTCGTAGTGACCCTTTATCGTTCACATCCTTAGGTAAGATCATGTTTCACAGTAGGAGAAATAACTCTCAAAAAGACAATAGTTAGATCAAACTTCCTTGAATTTTTTAGGTATCAATGGTCGAGGTACGCATGGCCATCCAATTTGAGATAGAGGCTCTTACAGTCGGGCACCATTTCAACCCAGAATTTCTAAAGTTGTTATATTTTCACATACAAACAGAAGACAAAGAAAAGATTATGCCCCCAGTCATCACTCTCTAAATCCTATAAAGGACATCATCGAAGAGCTTGAAGGGACACAATATGCAAAAATCTCAATGCGAATCAATAAGCATACAAGGAGATAAAAGCATGTAAAAAGCATAGATTGTTTTTAGTTTGTTTTTATATTTGATTGCATTGTTGTAGATGCAAAATCCTTTTTGGAGACGAGACTAACTGACTGACTCAAATGAAGCTTCAAAGGACTCAAACTGGACATGGCACATCTAAAGTATACTAGAGACCATAGGATATGACATTGATTACCCCCAAGTGTTAAGCATTGATAGGATACAGACACTTGAGCTGATTGGTGTACAAACTGACTTATTGAAAAACCAACTGGGAGATATGTACAAACTAAAGTAAGATTGAAAGCTGGGAAAGACCAAGATTGTGTTGATCTAGTAGTTCAAGTTCTTGCAACCTAGACACTCTGTAGTCATCATCAGTTACTAGACCATGCATTCTGATTCTTAGTGATGGGATTTCAACCTCAATAGGTAGTACTATTGTAGACTCATAAACTAAAGTGAAAGGTGTAGCCCCAGTAGGTGATCTGATACTTGTTCTGTAGGCCTAGAGAGCTAGATTGATCATGAGATGCCAGTCTCTTCCTATTTTGTTAACTATATGATGCAAGATTTTTAATAGATTCTTGTTTGAAGCCTCTGCTTGTCCATTCCCTTAAGGATAGTAGATAGAAGACCAATGTTGTGTGATCTTGAATTTGGCACATAGATCATCTAGGTCTTTATTCTTGAATTGTCCACCATTATCTGTGATTATGGAATGAGGTATCCCATATCTGCATATGATATAGTTCAATATGAACATAGATATTTGCTTTCCAGTTTCTTGTGTCAAAGGGATTGCTTCTACCCATTTTGTAAAATAATCTGTAGCTATGATTATATGGGTGTGTCCATTAGAAGAATGAGGATGTATAGCTCCTATAAGATCAAATGCCCATTGGTGAAAAGGCCATTGTGTAGTGAAGGGAATTAGATCTCTCCCTGGAGCATGAATTAGGTTGCCATGTACTTGACACTTTTGACAATTCTTAGCAAACTTGATAGACTCTTTCTCCATGTTAGGCCAATAGTACCCAGCCCTAATAAGTTTTTGAGCTAGTGTTAAACCGTTCGAGTGTGACCCACAAATACCATCATGGACTTCCTCTAATGCATGTTGAGACTCTTCCCATTCTAAATATCTAAGTAGCGTACCATCTAGACCTTGTTTGTATAGATTGTGACCAATGATGACATATCGGGAGGCATTACGGACAAGGTATCTCTTTTCATGGCGGTTGAAGGTATCAAGAATGATTTGGTCTTGGAGATAGGAAAATAGGTTTTTGTATTAGGATGAATCATGACCAACAATTGTGTAGATCATGCGAGTTTCGGGGGAATCATATGCAGGATAAGATAGTGCTTCCACCAGGAACTCATAGCGTAGCTCATGTTCAGGCTGCTGTAGTAAAGTAGATAGTGTTGCCATTGCATCGACAACCTTATTCTCTGTTCTAGGAATTTGCTCAAATGTGATAGATAGGAAATACTTCTTTAGATCATCTACCATTCTCTTGTAAGGAATGAGCTTTTCATCTTTAGCTTGGTATACATCATTGACTTGATGGATAACAAGTTGTGAGTCTCCATGAATGTGTAGTTTTGTTACCCTCCACTCAATTGCTATTTTCATACCATTCAAAAGGGCTTCATATTCAACAATATTGTTTGTGCAAGGGAACTTTAATCTGAATGCTTTTGGGATTGAGTATCTTTAAGGAGTTATGAACAATATGCCTACTCCTGATCCATTCTGTGTATAGGAGCCATCAAAGAATAACTGTCATTCTCTAGAAGAAAGAGTCACGATAAAGGAATCTGGAAATTCCATTTGCATTGGTGTATCATCAATCATAGGTGCATCTGCTAATTGATTAGCAATAACCTATCCTTTGATAGCCTTTCTTTCCACATATTCAATGTCAAATTCACTTAAGAGCATAACCCATTTAGCTAATCTACTTGTGAGGGCAACTTTGCTTAGTAGGTACTTGAGTGGATCAATCTTAGCTACCAATTATGTGGTATGAGCTAACATGTAGTGTCTCAATTTCTGTGATGAAAAGATCACAGCTAGACAAGCTTTCTCAATCATTGAATAGTTCTTCTCATATGCAACCAATGTTCTACTGATATAGTATATAGCTCTTTCTTTTTTGTTCTCATCATGTTGTGCTAGCAATGCCCCCAGTGATGTATCTGTAGCGGAGACATATAAGATCAAAGGCTTCCCATGAATAGGAGGCATCAAGATAGGAGAATTTGATAGATACTTCTTGATATGGTTAAAGTTGTTCTCACATTCTTCATTCCATGCAAAGGTCACACCTTTATGTAATGTTTTTGTAAAAGGTTGTGATATATCTGCTAGCTGTGATATGAATCTTCTGATAGATTGAACTCTTCCTTGCAATGTCCTCATTTGACTAATATTCTTTGGAGGTTGCATTGCCATTATAGCCTTTACTTTAGCTGGATCAACTTCAATGCCCTTCTTTGAAACTATGTATCCTAAGAGCTTTTCAGAAGTAACACCAAAAGCACACTTCTTAGGATTTAGTCTAAGACTAAATTTCTCCATTCTGTCTAGTATCTTGCGCAAGTCATCTAGATGTACGACTCTAATCATGGATTTTGCTAAAGTATCATCAACATAATCCTCCATAGTCCTATGCATCATGTCATGAAAAATAGATGTCATGGCTCTTTGATATGTAGCACCAGCATTTTTAAGCCCAAATGGCATGACATTCCAACAGAAGGTACCCCATGCACATGTGAAAGCAGTTTTCTCTTGATCCTCTGGAGTAATTTTTATTTGATTATATCCAGAAAAACCATCCATTAAAGAATACATCTCAAAGCTCGCAGTCATGTCCACTATCATATCAATGTTAGGGAGCAAAAAATCATCCTTAGGGCACGCTCTATTTACATCTCTAAAGTCTATGCATACTCTGATTGATTTATCTGGTTTTGAAATAGGTACAATATTAGAGATCCACTCTACATAGTCAATAACTCGGATGAATTCAGCTTTTAGGAGCTTCTCTAATTTAGCTTTTACCAAGAGTACAACATGAGGATGCATCTTTCTTAACTTTTGCTTGACAGGTTTGACATTTGGAGCTATAGACAAATGATGCATTATAAGATTAGGATCCAACCCTGGCATATCTGAATATTTCCATGAAAATTTGATCTTCTTCTCTGTGAGGAAGGTTGCAAATTTTTGCTTCTTTTCTTCTGATAAAGATTGTGCTACATGGATCAACTGTGGTTCCTCTGCTATTCCCAAATTGATAGATTGAGTGGGCTCAATTAGAACTGGAGATTTGTCCAGTAGATGACTTGGAAGGACATCAAATATCTCATCCTTAGGCACCTCGGAGAGGTTTTCACCTTCGGATACGTCTTTTATTTTTACTTTTGTAAGTTTTGAGACTACCACAAAGTGGTTTTCACCCTCAGAACTCCTTTGCTTTTTCTTTTTATTCTTATTTTTCTGACTAAGATACTTGATGTCTGACTCCATCATGCTAACGCTTGGTTCATTGATGGAAGTAATCATAGGTTCAACTGCATTGAGATAGCAAGCAAGGGCATAGTCATTTGGGAAGGTATAAATACCATGGCTCGGATTTGTGGAGGTTTGATCAATAAGGTCTGGATATTGGATAGTCAAAGTAGGGAAAGATTGGGAGATAGTGTTTACGGATATGGATCTGTCATCATTGGTCCTAACCTGACGCTCGAGTTCAAAGGTAATATTACAACTTAAGACATTCAATTCATGAATAGGCTCAATGTCATTATGAGAGTCCAATTCAGCCATAGGTGGATCAGACTCGATAGGTTCATCATTTCGCTCTAGACTTACATTGGGTTCAGGTGCATATTGGTGAATAACATCAACATGTTTCTTTGTAATAAGCTCATCTTCTTCTGGAATGGCTCCCCATTCATAGTCATTAGATTCTTCATCTATGCCTCTAGGAAATCTAAGAACATGAGTAAAGTCAGGGTGAATACCCCAAGAAGGGTTACCCTCAGATTTTGATTTGAATTCATACTCATGAGAATCTATCTCAGAATGACTACCACCTTCCTCTTCTTGATTGTTTTTGAGATTAGCTGGTTCTTGTGTTGCAACTATCTCTTGATTGATAGTAGGTTCTTGTGTTTCTACTACATTAATTCTTTTGATTGGATCATCTTTATCATCAAGAAGGTCTTTGATTTCCTTAGGTAATTTTTCATAGGGGATGAGTTCTGAGCTGTCTGAATCCCTATTTGATGGTTCAGCTTCCTCCTTCTTAAGAAGAGGTTCGTTTGGTGCAATCTGCTCTATGACATGAGAATAATTACCTTTGAGGTGAAAGGGTTTCTTTTTAAATCCTAAGCCAACTTTGTCTTTATTCACTCTACCAATATGTGGGAGAGGTGCCTCAAGACCTTTTCCTCTGACTCCTAGAGGTCCTTTACCTGAATATCCCATCTTAGCTATTAATTTATCTCCTGGGCCATATGACTTAGAAGGATATTTTGGTACCACTGAGTTACTAGTTTGAATATCATGGGATTCATATTCATCTTTGTATAGCCATGCAAGCATAGCTTCATCCTCTTCAAATTCTTGCTTGGAGACTTGTTCTGCTACAAAATTCTTTTTATATGCCTCAAGAGGTTCTTTAGATTCTAGTTTGGATTGTTTCAAAGATTGTTCATAAGACTTAGGTGAGATAGGGAGAGATGTCAACGATAAGACTGGCTCCTTAGTATATTCTCCCATACTATTTTCTTTGATATTAACCTCTTTTGCAATATCTTCCATTTTAGATGTGGATGCTTCTTTAGTTGGTTCAATGGAAGATTCTCTATTATTAGGCACAAGCTTATCTGCACTTTCCTTCAATGTATTGCAAGTGGTGGATATGTCTACTGGAATAGTGACCTCTACTCCTTCATAAAGAAATTTCAAGCATTGGTGAAATGTAGAAGGAATAGCTTTCATCTCATGTATCCATGGTCTCCCTAGAAGAATGTTGTAAGCCAAAGGTAGATCAAGAACTTGACATATAGTATCTCTGATAACTGGACTTGCCATGATAGGTAAGACAATGGTGCCTTTAGAAGATCTTTCTTGTTCATCATAGGGTTTGATAGTTATTTTATTTCTAGGATCAATAGCCAATTCTGAAAATCCCAATTGTGTGATCAAGCTGTAAGAACAAATGTTTAGGCTAGCGCCTCCATCTATCAACACACGTTTGACTCTACGGTTCTGGATCAAGACTTTTATATGTAAGGGCTGGTTATGTGGGTGACTCAAGGAGTTGTTATCTTCCTCTGAAAAGGATATATACTGCAGAGACGTAAGATGTCCAACCATAGTCTGGAACCTGTCTAAATCAAGGTCATCAGGAACATTGGATCTGAGCAAAGCTTTATCTAGAATGGCTCTGTGAGATGGAGATATTTGAAGCAACTCAAACATGAAGATTTTTGCATTAGTGTGTTGGAGTTGTTGAACAATGCTATAAGATGTTGGCCTCGTATCTTTAGGATTGGAAGATTTAGAAACAGTCTTCTGTTTGGAAGTGGAAGAAAGATTGAAGGGCATCTTAGGGACTTTTGATGAATCTGTGATTTGTCCGTTCAGATGTGCCTGAGCTTGTGATCGAGTAACTGCGTTAGCTGAAGAATGATCTCTATCTTTTCGTATAATTGTGATGACATTGCAATGTTCAGAGAGACAAGGTTCAACCATATTGATAACAACATTATTTCCAAGGTAAGCATAATTGACCTTTGCCCCCATATTAGGTTGAGAAGATGAGATTTCTTGATCATGTTTCAGAAATGGTTCTGTGAATGTTGTATGATCATTATTGCTCTTATGATTATCAATGGTGATATCTCCCTTATCAATCAGATCTTGAATAGTATGTTTCAAGCGTAAGCAGTTATTAATTTTGTGACCTTTACCCCAATGGAAATCACAGAATTCGTTCTCTCTCCACCATTTTGGTTTAGGCTCAGAATCAAGTGGTCGGATCTCAGGCAAAAAGATGATGTTATTGGCTAGCAGAGTTTTCATAGCTGATTCTAAAGATTCTCCAAGAGGAGTGAACGTTCATTTATTATCAGCAGACCACTTTTTATACTCTGGCTTCTTTTGAGATGATTCAGGCACCTTTTGTTCTGAAGCTTTTATGGCTTGGGTACCAATAGTTAAATTGAAAGCTGGTGCCTTTGATGGGGCACAGATAGTACCAACAACACCATCTGTGACAATGCCTTTATTCTTGTTCCAATTTTTATTCTTGTCTTTAGAATTAGATCCTGATTCGTACTTGTCTTTTTGAAGTGTGATTTCTCCTTTTTTCACAAGTACTTTTTCAATCTTGATTGCATTGTCAACCATTTTATCAAAAGATGTATGATCTTGCATTTGTAAAGGATAGTTGATCTCTGGGACAAGATTATTGATGAAGATTTTCAGTTTTTCAATTTTTAGAATAGGCTTAGCATATAAAGAGAATTTCTTCCTCCATCTCTTAAGAAATGTCAAGAATGGTTCCCTTGGATATTGTTCAAGATTGTAGATATCGATCATGGTGACTGGATGTTGAATATTGTAGGAGTATTGTTGATAGAACAATTTGATCAACTTCTCAAAAATTTTGAAAGTAGAAGGCAATCTAGAGAACCAGTGGATGGCTGCTCCCCCTAGAGATCGAGGGAAGAGACGCATCAAATAGGTTGGTTCGTGCATGAACTCCATAGATTGTGTACAAAATTCTCTGACATGATCTTGGGGATCTGAGTGTCCATCATACTTATCATACTTAGGCATCTCCACTCTTTTTGGGAATGGTGGCATGTACAAGTCTTTGTCAAATGGAAAAGGACATAGGGCCTCCGTGGAGAACTCCTTGGGTTCCTTTTCTTTCTCAAGGTTATTAAGCTTGACTTGCATGGCATGCATCTGTTTCATCATAGATGTGAGTGGAGTTTCTTCCTCATGTGTAATGATATATTCAACATTAAAGTTGGGAGGAAGTTTAGCTCCTTGATGAGCTAATTGCAAAAAGTATGCCTCTCTGTCTTCTTTCAAGAAATGCTTCATCATTCGTTTGAAGTTATCATCGTTTTGATATTGAGCAATTTCTTCAGGTGTGGGTTCTTGATCTGCACCATGTTGAGATTGAGATCTTTGAGAGCCCAAGTTTGTCCCTGCTTGAGACATGGTAGGAGTTCTACTTGGGATAGATTGATGTGGAGTTTGTTGGGTACCTCCGTGAGTTGATGAAGGAGTAATGTAACCAGTTTTTAATCGAAGGTTGCCAGCACCGTTGTCTTCGTAAAGACCAGAATTGTAAAGTTGCTCAAAAGTTGGACCTATGTGAGTCAAAGGTAAAGTATGAGATATTTCCCCAAATTTCTTGTGAGAGGAAGCTCTAGTTTCCACCATTAGCCTTGGGTGAATCGAAAGAATATGATGAAGACAATTGAAGAAGGAATTGAATCAAGATGATCAGATGACACAACCTTGTCAAGGTTTGATTGATTGAAGCATAGATTTGACTTAGATGAGGGATACTGTGCCTTGGATGTATAGGTAGATCCCCAAAAGATAGCGGACACGAGTTCAGAACACTTAGTCGTTTTGATGATTGATTGAAGATTGATAGTTATGACAAGGTTTTGACACAAGATGATAAAGACTCAAATCAATTAAACAGAAGGCTAAATCGGATTCAAAAGGCCACTTTAGGAAAATGATTGGATTCTCAGTATTTGCTGCTCTGTTCCTGACACAGTTATTTGTTTGACAGATTCTGGAAATAGGCTGGAAAAGCCGGGTCTGTGATAGTTCTGACAACTTTTTAAAATTTCTCAAACGACTCTCTGTAGGCTCGTAGACAGTGGGTATAGCATGAAATGACAATTGACAAGCTCGTACAATAGTTGACGACAGAGAAATTGATTTTTGAAAATGACTGGTAGCAAAACTCATATGACAATATACCTGATACCATACGACAATCTGGGGGTTCTGAAATGACAATAGCCAAAAGTCGTATGACTTTCTGACTTTACAAAATGACTGTTGACTCCAGAAAGGTGTTTTACTTCAATTTTTGTAAATTTTGGGTTTTTTGTTTCAGATTGTTTGCAAATGTCAATGTCCAAATTTGAGGATTGTAACAGATTTGTTCATTTTCAGTAACCAGATAGATAAGCAAGCATACAAAACAATAAGCAAGTGATTTCAAGCATGTCTGAAAAGAATGAACAAGGGCAAAAGCAACCTTGCGCATGAACAATCAAGTGACTTATTTGTGTTAATCCTTAAAAGTGCTAATTGTGTATGTTCCAAAAAGTTTTGCATTAACGCACATATTCTTAGAAAATGAAAATTTGGCCTCACTAGGGTTTTTAGTAATGGTTTGACTCTACAACTTTTATGATCCAAGAGGGCGAACTCCAATCCAGGCACACCGGGGTTTTGACACAGTCCGAGAACTTAATCTTCAGGATCTGCTAGGGAGATCTGACAACCCAGCAAGAGACCACACCTGTGGAGATTTCTTCCAACATGACATTTATATAGCGGTTGTCACTACCACGATGAAAATGGCTATTACCGCTTGAGGTTCTATCAACGTGGTTGACCCAATTAAGGGAATGTCCACTATGGTTAACCCTCTCTAAAAGTGACTCACAAGATATACCACATGGAGACTGGTTTCAGATTCAAGAATTTGAGTTTCTGGTACTATCCAAAAAGGAAGTAGAGCATAATCCTCTAGCCTTTTCACTTTTAACCCAAACAAAGTAAATAGATTAATCTGACACGCTAAGACGAAAACTATCTCACAAAGATGTATGACGTCAACTCCTTATGATCTATAACCTCTCCAGAGAGAGAATGCCTCGATCAAAAGTTGAAGACACACGGATCTAGTGGAACGTGAGACTCCCTTAGTATCCTCCCTACCTACAAGGGTTCCTTCGTTGAGAAGAGTTTCGCTGGAAACTCACTCTCTCAAGAGCCACAAATAGTGTTCATAGGGCCTATTTACTATGTGTAACAAAGATGCTTGAAAGCAAATCTATGTTCATTTTTAGAGCCCAAATGAAATGTGTGATATGGAAAAGAAAGGCACTCAAGCTAGACACGCAAGATGTTCATTTTAATCCAAATCGAAACATTATCAGCTGAGAAGGTTACCTAAATTCCTCGCAATGCGCTTAGTAGATTTTTACCTGCTTTTAGCAATTCTTGCACTTTTTCTAATCAAAACTAGTGAAAATCAATAAAAAAATAGAGAATTTCGATTGTTAGGGTTAGCTGTTAGTCAAAATCTGAAAATCAAAATTGACAAATTGCCTGAAAAAGTGAAACGACAATTGAACCCTAGCACTGAAACTCGTATGACAGTGGGTTACCTTCCAGACAACAATCCAGAAACTCGTACGACATTGGATATCAAATCAAACGATAATAGAGCTTCCAAACGATAGTGGGTTTCTGCTTATGCGATCCTCGATCAAATCAACTGTCATACGACAGTGGGTATTTCCTGGTACGAGTTTCTGACAAAACTCGTATGAAAATTGTACGGACAAAGAATAAAAATCATAGCTGGGAATAGAAAAAGATAAGAAATGATAGAAATTGATAAAATTTGAAGGGAAACCCATTTCAGGGCCCCACGGTGGGTGCTAAAAATGTGTGTGTGAATTTTGTACTTGTTCTGTAGACACAACACTTCAGTAAAATATTAGAGGTTAGTTGAAATCGAAATCGTGCAATAATTGAAACTAAACTAACCAGGCGATTTATTGCCTTATAGTAGATGCGAGTATGTATTCTCAGATTATACTGAGATCAGTGACCTTGACGACACCTAAACGAAGGATTTGAATGTAAAATTTAGATATGGAATGAATGCAATTAATCTATTTTTTTGGTTTTTCTGTGCAATTATGATAATGAAAACTTGATATGAATATATGCTAATATGAAAATTGATATGATAAAATGATCTAACAATAATATTCTAAATGATATGGATACTATGCAAAAACAATGAAAATCTCACAACAACTCGAATTCTCAAGATCGATTCTTCAGTCTCCAATTCGACAGCGTGAGTGTGCAATTCGTGGATGGATTGATAATGAAGAGCTGAAGCCTTAATTTATAGAGATCTAAGGCTTTGGAGGTGCATGAAAGAAAACCATAAATCACTCAAATAACTCAGGTTGATTTTTGAATTATTTTTAAATAAAAGATATTTAACTCACAAAAACATGCAAAAGTAGAGTTCAACTCAAAATATAGTTTAACTTTAATTGATAATTGATAGTTGTCTGCTTTTCTTGATTGTGCATGTTTTAATAAATTAATTTAATAAATAAAGTGATTTATTTCCAACTTAACCGATTTTAAAAAATAAAATAATTGATTTATGGGTTAATCAATTATTTTTCAAACTTTTATTAAAAAATAATATCATTAAAAATTGACAACTTGCTTTAATTAATTAAATAAGAATTTAATCAATTATTCATAAGATTTTAGATTTATTGTCAAAATTAAATAATATAATTTAAGAATAAATATAATTAACTTCAATTAAATAATTAAGTGGCAGAATTAAATCTAATTAATTAAATTTTGAGAATATTCAATTAATCAAACTTTAGGATAAATTAGATTTATCTCCAAATAATCATTAAATCAAAGATAATTAGGATAATTAGAAATATTTCTAAGAATATTCTCCAATGCAGAATTTATGATAATCAATTAGAATTCGATGATGTTTAGATGTGCTTTAAGTTAAGACTTCAATGTCGATTTCGTTTGATATGTCGATATGAAAGGTTAATGAACCTATAGCCCATTTTTAGGATATTACACACGTAAACAACAATAACTAGATAGATATGAATTTTTGAATACAATGTTAAATAATAGATATAATAAATTGTGTAAAATAATATAAAGATAAAAACTAAATATATAAAAAATTATATAATAAAAATAAGAAAAAATGAAAAGGAAAGAAATACTTTATAAAAATTGCCATAAACATGCAAGTTTCTTCATTGCACACAAAAGAATCTCTCGTTAGTTTGAAAACCTTTGCCTTGTTTGACCAACCAACCATTATTTTCATGTACTTCTAACTATTTTATTTTAATTTTAATTTTTTTTTATTATTTTTTTTTTCAAACAATTCAAATGGTTTTAAAATTTCCCATTACAGCTAAAAGATTCATTGTATTAATCCATTGCTTAAGCACATCTCGCATCAAAAACCATTTTACTGTGAGGAAAATCCGAATTAGTGTGGCAGTTGGTTGCTTCTCCGTATCTTTATAAGGAAAATCACAAAGCGAGCGTGCGCGGAGGGACAGAGAAGATAAAAGAATGGCGGATCTGTTTAGCGGCGATGAGACAGCACCATTTTTCGGTTTCCTTGGCGCTGCAGCAGCTCTCGTGTTCTCCTGTACGTCTTTTAAATCACAAAACAATCAATTAAATCCTTTCTTAGTTAGCAAAATGCCCTCTTTCTTTTCTTTCCATTTTATTTTTTCTCTAAAGAGAGTTGAACTCTACCAGCGAGGCATCTTTTTGCCACGGCTTTGATTTACCCGTGAAACCTGCGTGATGTTAAATTTACCAGTCCCGAAAGCTTTTTTGTACGCGAGTTTGTAGGATGGATTTTAGGTTCAATAGATTGTGGGGTTTAATCAATCCAAGCGGATACCTTTGTTTGTTTGTTACCCAAAGGTGAAGCGTTACAAAAGTAGCAAGTTGTGAAATGTCGAAAACTTTCTGTATAAGGAGTCATGCCCGAGGGTATTTCCTCTGTCAAAATTCACCCATGACTTGCAACCTACCAACAATATGTAAAGAAAGTTTCATCATCAGAGAAAATTTTCCATACTGAAACAGGATCGTGGTTCTCTGAATTTCATCCCTACTTCTTTTTTGCAATAAGAAAAGGTGGCGTCTGGACGAAGAAAACTACTCACAAGGATTTCATCATCGCCACCCTTTTATCTTTAATGAACTCAAAAAAATAAGATGAATCTTTGATGAAAGATCCCGGTGGTTCTACTGGCAGTTTAATTTTCTTCTGAAGGAAATGGGCTTCGTAAGTTGGAGAATCCGCGGTGTAAACAATGGGTCTTAGTTGTACGCTGTCGTTATTTTATACCATATTTTTTTTTAACTTTACAAGGTTAGAAACTCGATACTCTCCTTGAAATATCAAAGGGACCTTTAAGATAGGTTGCTTTTGCCGAATTCCCTGCTTTGGTGAAACCGGTGGTGTTGCCATATGGTCAATGCCAACACTAGATCTGCTTGGAGACACCCTAAGTCCCCGCAAAAGAGAAAAATCTTTGAAAGAGAAAGTTGAAGGAGGTATTTGAATTTAGTAAACATCCGCATAGCCTCAACAGAGATGAGGGTTGTGGTTTGAGCTTTTCTTGGCAAAATTAGATGCATCACTCACACTCCTTCCTGATTTTAAGTTGAACCCTCCACATCTTCTCTCACTCCTTTCATGGTTTTCCTTGTAACCTTTTCAAGCCTTAACAATTGTTCTCTTGTCCACCCTCCATTCTTTTTTCTTTTGCCCTTTCTCTCTCTCTCTCTCTTCCTTATGTTTGATGCACATCGTTTTCCTTTTCTTTCCTATCTATCCATTCCCTTGGTTAATTATTATTCCCTCTGTCAACACCTACAACTTCCCCTTGTTTTTCACCCTTTCATTAGGTGTTTCTTCCCTCCGATTCATTTTTTCTGTCTCGTTTTCATAAGCTTCTCCTTATATTAATTGATTACACTATATCATAATATATCATTTTATTATATTACTTTCTTGTCACTTTTATCATATTCTTTAATTTTTATCTTTGGTTTTTTCCTTTAAGGCAACTATTCCACCTCCTTAAATTTCTATTTTCTCTTTTAAAGTCTAGGTTCTTATTTTTTTTTCGCCTAATCTCCCTGTACTTTGAAAAACATTGTCTTTATATTGTGCTAAAACTTTAATTCATCTATGTTTATTTTCTCGTCCCAATTATGGATTGCAAAGTGTGATCTAAAATGCTGATGCAAACAAAACACACAGTTATTCTAGAAATAATTTACATTGTTCATGCCCATCAGCGTTCTTGAACAACTTAGGAAGGAACACAACTTGTTTATCTGTGAGATTACTCAGAGAGTGCTACTGAAATAGTCGGATGAAGAAGACTTTTGATGCTTCTTCAGGCATCGAACAACTCATCAAGGGAACTCTGACCTCCGTGCAACCATCCATCAAGCATGCCAACAAGATCTTTAGCATCAAGGTCCAATAAAGGCGAAGTCAATCTAGGCATTTGCATGTGTTATGGCGAAATTGAAGCAATTACACTAGATGAAAAGGAAGGAACACAAGTGGTTATTGGATTACTTGGATTGCTGCCAAAATCATGGGATGGCTGATTTTTGGAAGAAGACTTTTGATGCTTCTCTAGACATCTGGCAACTCATCAAGGGGTTGTTTGACCTCTATACAACCATGAACAATCCATCTTCCATTTCAACAAGCCCTTTCAGCATCAAATTCAAGGCTAAGTCAATCTAGACATTTGTATGTTTCAAGGCAAAATTGAAGCTGTTTCGCAATATGGGAAATTTTGGTAACTTGAAGCTAACTTCTTTGTCAATTGCTTCTCTGATTTTGAGAAGATTACTTCCATATGATTTTGAAGGTTTCCATGGTCTTACATTATTGGAAAAATTTCCATTATCATGAATTTAAACCTATGAAACTTGGGAGGAGTAAGTTCCTCAATGCTGTATGTGAATAATACTATCCTCTTAAGTACCATGACAGCAAGGATATTAAGTTCCAGTAGTACTGCCAATTTAAAAATCAATTGTTGCAAGATTACATTAATTAGTTCCACGACTACCTCAAATGGCCACACATTGTTGAGACAGTAAGATAAGCGTAGTTTGTTAAATAATAAGCTGCATAAGTGGACTTTACCTTATATCCATGCTACACTTGAGCAAGCCCCCTGCCAGGCCTCTAAGATTGAAGCACAAGCCAAGATGAAGTAGAATCTTGCCTCGTCTTCATCTAGTGCCATGTGTAAGAATAGCCATCATTGACAAACCCTATATGAGTAATCACCTCATGCCCAAGAAAACAACCACCATTGTCACAATGTGAAAGTCTGGGAATAAGTAGAGTGATTGTCATTGCATGAGCATCCATGATGATTTTGAATGTGATGCACAAAAATCCTTGATTGTGTAGTCTGCATCAAGTCTCACGAAAGCACAAGATGTTGATGCAGATGCTACTGGTCTTATTACCAGCACCACTCACACTGAGTTCATTGAGGAACGAGAGTGCCTCATCCATTTCATGTTGGGTCATTGATCAACTTCTCCATGCATCATCTACAATACAAGCTGAAAAAATTATCCTCACATAAGATGCGCTCAAGCACTTAGGTTTTGCAATTGATGAACATCCTCAACTGCACTCCCTTGGTTGTCTGCAACAAGGTAAAGATGTTCACATCAATTGTCTATGCATTTTGAGGATCATCTAGCCCATGCATGATAATGTCATATCATTTGAGATATGTGATATTTTAGCACACAAACCATACATTTATGACTGTGATGGTTTGTACAGTGATAAGCCCACATATTTAGACCATGAAAGTGAACGGCTGCATATTCTTTAGTTAATGAATGCCTTTCGAAAACCAAAGTCTAATTGGTATCAGCCAAGCAAGGTTGCAAAATTGTGTCACATATGTAGAAGATATTGTTGCTCATGGTTCATCCCAGCACATCTGAGGATGTCAGTAGGTTTTAGCATCATGCCAAGAACTGCATACCACACTTTAACAGCAGTGGATTGATCAACAACTGCAGCAGTATGGTGATTCCTTGATGAGCCCGAAGGTGTTCCAATGCATAGATTGATAAATTGTCAGATCAACCTAGTTCCAAGATCCACTCTTCTGAATGATTTTTGCAAAAAATTCTCATGTACCATATGCTCCTCCAAGTGAAAAAAACTTTGTTTCTTTTTGTACGTTGAGCTTTTAGTTGCTTCTGCATGTTTGGTGATTGACATTCCATCATGATGAACTAATAAATTCTCATTGACAGTAAAGATTCACCATCTTGAGCCCTCTGTGTTGGAGAAGGGCATCATTGTGATTCCAGAGAAGGCCCTCCTGTAATGACCCCTTTTGAGTCTGAATGCTGAATGAAATTTCTGTCAGCAAGTAGTTAGGAAATAAAGATCATGTTGGCAGTTAAGTCAGTTCAGGATTGTCTTCAGTATTCATTTAGAATAATAAAGGTTCTTTTAGCAGTTAAGTCAGACTAAGACTAACTCTTTAGTCTCAGGTATTGTGATGGACTAAGATAAGTTAGTTTTTGATCTTCGTTAATTATCTCAGCAAAGTATGGGTTAGCTATATTCAATTTCAACCACCCATAATGAAATTAATTTCCATGCAGTTTGGGAGTGCTCAAGTTAGTTTTAGTTACAACAATGATTTATGGAATTGACTCCATACAATTTAGAGTTTAAAGGAGCACTTGGGGCAGAAATATGATATCTTTTGAAATTGAAAGCAAAATCTAACTTTATCTTCAGCAACAGGAAAAAGGAATACTGCTGCAACAGCCTGAAAATTGAGGATGCATTTCTTCAAGGTTAAACCTGTTACAGCCTTGGGAATGAAAACCCTCAAGAGTGGGATCTGTGCATACTGTGCAGGACAATCTAAAACTAGTAGAGTGCGAAAGACGCTTAAGAATATAAATCTGTGTGCTGGGCACATGAGTGAGTGATCTGATATTTTTCTTTTCTATATGTAACTATGTAATGTCAAGAAATAAGTTTGAAGATCAAAAGAAAGGAGTTGAACAAGGAAAGGAGGAGACATTCTAGAGATCTCCAAGAGCAATAGGATACCGCATCTCGTGCAAGGAAGCAGCAAACTACACGGAGAGTAAAAGATGTGAGTAAGTATACTGAATCTTCTCTGCAAGAGAATGAGGTGGTCACTTCTGGTTGAAATAAAGCACTTATTGATTTGAGGGTTCAATATGAATATATCTCTTATGACTCCATTGACAACATACTTTAGACATGACAATAATTTGCGGAGAAATGGGATGCTTATTGGGGGAAGGAATAGGGACAGATGTAATCACTCACATGTTCAGAGATTGGGAATGCTTGATCTTGGTGTGAGAATGCAGCAAGCTAGTTCACACCATACCTTCACATTGAAATGAAGATAGTGCATGACACAACATTTCATGACGCAAGTGAACCTATGTGGTTAGTAAGTGATCACTGAAAAAGAGACATTGATCAGGAGTTTGATCTGTTAGATCACCTGAGGCAAAGACTACAATAACAAATTAAGCATCAACAAGCTCGACTGTAAGCCCATACAGATAATCAACAATATTAGAACCATGGTGGTTATGCTCTGCATCATCAAGCTCAGAATTAGGAGCATAATCCACATCGCAATAACCTCCCAAATGTGAGAATCCCATTCTGAAGGTTGGTATGAAGATTCCCACTGGTAAGACAACTTTTGGAAATGTATAGATATTGACAACAGTTTTCCGTTGGAATCCTTGAATATTGTAATGCAATCCCTGATGAAATCAGTGGAAAGGTCCCAAAATTATAATCTACCAATGTGGTCAAGTAGAGGTATTTCATGAAAGCCTCTTTTTGTTGAGGATAAACTGGATAAGTTAATGGGATTAAATTATCAATTAAGGACTTGCCTTATAGGGTGCAAGAAATTGAAAAAGGTCTGTCACCTGGTAATGCTACTGCACCACATTACAATGAGGGATAGAGGTTACACAATAGAGCTTATAACACATATTGGTCTAAAATCCCACTGCAGAATGATTGGCTGATGATTCAAAAAGCAAGGGAATTCTAGCCAATTGGACAGGGATCCTCTTGATCCATTAAGAAAGGAACTTGTGAGAACCACTGCAAAATGATTGGCTGATGATTCAAAAGCACAGGAATTCTAGACAATTCGATAGGGATCCACCTAATCCATTAAAAAAGGAGGCATGTAAGTTTTCAAGAGGAAGTACTATGGTGTGAAGTATGTTACCTTCTGTATGATCCTATAAAGCAGAGTAGCCGAATATGCTTTTGTCCCTCCCCAGAAGCGTGTAGCCCAGTATCTGATTCAGGTACGCATCCAATACGGCTCAGATACATGTCAAATACTAAACCCATCCCTGCCCAAAAGGCTACGATTTTCTAATCATGTCAGATACTGTGTGATTTGATTTTTAAAAATTTGCGGCAAATCTTCCTAAATTTAGTAGTCTGCCTAAATTTAGTATAAAAAATTTCATTTATGCAATCTTAATTTTTTTTTGGTATAAACAGAACCTACACCAAATGAGGAAGTCAATGAACTGTTTTTCCATTTCGGTGACCTATTTTTTGGGTTATCTTTCAATGCAACTCTACCTTTTTTGCATATTGTACAATGTAAACTGTTAAATCGTCTTAAAAATATTTATGTAGCAATTATGTGTATATATTGCTTTTGAAGTAATGAAAATCTCCTCTAATAACTTAGAAGATTGTGTTATATATATGTGTATGTGTTTAGTATGAATGTTGTATCCATATTGGAGGTCTTAGAAAATAGCCGTATCCATATCTAATACCGTATTTGTATCCGTATCTGTGTCCATGCAACTTCGCTATAAAGTGCACAGTTGCACTTGTGGTGGTTAAAGAGGATGAATTTCCCAATCAAGAGGGCAGCCTTGAGTATTATGATGATAATGAATTGATATGTTGGACACATATGAATATGAGCTGGATGATGATGATGAATATATAACATAGGGTGTTGATGACAAATTCTTCCTATATTACCGCTGTAGATGATTTTATTTAGCCTGCTCGTGTTCCTATTGATGTTACTTCTGAAACAAATACAGAAGATGTGCCTGAGGTCTATCTAAGAACTTTCTTAGTAGACAAAAACACGAGTTGACTCGTTGTACACCTCTTTGCTGATAAATGGGTGGTTAACCCACAATTATATGTTGGATTTTGGATCCTCCACTTATGTGATACCTCTTGAAGTCATGAATAAATTGGGCTTGCAAGTTTCAAAGTCTTATGGCAAATACTTTTCTATGGATTCTCAGGAGGTAAATGGAATTGTAAAAGGTTTAGAGGTCCAGCTTGCTGCATATCCAAGAAATTCTTTCTTGATGGCTATAATTATTGTAAATTTCCTTCCTAAGTGGGGTTTGTTGTTTAGAAAATTGACAGCATCCATTGGTGGTTGCATTCAAATGGATCTATCGTATGCCCCCATCCCACTACATGATAAAGAAGTTAAGTTGCACTAGGAGAAGAAGATGATGGATACTATTGCAGAGGTTGGTTCTCATGTTGGGTTTGAATATTGTGCACAACCATGGGGTAAGGTGCTTGAAGATCCTAGTTAATTTTGAGTTTATTTTCTTTAGGTGAGAGATAGATATATAACAAAAATGAGATGTAATGGTCTGCCCTGTTCTATTTAATTAAAAATATTATGTTATTTTTTTGTGTGATCTTTCAGACTAGATAGAAGGTGCATAAGGGGTTTGTTTTTTGTTTGTTTGTTTTGTTGATTGCCCAGCTGGAAACAATAATCAATAGCAGCAATTACAATTTGTGAAACATTGTAAATATCATGCAATATTACAGCAGAAAATTCTGGATTTCTATGCTGATCAAAATAATGAGTTTTCTCCATTGCAACGGCAACCTTGATTGATAAATACCCCCACAAATCTAAATCAAACATACCCAGAAAATGTTGACCGTATCATTGTAATAGCATATGGTTGAATCAATGATCTTTGATTTCCATTATCAGTTGTATGTGTTTTGAGTTAATTGGTGCTTGGGACATTACACATCGGTCCTTTTAAGGAGTAGACAGTATCCAACAATAAAGAGATAGATCAGTGTACCACGGGGACGTGGGCCCCCCCTAAATCCCAAGCGTTCCCAGAACGGGGACGTCCCCAGGATGTGGGGATGATGCTCCCAAGTCCCCAACGGCACCACCAATTTTGCCCCTCACCGCCGGGAATGTGGGGACGTCCCCGAGACACTGAGGGGGACATCTGTGCGTCCCTCGAGCATCTCGGGGACGCCCATGCGTCCCCTGTGGTGGCAACTTCAAGCACACGTTTAAAAAAAGTAACACATTTTTTTCTATTTCTTTGGTTCTATTTGAATCCTAAGGGTATGTGGGGCCCATCTATGGCCTTCCATGCCTTCAAAATTCCTCTAAGTGTCATTTGTATTCACATTTTCATTTCTAATTGTTTTCTACACCAAGAAGAAGAAGAGTGAAGAGCTGAGAAAAGAGTGATTGAAAACTTTAATGTTCAGTGTTCAAATATTTACTATTTAGTATTTGGCATTTGGCATTTTACTATTTTACTTCTTAATAGACTTATGCATCTTTTCATAACTAGCATTTTAAGTACCATATGTATAGTATTTAGTATATCCACACCCCCCTGCCATCCCCAAATTTAGGCCCCTTTGTCCTCCCGTCCCCGATGGTGGTGTAACTATGTGATAGATTGAATCATCATGGAAAGCAATCAAAAGCATTAGTGCCCATAAGACTCTAAGAACATAGTCATACATTGCAGCAATTAGAATCAGAGATTGATATTTATCGCTGACAGTAGCATTCTTATCCATTGGTGGATGATATATAGGGTAAATCCTTATGGAAGAAGCCACTCTATGCTATATCTTCAGGAGATCCCAAATACATCATGTACTTTCCACATCACCTTACAATGATATTCACCTCATTTATCCAGGTCTCCTTATTATATAATGGAGAGGTAAACCTCTAAACTCATGTATGACTAGTCATTACCTAATAATTAATAACCCAATATAACTAAACTAAATGGATGTGTGCCATATGGTGGTGTGTCCATCAACTCATATATCTTATAATATCATATCTCTAGGTATATATGTGCATCCCAAAAGTGAGGATGATTCTTTTCCAAAATCAGTTATTTTTTTGTGCCTGGCAATGTTAATGGAAAATTGCAACAGTTGCAGATCTATTTCAAGTGTTCTTTTAAGGATCACAAATATTAAATTTGTTGTAATTAGTTCCGCATGGAAATTAAGTAATTGGTGTGTAGAGCAAAAATTAATAAAAGGTTTCAATGTTTGATTTATTCATTTAAAATATAAAAGCTGCAGCCAATAATGATGTTCTAGAAGTGTCAGGGCATTCCATGAAAATATTGAGCATTATACTTGTAATTCTACTTAATGCACATCATTGAAATTTGCTAAATTAAATCTTTGTGGGCATTTACTTACCATTACTTCATCTTCTAATTAAAATTCACCTCTCTCTGGTTATCTTATTTGTTTTATTGACCAGAATATGGGTTTTAGTCTTGTTCTTCCCTATGAATTTCATTCCCCATAATGATTTAAAGATTTAAGTGAAGAGATGAGGCAATTTGCAAGGTATGGTAAACTAGGCCAACAAAGTATAGCCAGAATATGATATTCATCTTTTCTTTATCAAAATAATAAAATTTTATAGAACCTAATCTTTTGTGCCATCACTTATGGTAGATGAAGCTATACTCTGTTTTCCAGCCTGAAGTGTTTTTATGGATTGGAGCTGACTGTCTTAAGCAAGCACTAGTTTGGACATAGAGACCATGTTTGGTATAAGTTCATTTCTTTGGTGGTCTTGGAGTGATTAATTTGCATGTATGTTTTGAAATGCCTCAACATTTGATTATTGATTGGCTGAAGCCTTTATGAAACACCTAGTTAACTTTTATATTTATGGAGGCCTTTAAGTCTTTCCTAATAAAGAATATGGTGTACTTTGGAGACTCCCTTTTGGCTTCTGAGTTTCATGTCTCTGTGGCTATTGCATTTCATGTGCCCAAGTTTTAGCTTATCTTTTCTTGTGTATATGTTTTTCAATAGGTATGGGTGCTGCATATGGAACAGCAAAAAGTGGTGTTGGTGTAGCATCAATGGGCGTCATGAGGCCAGAGCTTGTCATGAAATCAATTGTGCCAGTTGTTATGGCTGGTGTTCTAGGTATCTATGGCCTAATTATTGCTGTCATCATTAGCACAGGAATTAATCCTAAAGCCAAGTCGTATTATTTATTTGACGGCTATGCACACCTATCTTCCGGACTGGCTTGTGGCCTTTCTGGTCTTTCTGCGGGCATGGCTATTGGTATCGTTGGTGATGCTGGAGTAAGGTATATATGATATATCTTGTGTAAAATTTGTTGTGTATCTATCTACCTTGATTATTTATGCTTTGACTAGTAACTTTAGGTATAGGGTCCCCATATAGTTTTATGTTATATCTGATTCTTTAGTAATGGAGGCAAGATCCTAAGTCTTTCGCCATAAAAAAAGACTGAAATGCAGATTACAGAAAAGGAAAATAGAAATCCCGAATTCAAATCCAAAATGCATATACTATTTCAAGATCTTAGACATGGTCTAAGACTGCCAAACATGGTTAACTAAAATGGTGAGGTTGAAATCATCTTTTCATACTCCGAGTGAACAATTTTCTGAATGTCAGAATTATGTGCAAGATCCATATAGTAACATTACATGAAATTTTTTGTACATAGAAACCTTATTTGGCAATGCTTCCTTCTCTTGCATGGATGGTTAATCACAATTTAAAATGTGGCACATGTTTCTTACATACACAAATATCTATTGCCTTTTTTTTTAATTCATTTTTTTTCTCTGTTGATCTTTTTTTATAATAAGGTTATAATAATTTCAACTGACATGTCACACACACCCACATGCACACACATGGATACTTGATGCATTGCATATAAAATATGGTTACTCAGACTTTTAAGCTACAAAGAACCAATGTTTGCATGTTTTTAAATTAGCAATTCTGCTCTGAGGATCCACCATGTCATAACAATTGTTGAGCTAGAATGAGATGCTATCGTTTTTTACTAGGAACAACAACCCTCTCTACTGTTACCTGGTGTGCTGCACTTATTTATTACATGCTTCCCTATGTATTTCGGTCTATGAGCCATGTCCTCAATCTTTGTATGGCTACAATTTTCTTTAGCATTTTGTTTCAAATTGTTCTTTGATCCAAGATGAGGTGTGTTAATTTACATTTTATTCTCTGGATAGAAACAGATAGCATTGTTTATTGTAGAATTATATGCTATTGTGCTTCTCTATGGTTGTTAAGGGTACAAGCTATATACCATTGCAACTATATGTCCCAAGACTCTTTGTAGGAATAAAAGAATGTCAGGTATGCTTGAAATGTGCTAAAGCAATGTGGCTTTGGCTGAGGTGTGTTGTGGACCCCCCAAATCTTGCAGGATGCTAGAGCATGTAGTGATATACAAAGAAACATAGACCAAGGGGCAACAATGTAGAACATCATAGGGCCCAATAAGCAGCAGGGATAGTGCTGATGCTTTTGAAAGTGAATGGTAGGACATGGTGACACTTACAGGTGAACAATGCCATACAACTTGAAGGGTACCTGGCTGACAATTTTGGCTGTTGCGGAGTTTCAATAATGTGTTCAAACTGTGTATTGTAAGAGTGCATTTTTTTCCTTCTCTTTATAATACTAGAACTTTGTCTAATATTCTAGGAAATGAACAACAAAGGAGGTCAGCTACATTATTTTATTTTTGCTCCTTTCTTGCATTTATTGATGAGGTGAAGTTGCTGCACACAGGATGCATGCATCACATGTTAATGTTTAAAGCTTATTGATTAAGACTTAAAGAAAAGTATAATTGAGTAAGGGTCAAATTAGTAATGTCTATAAATGACTAAAATTGGCCAATGCACTTGAAAGAATTACAAGTTACATTAGAGAAGAACTGGGCGAAGAAGACCCTAGGCTATGTGTTGGTTAATAGATTTGTCTTTACGAGGAATTTATTGATTCTGACTCTATATGCTTGGTTAATAAACACAGACTCTACCAGTAGTTGAGTATGTTGTGTTATGACCAACTTCCTTTTGAATTTTGAAGGTGCAGCTCCCTTGTAAGATCAAATTTTTCATTTTTTGAATAATAAACTAATGGTATGCTTGTAACCAGAAAGCAGGAAAGGTAATCAATATTTACCCATAACTATGAAATAAACGTGTTTAAGAAATAAATGTGTTTTAGGGAGGGGGATGGGGGGGCGCGTTTCTGGGATGTTTCCTAGAAGGCCAAAAATAGGGGACATGTCCCTGTGGAACATAGGTTGACACCATCTCCCCGCACTGGTTGGGCTGCTGCTGCTCTGACTTTGTAGTCTTTTTGAGCAATTGAGTGTCTAGCAGGATTTTTAAATGCCGAGGAATTATCATGTTCCTGTTTGTCAACTTGTACAATGTTTTATTTCCTCTAATACTGTCCACCTTTGGTGTGAAGGCTGCTCGGTGGTCTTCACATTGTATCAAACCAGAGTTGATTATTGCTATTTTTCTCATATTTTTCATGCAAACTGATTGTTCGTCAAACAATTCTTCAATAGCTTTTTCAAATTTGCTCTTTAGTTCCTTTTCTGTTTCATCCCTTGAGTTGTCTTTCTTCTTCAGGTGGACTATGATCATTGAGAACTCTTTATGAATATCGATTTAATCTGATTACAATCTTTCAACAGTTTATTTTTCTCTATTAGGTTCTGCTCAAAAAATCTACTCTATTCTATGCTTTTCCTCCACATGATGCATTTGGTGTCATCTGCACTTTGAAGGATCTGTTTTGCAATGACATTATCCATGCCCAAGTCAATAATCTCTTTCAATTCACTATCTGCCTATTGCCATATAGATTCCTCTTGTTTAGTACTTGCTATTTCTATGTCAACGGCCTGATATCATCATAAACTTTTCTTATGTTCTGGATAAAAGTGGCTCCTTTAATTATAATATTCTTTATGCACTCTTCTGTCGCTTTACCTTATGCTCTATAATACTATATATTTGCACTTTCTCAACCATTTCTTTCCCAGCAGTTGAGCTGGGATCAAATGAAGTGCTGGCCTGACTTATTGGTTGGGTCAACTATGGATTTCAAGCAACCAGTTAGGAGTTGTACCATTTTTTTCAGCTCATCTTTATCTTGGTTTTCCTTAGCTGTTCTCTCTACTAGCTTTGAGGCTGTTACTTCAAAATTGTGGACATCGCCATCCTTGCAAGATGGCCCTAATTGAATCTTGGTTATACAATATTAATTGGGAGTGGCTTGGCTTAGTTCTTTCTGAGTAGAGGGATCGGCCACTTCCACATACAAGTTCCCAGTATTGTTATCTTCCATAAGTCTGTATGGGGTTTTTAGCCTCATTGCCTTAAAGAGTCCTTTGTACCAATTGCTCCATAATATCCTTATTTTGTTAACTACCTTTCTTTTCTTAGACACGGTTATTTCAAGCCATGAAGGGGAAGGACTAGCTAGGGTTCTTGTTTCTGACTGAGAACCAAGGGACAAAAAGTGCGGAGCTCTCATCAGGGGAGGTGTCTTAGTGACATTATGCTTGGGGGAAGATGGTGGAGTAGGATCAGCCCTCGGTGGAGACCTTTGTGGTATGTTTGGTGGAGGCTCAGAAGAATTATGGGGAGGAGACTCACCTGCCCGAGAGTCAGTTGAATCATCCTTCTACCATAACTCCTTTCTCCTTTTCTTTCTCGACTTCCTTATTCTTTGGAGGGGCATTACCACAATTCTTTTCTGGTTGTCCTCTTTTCTCTGGAGGCTCTTCACCATCACTGACTCCACCAGGTGAAGCCAACTGCTGAGCCGTGGGTAGAGATGTGCCCGATGTAGAGGCAGATTGAGTTTGGCTTGAATCACTCTGCTCTGCACTTTTGATGTCTCAGCATTCTTGTTAGCCAACTACTCTAGATACAATTGGCTGCATTTGGATATGATTAATAAAAAATGGTTCTGACAAATCTGATTTGTCATCATCAACACCCACATCCCAATTCACTTGGAAAGTGATAGTTTGTGGTGTGTCAGTCTCACCCACCTTCTTCCTACCTCTTAGTCATCCCCACTGTCTGCCTAATTGTCTTCTAGTTGTGGAATATGGTGGAAGGTTGGCCCTAGGTGCAAATTATTCTTCACAAAGTCTCTCCTATTAAAAGGGAATCTCATTTCATAAAATTGCATTAAATATTTTATCAAATCTCTCTCAATGTTGAGAGCATTAGATTGTGACTTTGTGGGAATAATAATCAAGGTCTACAGGGAACTGAATACCTGCCTTCTTTCCCTCATGTTATCTCTTATTAACCTCATCTACCTGTCTACATATCTCTATAACACAAACTTATTCTCACATATTTAGGCAGCTTGTATGGCAAACCATCAAAACCTCCTACTCTGATGTAGGTGAATCTCTGAAATTGGATGAAGTGGCTGCCATTTTTGTTCAGTAGCTGTATGGCCTCATGAGAAATCCTTTGACCCAAATTTCCTTGTATCTCCCTCACTAACTTCATTGTAAATGCATCATTTACCCTTTTGAACCTTTTTTAGCCATTTTTCAATTACAGTTGAGTGTAATAATCATAGATTTGAATTGAGTCATCACACACTTCTGCTGGGTGCAGACCTGGCCACTGTCTGGTGCAAGCTAGAGCATAGAACAAATATGAAGATATTTAGAAGAATTTATTGAGAGGAATGTTGACTATCATTGAGTGCAATTGTTCATTAATGATTAGTGCCCAATCTAAATACTGCTCTGCAGTTATGATTACTTGAATGAAGAAATGCATCCAATCTTCAAAGTCATGAGCATTTTCATTACCTTTTAGTCTTGTCATTCCCCTGCAAATAAATACAACAGATCACAATTTTTCTAGCAAATTCAGTCACAACCTCTTTTAGGTTTATACTAAACCTAGGTGCTAGAAATTATAAGAGACCGATTAAATTCAAGGAAATAATGCTGATTTATTTTAAGAAAGCCGACTAGTTGAAAGGGATTATAATATACAAGGACTGACCTTATAAGTAAGCCTGGGCAATGGAATCAAGAACATTTGAAAAGGACCAACTAGGACTGGAAAAAGAGTATTAGGATTAAAAATAATAACTATCATCATTGGGAAGAGGGCCGACTAAGCTAAGCAAAAGTAATTATCAGTAGTGGCTGACTGAGATTGATTTAGGATAATTATTGTATGCTTCTTATCCTTAACAGCATCAATTAGGAGAGGGCAGTGATTGCAAAATGAAAGGGGCAGCGATCACATCAGCAACAAATAATAATTATACAAGGCAGCGATTCATCAAAGTGTCCAATTGAAATTAAACAAGGCTGTCTCTTGGCAGCGGTTTACATGGAAATAAAAAGGTGTAACTCTTGAAAAGGAAATGGCGGGATGAAGAGGTGTGAATCCATCCCAATTGAAGCTAGGAACACTCCACCCAATGTAGGCATCTAGGAGGGGAAATAAAATAATTAAGGAATGAAGGCATTTAGCAGATAAAGAAGTTTGAAAGCAGAAATAGATATTTATGATCACCAGAAAATAGATTGGAAGATAATTCTAGGAATAGAATTAGAGTATACATTTACACACATGCATATAATATACGCCATATTGATATTTTGCAGAAATTAAATAATTAATCATTGTTAGTGACATTTATCTGTTTTCCAAAAGAAATCATATCCGGAACCAATGTGAAATGTTTGTTTGAGAGATGCAGCAGTATTGATTCCCTCATCAAGTACCCCACACCAAGTTGGATTGCTTGTGGGCCAAGGGGCCAAATGACTTGGAGGCTCATTCCATACCGCTGGGCTTGGTTGTGGATGACAGCCCAATGTCCTATCAAGCTTTCCCATCAGATTCCTAATATTGTTGGCGATTTGAAATAAGTTGGATACAACTGCTTATAGGTTATTTGTTTTCAGTAGGGTTAATTTGTATATAATCATAGATCCTTTATAGTAATACTTGACGATTACAATTTTTTCCAGTGTAACACGGGGACACATCCCCCCTTCCCAAACCCCCACACTCCCAGGGTTGGGATGTCTCCGGGACAGGGACTTGGCATTCCCAAGTTCCCCCACCACCGCCTTCACACCACCATCTTGTTGCCAGGGGGTTCTGCAAGCAAAAGTAGCAGCTGCAGCACTTGTGATAGAAAGGGAGTTTACTAGCTACCGTAAAGGTCACTGTTACACACAAACACACTACATATGCATATTTATGAATTTATGTACATGATTTTGTACTTGTTTTGATATCATGCTACTCATTGTAATCATCTTTATGATATTTTTGATATTCATGTTGCAATTTTGCTAATTTATTAGTTCTTATACTATTATACATCATTTCATAACTAGCATTTCAAGTACTATATGTATAGTATATTACAGCACCCCCCCCCTGCTGTCCCCAAATTGAAGCCCTTTTCTTCCGTGTCCCGATGTCCCCCAGTGCCTGTGTTACACTGATTTTTTCTGCATTCAATTGAAATTATTATAGAATACTATTTGTCAATAAGTTGTTTTGTTGGAATTGTTAATTTTGGGCGAAATCAGTTAAACCCCCCCTCCCCAAATTGAAACCCTTTTCTTCCCTGTCCCGGAAACCCATCCCCAGTGCCTGTGTTACACTGAATTTTCCTTCATTCAATTGAAATTATTATAGAATACTATTTGTAAATAAGTTGTTTTATTTGAATTGTTAATTTTGAGCGAAATCAGGTATAATCCCAAAAGGGGACATTACAAGCCTGTGAAGGAGAATGGTCATATCTAAAATCTCCTCTGCAAAATGAGATCTGTGCGGCCTTTTGGGCAATGGTCACTTACCTTTCTTTGGGATGGCGAATTACCTCTCATGCAATCACATTCCTGTATTACCCCTTCTTTTCATTGAACCTTGGGTGAGATAGTTGGAAGTTGAATTCTGTGTAAACCTCTCTCTCTGGCAGGCGGAAGCACCTGTTGATGGTGTTCCTGTTGATAGTGGTGAGCAGTTCTAATTTCCTTGGTCTCCAGGTCATAATGATTAATGCATTCTAATACCAGATTTGCATGTTGAAATGCTACAGTAAAACCAACCACTTGTTGAAAATGGCTTTCAATCGCTCTTTGGGTGTTTTCTCTATTAACCCTTTCCCAGATGTCATTTAGGTTGACACACCCTAGTTGAGTGTTGCCAATCTTGGGCATGGTTTTGATTAGTTTAGAGATGTGCTCATAACCTAAGTACTTGTGCTTCATGGTGAATAATATCAGCTTGAACGAGTAGAATTTGAATTCTGGGAAAATTTTGACAGTGTTTCGACAATGAAAACACTTTGTGCCAATGCTATACTGCAACTAGTGAAATGATAGAAACAATAGATTACAGTTTTCAGCTGAAACATAGTGTTTGTACCTTGAGATCCACTTTGCGCAGCCACCAATTTTGCCGCCTGCAAGTGTGCTCTCTGGAGTCCTTTGTGAATTCTCTTTTGCAAACACTTGTTAAAATGACTTACTTTGGGCCACTTTTATCTTTAGTATTACTGCAATTAATACTCTTGATTGTGTAAGCGAGTATTAATGGTGTTAGATGAGCTTATACTTGGTGGCACTTTTTTAAAAGCAATTATCGGATAAAGAAGGGTGACTTTTTGTGGTAAAATTCAAAACTGTCATCCTGTCTTTATACCCATTAGTGCCACATTCTTCTGTGAAAATCTAGCTGAGAGGCATGCAGTTTGAGAAAAATTTGCAGTAATTTTATTATAAAAGTTGAATAGTTCTAGTTGAAAGGTTTGGGATTATGCAAACTGACAGGAAACTTACCTTCTATTGCTTGTACTTTTTAGCATTGGCAATTATTTTGTCTGAAATTATATGGCCCATGTATTCTAATGTCTTGCTAAAAACATTATCTCTTGAAATTTTAAGCATAGAGCTTTTTGTACCTGATATTGTCTCTCTATATTTGTAAGTAATACATAACTTTAACTTGAGAGTCTAGGAAAATTGCATAATTCTTTATATCCAATCAATGTCTTCTCATTTCTTTGAAAGTTCTGTTATTCAACTTTTTCACAAAATTACAAATAGTTACAAGCAGGAAAATAATATCAAGAAGTCAGATGGACAATTGGGGGACACTTTATATTCCTGATGTTTATAGTTGCTACATCTTGCTACATACTGAATTAGGAAACCAGGGAACATTCCTGAGAAAGAATTCGATGCCGGAAGTGTTGACAAACGACATATAAATAGACTTACGCAGTAACTGTTAGTAATACTTCTCTGGATTGAAAAAAAAATCCTAAAACACTAATTTGGTTGTTGATTTTGTCCAGCTGAAATTCCAAAAAACGGGGATTTGAAGAGTTAAAAATATTTACACATTTAACTGTTATTTTTACTTTTGGACTTTTCCTGTTGCTGCAAGTGGGCTCAGATACTTACAGTGAATTTGTTCATGTTTGGCTGTATTCTGACAAATTTAGAAATTGTGGTAAATAATTACAGACTAAAATAAAGGACTCAAAATGGAGGACTGGAAGGTGTATTGCATAATTTAAAAACCATTGGCTAGACAACTTGACAAACTCAAATTTGACTTGGATTTAGTGACTCAGCAAGCAATTTTTTTTCTTTAACATAATTACACAATGTATCAAATGAGTTGATAAAACATTGGGGAAGTGTTTTTTTATAAGATTTGACTACAAAAAGAGTACAAAATTGCATCATCATGCATATTTAATGGCCAATAAATATGATATGTATTATGATAATTGAAAATTATTATAAAAAATTACATGTTCATACAAGTTGTAACATTTTACAATTTCCTTTTCCACATATACATTGTAGTTATAGTTTGGGCCCTACTATTAGCAATTGGCTGCAATTCCATTTTTGCAGTGTAGATTGTGCCTTCACCCTAGAATTAACGGGCAATTACTCCTTTGCCTATACATTATCTGTCGTAATGACTTCCAATCTAATGCCTCTTGTTTTTGTTGCACCGGTGTTCTTTTGCTTCTTGCAAAATCAACATTAACCAGCCCATCTTCTGTAATCATGGCTGTAAATTGGTGGTGTCCTCATTTTGCAGATTTCAGTGGCTATAATGATCAATCCCATTGAAGTTATTGGCTTTATCAACTATGCTCATTTTTTTGTTTGAAGGAAAAGGTTGAATTGTACAAAGATGAACTCATTGAGGTGCTTTTGTGACAATTTGTTGTATATCTTTATGTGAATGGTTTTAAACAAATTCTATTTGCATCACATCTAAAAGTATTACAAGGTTGGGAGAGAATGTGAACGGCTAGCCTTTGAAGGTTTGTTGTCTTCTTGCATCAATTTTCGAGAAGGTGTTCATAAGCAGTAATTTTTATTAAAGATTCTATTTTTTGTTACTTGAGGTTTTGGCAGCTATCCCATGGACAGCTAGTGGCAAAGAGAAGAGCATCTCCTAACTTACTTGTAATTTTTGCAACTCCCTAATAATTAGGTCCCTTACCCCAACCTCAGGCATCTTCCCCTCATTATATATTGATAGATTCTGCATAACCTTCCCATTAATATCCATGCAATCCTCCAACAAAAGACAGGTTGAGGTAGTACCCTGCTACATCAAGGGTTGGTGAAGTTGATTCTTCCACCTTCTATCAATGATCTCTTAGGTGGGTTCAAATTTGGCCTTGTTCATGGTCTAATTAATATAATCCATTGGGTTTTGCTCCCCATACACCAAGTACAAAAATTACAAACAAATAAAAGTTTCAATTAAAATAAGTTCAAATAAATTAATAATTTTTTGTAATTAAATCACACGGTAAGTGAAACTAAAAGATATAATTAGATATTTGAATTGAAATTTGGAATCAACTTGATGATTTTTGTAGCTCTATTTTTCAAGACATTAAAAAATTCTCAAACTGTGTCATGCTCACTTGCACAAACTCTTTACCCTTGATGCATTCCTTCACCAAGTTGAGAATCCAAAGGCGATTGTAGATGTCCATTATGATTTTCTTGGCTTCTTCCACCCTTAGTCTCACCTGATCAATTTTGCATATGCCCTTAGAGAAAGTTGAGGCAATGGGTAGTGCAAGAGGAACAGTATTGGGTGTTTCTTTGAAGTAATCTCTTTGTTGCTACATTATTGATTACAACTTCACCACATTTTTGATGTCCATTTAATACACAAATTATCTACATTCTTTACCATTATCAAGGAATCTATAGACCTCAAAATCCCATCGTACTGTTGAAAACTGCTAGAAAGTTGATGAGGGTGTGATTCCTTCTATTTGTTTACCTATCTAAAATTATGGTGCTTCTAAATTTGTGGCACTGTAACATTTTTCTCTTTTAGAATTGTTTTTGCATTTGTAATTGCCTTTTGGAACAATGACCCATTTGTGTCATATGCAGTGGGTGTTCGAGACCATTTCCAACATTGCGACCAAATTCTCCCAATATGTTCTCTTGGCTATGTTGCTGTTATAGAACCAAATATTAGCACAAGCCATGCCTACTAACTCGTGCTTGGCCTTGTTCCACATTGTAGTTTCAAGGCAGTCTGTGATACTAGCATGGTTTAAGGGGCGAAAATACTTTGTGACTAGACTTTACTCAAGCTAGATGAAGTGCATTTGCTATGAGTTTGTGGAACATGACTGGAGTCCACAACCTTTTCACATCCACTTTTGTTTTCTTACTTCTACACCATGTCAAAATTCATAACCGTTGTTATGGTGGCATTGGAACATAATTTGACGTTGCAACTAGCAATGCATGCAATTTTTACTTCTACACAGTTCTAGCCCATGGCAAGTTGAACAATTCTCATAGGGGGAAAACACTGTGTGATAATTGACAACAAGTTCCTAGATATTTAGGTTGTATTACAAAGGGCTGGTGAGAATGGGTGGGGAAACAATCACCACCTTGTTTGTACTAAAGATACTTCTAGAACCATCGAAGATTATTGAAGTGAATAATCTGAGTAAATTACAAAGCATCAGGGGGTTTCACCACTTAGTGTATTGGTTAAGTGGTGGTGTTGTTCACTAGGCCATTGTGATCATGGGCCTTGTGCCTTCGCCGATTCAATGTGCTTGTGGGCTTGGGTCTCGGCTTTGTAATAAGGGGACGAGGTCCCCCTTTTGTGGCCTCGCTGGCTAATAGCTCCAGGTCAAAAGCATTTCATGTGGAGCCATAGGACGTGTCGTACCAATGTCACCGGTCATGTTAAAAAGTTTACTAGGCACATATTTAAAAAATAAATAAAAAATTACAAAGCATCAGGGACAGAAATTGTTGAGGTTTTGTTTATGCTTAGCCAAATCCTTGCTATTCAAAATATGATATTTGAAGAAAATGTCCAATATTTAACCCTCTTGTGAGCAAGGCTATTAATAAGTTGTGGAATTGCTTTCATAACTGTGAGATAGTGATTTAGAAGCTGACTTTCATGCTTTAAGTTCATTTATAATGCTAAGCTAAATCCTTGTTATTTAAAAAAAGTAGTGCTAAGCTAAATCCTTGCTATTCTAATTAAAATATTTTAAAAAAATTTCTGCTACTTTACCCTCTTGCAAGCAAGGCTATGACTGAGTTGTGGAATTGCTTTTAGAAACTGTGAGATAGTGATTTACAAGCTGAGTTTAGTGCTTGAAGCTCATCTATATTTGTTGGTGGACATAGTTGCAGATATTTTTAGTTGTTCGATCATGAACTGTTCTATACAAATATTTGGTAGTTGCATGATTTTTTTCCTCTGTTCAATATTGCTTTTAGATTCTAAAAATGGTTTACCTCTTTCAGGGCAAATGCACAACAGCCAAAGCTCTTTGTGGGCATGATTCTCATCTTGATCTTTGCTGAAGCCCTGGCCCTTTATGGTCTTATTGTTGGTATTATTCTCTCTTCACGTGCTGGTCAGTCAAGGGCAGAATAAAGGGATAGAAATGCTGTTAATTGGGTTGGCTAATTTTGCCATCTTTAGTCTAAAATCAACTTGCTTGTAAAAATCTGTCAGAAAAATTATTTGTTTTTTACTGTACTGCTATACTCTTCTAGTACTAGAATTTGAATATTTTTCAATTTAAGAATATTTTTTGGAGCATCTTTACTGGTACATTATAGGCAGGTATGTGACCCACCATTATGGCTGTTTTTCATGACATTTATGAAGCTGGATTTTGGTGTTAAATTGGTTGAACAATACACACACACACAATTTAAGTGATAGTGAACGACAGTTCCATTTTGTGATTTAAGATATAAGCCTCCACAAAATATTAATCCATATAATATAGAAACCATTTTGGTCACCCTAGGTTTATGAAAATTTGTATATTGCTTATCCCAATGTCTTTTTGGGGAATGATACGCCTGGTAAAGACTTAATGCAAAACTGCATTACTGTTGATTCAAGGTATTGTGATATGTTGCTTTGTCGGTCAAACATAGAATTGCATCATATATCAAATGCCATAAAGGACAGACCAGGGAAAACAAAACTGCATAACTTGGTCTTTATTAGTTGATTTTTATATACCACAGGCTTAGACTAATATTAGAGTTTTTATGTAGTTTGTCAAAATCAGTAAGTTCTGTTAGCATATAGCCAAGAACATTGTTTACTCATAAAGCCTGGCTATTATCTTATAGGCTGGCTTTTACAATTATAAGGAAACTGATTTTCAAAGTTTTCATAGGAATAGTATTAGTAATTGATTTGAATTAAAACATTGTATATACTTACAGTTACAGACTTTTCACATCAGCAAACGAAGATTGAATGGAAATGAATGTTTTGAACATGTGCGATTCCTTAATTTAGTTTGTTGGGTGTTTCACCTAGGGCTCTATGCGTTCTCGACACACGTTGATCTTGAATGTTCAAATATATAGTGTAGAAATTTTATGTAAATCAACTTAGAAATATAAATAGAAATGTTGAAGTATGTAATGTAGGAATTCTATGTAAAGCAACTTAAAAATATAAACAGAACATATTAGATTACTTAGCTAAAGCCTCAATAATGTCTTTATTCCAAATTTATTGTGAATAGAGACTTAAGGTTTCATCATGTTAGTCTCTGGTCAAGGGTTTTCATGTGTCATCAATTGAGCAGAGACCCTTCATATTTACGAATGACTCTGCAAGGTTTCGAAGTTATTTTAGAGGCCTTTCATAATTTACAAGTATTAAAGTAGTTTGAAAATTTTTACCCTTCATATTTATGAATGACTTTGTAAGGTCTCGGGCTTTTCATAGTTCGTAAGTATTCAATTAGTTTGAAAATTATTATGGAAGTAGAAATGAAGTTTCTGGTTCAATGCCATGAAATGGGTTGGTCTGATAAAACCCTAATGTAACTAATTGAATGGATACCATGAGTCTATGATTGTGTATAATATTGTCTCAAAAAGAATTGAGGGAATCCACCATCTCTATCATTGTTCTGTATTAGTCAAATGAAATGGCTCCTATAAAAAATCGAGAGAATATACTATATTGGTAACAATTTTTAAGATAATCTTTGTTGCTTAAATGTTAATCTGAAGAAAAAAATTGTTGCTTGAAGAGTTTTGAATTATGAACAAATGACAAAGAAGATTTTTAAGATAATCTTTGTTGCTTAAATGTTAATCTGAAGAATAAAATTGTTGCTTAAATGTTAATCTGAAGAATAAAATTGTTGCTTGAAGAGTTTTGAATTATGAACAAATGACAAAGAAGTGTGTACTTAGTCTATCCACCACAATAGAAATGCAGTCTTTACCATGTATCTTAAGGAAGTTCGATGAAATCCATAGATACAATTCCACATCTAATTTGGAATAGATAATGGTGGTAGCAAACTTTGTTTTGTTGATATGTTATGCATTTTGTTCATAGGTTATGCATTACTTATGCATTTGAGGACATTTTGGGTAAAGCCTTTCAATGTGAATCTTTATCTGATTTATTTAGAGGTCTTATATATTTATCTGACTTCTTTGTAGGTATTATAGTACCTAGGCTTGTCTTGCTAGTGGTGCTTCATGTAAATCTCTCAAAATCTTTTCTTTCATTTTGGATTAAGAACTAAGATATATATATTTTTTTCTTTTTTTTTTATGGTAAAGAATGAGACATTCTGCTATAAATCAAATTATCTCTCAGATTCCCAATTTGAGGACACCTTTGTTAAAGACATTCAAAGAGAATCTTTTATCTATTTGTTTGTAGGTCGTATAGTATCTATGCTGTCTTGTTAAGTTACACATCATGTACAACTCTCAATTTTTTTACCTTCATTTTGGTTTTAAGAACTAAGAAAATTTAATTTTTGTAAAGAATAAGGCCATTTCCTATAAATCAATCATCTCTCATATTTCCATGAAGGAGGTTAGTAGCAAATGTGTTCTCAACATATCTTGTCATAGTAAAGACTTCCAATCAACAAAACTAAGACTGGACAACGTAAGGAGCGTATTCACCAACTTTTGTTTCCAATCATTCAAGTGAAGTTGGCTAAAGATGAATTTAAAGTTATTATGATTCATCTTAATAAAAAATTTCCTACGAACTAGGGATTGTTTCAACTTTGCCAAGGCACGCGTAATGGCCATCTCTTTATCATAGATGGAGAATCCTTATTTTAATTCACTTAGCATTTTATTTTCACAGAATTCTAATAACTTTAGAAGTATATAACAAATAAACTTGAAAAATTACTTCTTCAAGCTTATCAAAATGTTTAACAAAAGCTTCGTATGCTGATTTTGCCCATGCCAAAACTACTTTCTTGATCAATCTATGAAGGGTTCTACTAGTAGTGAAAATTTGTTGACAATTCTTTTATAATTATTGTAAAGATTAAATGCATAGTAATTGTGTTTGTGGTATAAAGAGATATAATTAAATATATTTCTTTTATTTTGCAAAGATAGTTTATTGCTCTAATATTACAAGGACTACATCTAGATGCTTCAAATGGTGTTACTAAGACTTTGAATAAACTAAAATGTTATTGAAGAAGGTTGAAACATTTTTTTTACGATTGATATTGTATATCCAATTCATGCGCTCGTTAAATAAAAATGCCTGATGAATAATTCGTAATGCCCCAAGTGACAACTGAATGCTATTTTGTAAACATATGCATTCGTTACATAAAGCACATCGTAACTTGATCTTAAATCAATCTTCAAAACATACACGACCCAACACAACTCATAAATTAACTAATTGAACGTGAGAATGGCGTATTGATTTTTTAGGATCTTGTTAAGCTTTATAATCAATATACATTCAAATGGTAACATGGTTTTTCTTCATAATAATCATTGATGAAGTAATTAGACTAGAACTAGTTTTGATGTGTCTTATTTCCAATAGTTCTTTTATGGCCTTTTCCATTTACTTCTTGTACATTTTTAGGTGGGGGTAAGAAGTGGTTATTTAAGGGTTGGATCCCATTCTCGACTCTATGATATGTTGGATGAATTTATAGACATCATTATACATCGTGTTGTCTAAACAACTCATCTTTTCATATTGCTTTGTTAAACCAAGCTATATGGACTGGTAGTTTTGTGAAAAGTAACCAAGAAAATGCAACCAATGTACACTCAAAACCGTGTTGATAATCTTCAAATGACATAATAAGCCCTTTTAGAGAAGAATTTACTGGTTCTAACCTTTTCTTTTTCTTTCGTAAGAAACATAAGTTTGGAGGGTCTTGGGGTGGTGCTGGTTCCCCAAACCACAGATTGCCAAACTCTAAAGATATGCCAAATCTTACGATAAGGTTTAACAAGAAGTTTTGACCAACTAACACGAATGATCAATATGATCTAATTCCTCTGCACTTCTAGCTTTGCCACACAAAGGTGGGTGCACCTAATAATCTTATTACTCCTCTTTCAAACAACTAATTCAATAGATTTCCGACAGATTTGATTTAAATTCTTTATTGATTATTTCAACTTGCCATGAGAATTGAAAATAATATGTGCTTCTACTTTGTTTCATACTTCTAACTTTTAACTCCTCTCCTATTCTTGATTATCTTCTACTACTTTACTTCTGATAACCCCCTACTTGCTTGAAATGAAAATGAAAATGATTCTTTGAAAGAATACAAGACCAATCCCTTTTCCTAATTGGGCAATAGAGTCACTTCTTATCAGACCTTCATGTACAACTCTGCAAGACAATATTTTATCCTTTAGACAAACCATCAACCATCCAATCCTATCAATGCAAAATAATTAAGCACACAACACATTAATCAGTCTATTTGATTATAATTCCCTTAACAGAAAGCCAATTAGACATGAGGACAACAACTTCATTGATGTCTTTTGATAATCAGATCAATATGAAGGACAAGTAATCTTTCCACACAAGTATTAAAGATGGTAATTGATTTTCACAATCAATAATTACAAAGGACTAATCAAATAAGAAAGTAACTTTCATACCACAATTTTAGAGAGAAAAAGATGGATCTTTGTATTGATTTAAAAAATAAGGTACAATTGAGTTTTTGTTTCAGTTGTGTGATTCCAACTATTCTAATTATCTTACTACAGTCTTTGTTTCCCCTTTATAGAAAAATAGGGGAAGCGACAAGCTTTAGATCGTTTACATTCACACCTTTTCATAACTAAAACTCCTAAACTAAACTAACAATTGAAACAAATTTGTTACAATTAAAACAAGTAAAAATGACAGAACAATTATGTGGAACATGCCCCTTGATTGGGCAAATTTTTTCGACTGTAACTTCTTCTTTCTCAGATGCTTTCTTTGTGTCCTTGGCTGACATTTTGAAATTTGCACGTGTAGGCAATTGGTGGCGTAGAACATCAAGCATGTTGAGTAAGTGGTCCTTCTACCTCTTCCATGTGCTAGCCTGGACCTCAATCAAAAACTTTGAAAGCATGTTCTCAAGCACAACCACCCTATCCAAAAATATATTGAATTTTGTCACAGTGAAACCTATCTTCAAGTGAGAAACAATTTTAGGGACCATGTCCTTATACTCAATCTTTCATTCTTCTAGATTTTTCACTCGGGCTTCTTTGTCAACAAATTTTGGGATTGTCCAATGTTTAATAGTATTAAAAGAAGATAATTTATCCTCTATCCTTCCCTCTTCTTGCTCAATATAATTTAGTACTTTAACAATAGTATCAACGACTTCTTCTGTTTCTTTAATCTCAACATGAGTATCTGGGTCTCTTTGTGTCACTTCACAAAGCCTAATAAGATCAAAATGAGATGGCTTCCATCACCTAGAAAGTTCTTCTAGCCGTGGCTTATTCTTCTTAAATGTATCCAACATATCTATCAGAGAATAATAACTACTATAGACATCATCACATTTACTAATAACCAAATTAACTCTGAAAGATAACACTTGTTCAAGTGTATTGAAAACATGTTTTGGAATTTCTTGCATTATTATTTCTTATATTATCCCTTTAACCTTCTCCTGAGAAACAACATCCATTGGAATATCAGTGGGAACAAAAGGGGCATTTTTATGAACTATAAGAGCTCCAAATTGGCAACCAACCCTTAATTTTTGAATCTCTTTGTTTTGTGCAGCCAACTTGAGATACAACTCATTTATTTCCTTGTTCATCTCTATTTCCATAACTTGAGAGTGCTCAAGTTTTTCTTGCATATTGCTCTGTGCATCAACTCTGTTGCAGATACTAGTGGGTTTGTATCATCTACAGTCTATACAATTGTTGTACCATCAACACCCTTAGTGATATCAATCATCTTAGGCTTGTAGCCTCCTATGAAACTAACCCATGTGTTAGAGTCTCTGTTATAGGGTTATATCTGTATGCACCCTAAAATGGTCGCCTAGACTTTGGGCCCCATTTCTGCAATTTATCAAATCCCTGAATCAATATTTTCAAATATCAACAATATCAATTATATCAATTTCCTTGAACAAATCATAATCAATTCAATATTTCCTAAGGTTTGAGCCTTATTTAATTTAAAAGAGAAAAAAAAATAAAAATCTTATTTAATTAAGAGAACAAAATCCCTTTTAATTAATTAAAAATCCCTTTTAATTAAATAATAAAATCACTTTATCCTAAGCCTTTATTTAATTAAAAGAAATTTTCTCTCCTTTTATTAAATAAAAAGTTTTTCTCTTATCCTAAGTTGCACAAATAAAATATTATTCCTATTTTATAAAAAGAAGAAAATCACTTTTTGTCTCATATGGACATAAAGTCAACTCCTATTTTCCTATTGGAAGATACTTGTGCACATGGATTGCTCCTCTTTCAAGCTCCATCGTTGATTGATACTTTTGCTTCTTAATCTCCATGGTCAATTCCTTTGCATTTCTTATAAAAGGAGAGCTCTCTCCTTCATTTGCATATCCATCTCTTTCATGCTATTGTTATGCTGCGGGTTTTCTAGGTGCATTTGGAGCTTTTGGAGATCATTGCCACATCAAGCTCTTCTTAGATTTCCTCATTGCTTCATAGTTTAGACTTTATTTCTTGCATTATCATAGCATCCATAGCTTCATTTCATAGCTTAGTTTCCTTTTATGCCATAGATTAGCTTCACATAGCTTAATTAGGGGAATTGTAATCCATTGCTATTTCATTTCTTAGTTTAATTTGCATTGTCATTTCATAGACTACTTTGCATCATCATTTATATTTGCATTGCATTGCATACCTTGATTCCATTTGGGGATATTGGCATTGTTGCCCTTGTTTTCATTGTGAATCTCTCATTGTGTGGTTGACTAGCAAGGTCACTAGTTTTATAGCTCTAGCTGAGAGCAAATCTATCAAGTTCCTTGCAACTCCATGCATAGAGAGCTATGAGTTGCTTTGTGAGGCCTCATCGTTGAGAAACCTTGCATGTAATGATTCATAGGAGTGTGGTCATATTTCTACCATACATTTTTTGCGCCCACTGTGGGGCAGAACATTAGCGTTTTGTCCATTATTTTCTGCATTTCCGTAAAAATTTTCGTCAATTTTCGGGTTTAGTTTCGGTCTTTGATTTTTCTGTCTCAGAGTGTCGCGCGACATTTTGCCAGTGTCGTGCGATAGTTCTTTGTATAGTGGCGCGACACTTTACCAGTTAAAAGTGTCACCCCCTTTGACAGGAAGTGTTGCATTGTTTGAGAAGTTCTGTCGCCCATGTATAGCGTGAACTGTCGCCTAGAAACAAAGTGTCGCACATGTATACATAAAAGTGTCGCAGGGCATTTCTGGTGACTGTACTGTCACTTGTACCTAACAATGAGCTATTTTTGAGCTATTTTAGTTATCTTGCAAGTTCTAGGTTCTTTGCTATCTGGAAAATGGGCACCCATTTTTTAAAAAAATTTCACAAATGGTATCAAAAGTTTAAATGTGATATATTGTTGGAAAGGTCTTTCGGAGCCTAATCCAACCATGCTAGTTTCATTCTCAGATTTTACCATTTGATTAGCTATTTTACTTGCAGATTATCTGATTTTTGATGTGCTAACCATTGTGGAGCTAACAAGTTGTGCTTGTAGGTGCTCTCGTTGCTTGAAATTTGCCAAAAGAATGCATGTCAAAGAGGGCTACTAATGGTTTTTGTAGGGCTGCCCTAAGCATAAAAATTAAACCAAATACTCATTTAATTGCTTTCTTTATTGAGTGCGGCATATACTACTTGTTTCATTTCATAGGCACTTAATACCTTGTCATAGGAATTTTGAGGTGGTAGGAGAGTATGCTCTTCACCCTTGTGGTGAAATAGAAATCTTGACCCATCTTGAGATTTTGAAAGCAAAGGGGTAATTGAATTTGCTTGGTGTGTTTGGGAGAAGTTTTGAGATAGGGGATTATGCTCTTCACCCTTGTGGTGAACCAAAAATCTTGAACTTCAAAAATTATCCACTCTTTGTTTAGTACAAGAATCCTTTAGCGGGCCTGCCCTTGAGCAATCAAGGGGAACGACCCAAGTGGGGACAAGCCTTTTGCCGGCTATTCCGACCCACTATAATCTCAAGGCTATCAAGGACACAAAACCTTGGTAGACATAACACTTGTCTTCGCTTGATGTGAGTAACTCATGGGATTGTGACCATGGGGAAAACATTGAGCAAGAATGCTTAAGGTACTCTTGAGGCCGCGAGGTCCTAGTCCTTTACGAGGAGTAAGAGGGGTGTTATGAATGGAAGCCCTTACTAAGAACCATAGGTTAGAAGCCACCTTTATTTAGCTGCTTATCTTCTTAGTGCAAAGATTGATCCAAGTGGACTAACCCGGATCACCCCAAGATACTCACCATATGTGTCCCTTTGGTTGTGTTGTTTAACACTTCCACGACAAAGCCAATATCTCTTGTGGGCAACCACTTGGTGTGAGGCAAGGGGGCATCAAGTTGTGGGCTAAGTTGATCAGTATTGAGCCTTGTCTTATAGGTAGATATTGCTTGAAGTGTCCTCGATTGTGTGATACTAGTGTAAACCTTCTCAACATACAAACAATCAGTAGTGTGCATAGGGTACTTTTTCAATTTTGATATCACAATCGTTTGTCTTGGCAAGGTTGCTTTTGCCCTTGTTCCAAGTGTTTGAAGACACGTTTGATCCCGTACTGTTTGCAAACCTGTCAATTTGTTGCTATCATTGTGATTACATTAAAAAAATTAACCCTCATACTGAAAATATCGAACGAACAAGCTTTAAAACTAAGATTTTGACACTCACTGGTCTTAGAGTCGTATGACACTGAACAAGTGGCGCACCTTGTTGTGAGAATTGTCGCCCGCCAGTTCGCCCCTGAAAGACTGTCGGCCTGTTTGATGAGAAGTGGCGCGTGGATAGCCTGGCAACCGTCGCCTAGATTAAGGCGAAGTGTCGCCTAAACATAAACTGTCGCCCTCCTTGTCTGGAAAGTGTCGCCTGAGCAGTTTCTGCTAGTTTTTTTGGTTTCTTGCTTTGTTATTGGAGACTTGTTTTGGCTTTAAATCTCTAGTTTTTGCCCTCTAGGAATAACATCAATTGGTTTACAAGGCCACTTTGGAAATAGTTGTCAAGTTAGAAGGTATTCTTGGTGAGAAAGTTTATCTCTAGGGTTGTTAGCTACATTCTTGGAGAATTTTAGTGCTCTTATTGTCCAAATCACTTTCATTTAATCAATTTCAGTTATATTTTGGCTAAGTCCAACCTCCTGATTAGAAAGTGCAAGGGTATTCACCCTTTGATTTGAAGCACTTCTTTGACAGTGTTGGTAAAACCCTTTTTATTTCTATCTTTTCATTTCTCTTTGGACAATAGAGAACGTTGATTATCCTAGTTTGGTGTTGACACTTTGTGAGGTCATCTTATCACCAAGGGTCTTTTTCTTTCATGTTGCTCAACATCCCAATGAACATTATGGTATCAATTTACATAAGATGACTCTTAGTCTTCTTCTTTCCTCTTCATTTCCCATGTTCTTCTAAAGTCTTCTATTCCCATGGGAAATTCTTCTTCTTCTTCTTGATTCTTTTCCTCTTACTATCTAGTCTACCTTCTTCTATTCATTTATTCATTTCTTCCATGCTTGATTCCTCCTTTTCTGTAACCATGAATCTTGACTATCTGGTTTTGGAACTTTTATTAAGAATAGATGATCTTGAGCTCATTGACATATTCGAAAAGTGTTGTTCCTCCAAAATTCTCATGAGTGACGAATTTATGACAAAAATAAAAGAAAAATTGATTAAATCAAACACCTTTGCTAGAATCATACTGATGATCTCATCCAAATATTCTTCATCTTCTAAATTTTATCACGATTCTTCTAAACACTATTCACATTCTTCATCTTCCAAATCTTATCATGACTCTTCTAAACATTATTTGAATTCCTCATTATCCAAGTCCTCTTCCTACACTAAGTCTTCAATTTCCTCTTCTTCACGATCTCATTCTTCTTCTACTTCTTCAAAGAGTCTTACTAGTCTTCACAAGACATACTATAATGAGCAACGTGATAGTCCTTATGATACCTCTTCCATGAAGAGTGACGCACCCACCTATGATGACTATGATGATGGACAATGTAGCAATACTTATGGCACCTCTATTCCTAAGAGTCCTCCTAGTCGTGTCCTTGTGCTTACTGGAAATAGGTCCTCATATTGGAAAGATCGTGATGGTGATCCATATGACTCTGATTTTGAGAGAAATTATGATATTTGTTGTGAACAATATGAGACATCTACTTCTATTGAGGAAGAGAAAGCTTTCCGTGCTGATTATAAACATAGATACTATGAGCATTTCTCCTTTAAGAACATTCATGCTAAAAATAAGATGACACTCTCAAGCAAGATCATGTTAATGTTGAACCTTTGTCTTGTGATGGTTCCCTTCCATCCTCTACTTCCTCCAATACCCATACACTTCCTAAAGCTTCTGAGTCTTCCAAATCTTTCATAAATCCTTCATCCAACAAAGATCCTAAGGCTTTCCATGCGGTTCCCTATAGTTATTCTCAAGGGCCACCTCTTAAAGATACTCAAGCTAACCTTCACTTGGCTACAAATACTTTCAATAATGCTAAACCTAAAGAGCCTAAGACTTCATGCACTATAATGCCTATTTCAGCTAGTCTTTCAGCATCTCCTCCAAAGTCTTCCATACAATTCTAACATGCTTCCTTGTCCTTAGAAGTGGCTCCATGTCAAGAGGACTCTAAAAATGATAAAGAAAAGAATATAAATAAAGATCAAGATCAGGAACCCTCCATATCATCCAATTCTCTTCATGATGTATCTCCTCCATTTCATGGTTCTTTGATCCTCTACGCTCTTCCGCATTCATTCCACCATCTCCTAAGCAAGATCAAGCTACTACTTACACCATTGAGCTTATTGATAATCAAAATAACCTTACCACACTTGCGCTTTTCAAAGATGATACTTCCATTAAGGTTATTGAAAATGATGTTGTTACTTCCAATGATAAGCCTATTGAAAATCAAGAGAAAAATTCTACGGTTGTGCTATCCAAAGATCCTTGTCAAGATCAAAGCCTTCCATCTTCTTGTTCTACCACTCCATGTTCACTTTCGCTTTCTACTCTTCCTAAGTCTTCACAAGCTTTGAATGATCCTGTCAAAGAAGGTGCTCCTATTCAAGATGTGCATGATCCTGTTGAAAATTCTAATGCTCACTCTAAAGATGCTGATATCCTTGGTTGTGATATAGATGCTGATGAACTTATTGATTATCTTTTTGCATCTTCCACATCCATCATTGGACCTCCTCCATCAATACTAAGGGCTTCACGTCTTCCTTCCATCTTGGGCCCTTATGTCCCTGCACTTTCCCCTCCTAATTCTCCTAATTCATCATCTATTTTGGGTCCTTACACCCCTCCATCTCCTATCTTCCCTCAAGATCAACATAGATGCATACCCTTGAATCATTTTCATCCATCCACCCATCTAAACCAGTCGTATTTTCCTTCTTCTTCCACAAGCACCAAGTCTTTTGGAAGTAACTTGAATATTCAATACAAGAAAAAGAAGCAATACAAGAATCCATAAAAAAAAGATCACCATGTCTCCTCTAATCGACATGGAGGCATAAAGTCAAAAGAGATATCTAAGAAGAAAACTACAAGACAAGTATGGGTTCCAAAATCCATCATTCAAGATATTCTCTCTAAATCATCAAAAGGAAATGAAAAGCCTAAAGCTATATGGATTCCAAAGTCTCTCTTGAGAGAGTCTCATGTTGAACAAAAAGTAAAGTTGACATTCAAGCTTCCAAAGGCTTCCACTTCATCTTCTTCCAAAAATATTCTTCCATTCCATGCGCTTGAACCACAACCTCTGCTAAATATTCGCCATATTCCTTCACGTCTTCTTTCATTCACATTTTTTCCATCCTCTCACCACTCTTCAAGGTGTGTATTGACGTTGATCTTACCTTTCTTTCCATATACCCTTTCAAAATTCTTCCATTCATTATTCTTCTACCTTCTATCATTTTTCCTCATTTGCCTATTTCTCCTGCGTCTTCCTTTCCCCTTCAGCATCTTTGAACATATCATTTTGAATCCTTAGCATATCATGATTTATCCTTTCAAGGAGCATTATCTAAAAAGCTTGCCTTCTTTCAAAAAAAATAAAAAAATAGAAATATTAAAAAAAAAAAAAATTTAAAAGAAAAAAATTTAAAAAATTGAAAATGTGCCTTGGTGAAAACCTGGAAACAGGTGCCTTGGTAGAAAAAGTAAAGAGAAATAAATTCGTCCTATGGTGAAAACCACTCCCTTGTGGTGCTTTGGATAAGTACCATGATGAAAACTTGAAAATCAGGCATCATGCATAGTTCTTCTACATATTGCATCCATTTCATCATCTCTCTTTGATCTTGACAATGTTGACCTATACACAAATATTTGGCTATTTTGTGAGCTATCTTCCGATGATCTTGCTTTCATTCTTTTTATGTTTAGCCTTCATATTCATTTTCCTCCATTCATTCTAGCCTTTCGCTATCTTTTTCCTCTTTGATTTTGATCTAATAAAAATAGTAAAACACGATGCTATGAAGCCTCTTGACATGTCTACTTCTTTGGACTTCATCCTTTCCTTCTTTGACATTATGCTTTTGTGACTTATCCTATGCTAGCCTTTCATTACTTATCCAAATGTGCTTTGCATGATATTTTTTTCCCTAACTTGGGTACTCTTGAGGAGTTTGACCTTGAGGATTTCTTCCCTCCATTTGCCTTCATTCTCCTTTCCTCCATCTCAGTCACCAGCTTGCTAATCCCTCTTGTTCCTCACCTTGCTAGACACTGAGACTACACGATGTGATCTTGCTTGGGAGTTTGATGCTCATTCTATTTGGGGGCATCCTTTGTACATATTTATTGATCTTAAAAAAATACCAAAAAAATTGATATATGATGCTGAAAAAATCCTAAAAAGCATATAAAATCCTTAAAAAATATATAAAAAAAAATTAAAAAATTGAAAAATCATAAAAAAAAATAGAAAAAGTGCCTTGGTGAAAACTTGGAAACAGGTGCCTTGGTAGCAAAAATATAAAAAAATGAAAAAAGAGAAAAATTGCAATAAAAATCCAAGTGGTGAAAACCTGGAAACAGGCGCTACTTGAGGCCTTTGCACCCTTGTCTTTTAGCATGCGCTCTCGACACTTAGCCTTTCTCCATCATGTCTTGACCTTATTTGGCGTAGTCTGAAATTGGTCTTTATCTTTGTCTAGGGGGCATAACTGTTAGCATTGGTCCTTTAGGTGTGTTTGTCTCTTGGGGCATTTCACAAAAGGTGTTTTTCAACACCACCCCAAATAGTGTTTCTCAACACTACCCTTGTGTCGAGTGTTTCTTAACACTTATCAGATGTCTTACCCAACAGTCTAGTTTGATGCAATGTTTTTCATTGATAAATGTGATACTCAAAGATTGACTTTATGACCAACACACACACACACTTAAACAATCAACTCGTTGAGATATGTTGACTTTATTTTTCTTTGTGTGCTGTCTATGAGGATTTCTTTAATGAGTGGTCTCTCCCTGAGAAGTTTTTGATGATGCATAGCTAGAAGACTAAGGGTATGAGAACATGTTTTATTTTTTTATCTGCTTATGGGTATATTTTGTTGATCCTAACTGTCATGAGCATTTATGTTGGTCTTACTTGACACTATGGATTGATAAGATATTATCTTTGACTATTTTGCGAGTGCATGCTTCTAGTTATCTTGACTTTCATGTGTCTTGACACAAACATAATCTCGCCATATCAAACTTAGGTAATCTCACTACAGTAGTCATCTTGACCTCCATGTCTTTGATGTCTAGGTGAGATTTTCACATTTTTATCTGATAAAGATCATATTCAGATTCACATAGTCATACTAGTGTGTATTGTATGATCTTGCGACACTACCAATAACGCTCGATGATGATAATTAGATGTCTATAGGCATTGTGACCTTGCAAGTCAACCACTTTCATAGTAGCTTGCATTCTTAGGTTCATCATAGTTTAGTTTTTGCATCTTGCATATGGAGAGAGCTCTCCTTTTTATCATCTACGGACTAGTTGGTCAACTGTGCTCATTTTTTGATTCTTCTTGATCATATCTTTCATTTCTGGTCTTTCATGTCACATCATTTTCTATCCATTTTCAGACTCGAAATCAAAATTCGAGTCACATTTCTAAGATTTCTCATTCTTCTACGCAGTTGACTGACTTTTTGAGGCATAATTCTTCGATCTTTGATGGAATTTCTTCCTTTCCATGTCTTCCAAACTTCTAGTCTTTCATTCACCCCTTTTGCTTCCTCTCTCTTAGGTTTAACTTAATCTTTATCCTATATCTTTTTCAGTCAAACCTCGTCAACCTGGGGCATATTTTCACTGTTTGATGGTTATCCTTGTATGCACCCAAAAATGGTTGCCTAGACTTTGGGCCCCATTTATTTGATTTATCAATCCTGAATCATTTTGATCATTAATCAATATTTTCAACATTATCAATTTCTTGATCAAATCCTAATTTCGATCATATATTGGATTTTTATCCTTGGGCTAACCATTTATCCTAAGTCTTTATTTAATTAAAAGGAATATTTCCTCCCCTTTCAATTAAATAAAAAAAGCCCACCTTTTCCTCTTATCCTAAGTTGCACAAATAAAACATTATTCCTATTTTATAAAAAGGGAAAAAGGCACTTTTGTCTCACATGAGGCTCAAAAGTCAACACTTCACTCTCATTGGAGGATGTTTGTGCACATGGATTGCTCCTTTTTCAAGCTCCACCGCTGATTAAGATCTTTTGCCTCTTAATCTCCATGGTCCATTTCACCTCATTTCTTATAAAAGGAGAGCTCTCTCCTCCATTTGTATATCCTTGTTTTATGCTATTGTTATGCTGCAGGTTTTGGAGCTCTCTTTGAAGACACTCAAGCTTTGAAGCCTTGACATTCTTAGTTGCCTTTCATAATAGTTTTTGCTTTCATAGTTGCATTCATGGCATTCTTAGTGTAGATTTCCTTTTATGCAATCTCACATAGTCTAAATAGGAAGGATTTGTAATCCATTGCTATTTCTTTTCATAGATTAGTTGCATTGTACTTCCATTTTCATAGCATATCTTGCACATTTGCATTTTCATTTTAGTTGCATTACATTGCATTTCATATTAGATTCTTGGAGATATTGGCATTGTTGCCCTTGTCTTCACTTGAATCTCTCATTGTATGGTTGACTAGCAAGGTCACTTTCTTGTAGCTCTAGCTGAGAGCAAAACTCATAGTCCCTTGCAACTCCATGCATAGAGAGCTATGAGCCGCTTTGTGAGGCCTCATTCTTGAGCAACCTTGCATGCAATGGTTCATAGAAGTGCATATTTTAGTGTGTACATTTCTGGCGCCCACCGTGGGGCAGAGTAGATAGCTTTGTCCTTTTATTTGATGCATTTTTCGTCATTTTCGGATTAACTGTCGGAAAAATCTGTGTCTCTGGTTTTCTGTCTCAGATTATCGCGCGACACTTCTCAGAAATATCGCGCGATATACTTCCTGTCTTGGCGCGATACTTCGCTCGGAAAAAGTATCGCACGCATATAGCGAAGTCTATCGCCTGGCATCGTGCGAAGTATCGCTCGACTGGGGAAGTATCGCCCGACTATAGGAAACTGTGTCGCGCGATACTGTTGGAGACTGAGAAACATCGCCTGATCTGGCAGAGACTTGCGCTTTCAATTTTTTTGTCCGAATTCGACTATTTTAGCTTGCTGTTTTGTTCTACTTTGTTTAATTAGGTCTAACCTGCTTTTTTTAGCTTAAATCCATTAGATTATTGCACATTCACATTTGAATTTTGATTTTGCTAACATTGTGGGCCTAACAAGTTGTGTTTGTAGGTGCTCTCCTTTGCTTAAAAATTGCTAAAAACGCATGTCAAAGAGGGCTACTAACGGTTTTTGCAGGGCTGCCCAAGCATAAAAACAAATTTTTTTTTTCCATTTCTTGCTTGTTGTTGTTTTTCTTTCATTTGTGGCATTTACTAATTGTATTAGGAATCTTAATACCTTGTGAAAGGGATTTTGAGGTGGTAGGAGAAGTATGCTCTTCACCTTTAGGTGAATCAGAAAATCTTGACCCATCTTAAGGTTTTGGAAGCAAGGGGGTAATTGATTTCTTTGTTTGGTGTGTTTGGAAAAAATTCTTGAGATAGGGGAGTATGCTCTTCACCCTTGTGGTGAATCAAAAACCTTGAACCTCAAGTTTTGATCCATTTTGTTTAGTTTAGAAATCCTTTAGAGGGCCTGCTCTTGAGCAATCAAGAGGAACGACTCAAGTGGGGACAACCTTGTCATCATTCTCCTTGGTGGCAAGTGATTCCAACTCACTATAATCTCAAGGCTATCAAGGACACCAAAAACCTTGATAGACATAACACTTGTCTTCGCTTGATGTAAGTACTTGTGGGATTGTGACCATGAGGAAAACATTGAGCAAGAATGCTTAAGGTACTCTTGAGGCCGCGAGGTCCTAGTCCTTTATGAGGAGCAAGAGGGGTGTTGTGAACGGAAATCCTTATTAAGAACCATTAGATAGAAGCCACCCTCTTTTAGCCGCTTATCTTCTTAGTGCAAGGATTGATCCAAGTGGTTTACCCGGATCACCTTAAGATACTCACCATATGTGTCCCTTTGGTTGTGTCATTTTGACATTTCCATGACAAAGCCAATATCTCTTGTGGGCAACCACTTGGTGTGAGGCAAGGGGGCATCAAGTTGTGGACTAAGTTGATAAGTATTGAGCCTTGTCTTGTAGGTAGTAATTGCTTGAATTGTCTTCGATTGTGTGATACCAGTGTAAACGTTCTCAACATACAAACAATCGGTAGCATTCATAGGGTGCTTTTTCAATTTTGATATCACAAGTGTTTGTCTTGACAAGGTTGCTTTTGCCCTTGTTTCAAGTGCTTGAAGACATGTTTGATCCTTTACTGTTTGCAAACCTGTCCAAATGCTGTTGAATTTGTGACTGAAACCAAGAACATCAACCCTCAGACTGAAAATTTTGACCAAAACAGACCCAAAAACGCAAATTTCACACAATTCTGGTCGAGAGTTGAATAATTCTGTAACAGTATCGCACCCTGTAAGGCGAAGTATCGTGCGATACTTCGCACATGATAGAAATATCGCCCCCTTTGAAGAGAAATATCGCGCGATAGTTCGCCCCTGACGGACTATCGCCCTGCCTGCCTGGAGTATATCGCCCTATAGTATTAAGAAGTATCGCCTGTCTTAGGGCGAAGTATCGCACGGGTAGAGGTTTATCACCCCAGTAGCCTGGAGTATATCGCCTGGTTCATTTTTGTCGTGCTTAAATTTTTGTCAGTTTCAGTTGCTGTCAATTAGGCCAGGTCTTAGAACAGGCTTCTCACCCCGACGTTTGAGATCTGTCTTGACTCCAAATCTCTGGTTCTTAGTTCTCCGGGATAGCATCATTTGATTTACAAAGTCACTTTGGAATAATTGTCAAGTTAGAAAGCTATTCTTGGTGCCAAGGTTCATCTTTAAAATTGTTAGCTATATTCTGAGAAAATTTCAGTTCTCTTATTGTCCAAATCGCTTTCATTTTTCAATTATCTTTTGGCCTAGTCCAACCTCCTGATTCAAAAGTGCAAGGGTAGTCACCCTTTGATTTGAAGCACCTCTTTGACAGTGTTGGTAAAGCCCCCTTTCTTTTCTTTTTTTTTATCTTTCTTTGGACAATAGAGGATTTCGATTATCCTAGTTTGGTGTTGACACTTTGAAAGGTCACCTTATCATTGAGAATATCTCTCTTTCATGTCAGTTACGACAAGGTACCAAGTTAATCAAGGGAAGCGACCCCCTGTTGCCTTTAGCCAGTTACCACCTATCAAGACCCGTCGACAACCTAAGGGAAAAGGACCCCTTTTTGACCAATCTCCTAAGAGTGAATCCGAGGTTTGTTTCAATCCGGGAGCTAACCCTAGTGAAGTGAGCACCTCTTTCATACCACTTTCATCAAGCATGGACATGAGTTACACTTTCACCCGACAACAAAGAGAAGCCATGAATCAAACTCTCGAGGATATCTTTCAACGACACAGAGGAGAGTATGGTGGTTCTTCTCATGCCAGTCCACCCGGGTCACCTCCTAACAACGCGAGGTATTTTGATGCTCAACAACGAGCTGAAAGACAGCATAAGTCAGCTCACTCAGATTCAGGGTCACAATACGAAGACCAGAACAACGAATCTAGTGATCACCACATCAACGCAGCTAATGCAATAAGGCATTCAAGACAAACCTCCCCACTTAAGGACACTTCTCGATATGCAAATACAAGATTAAGAAGCATTGAGAGAGAGAAGCAAGCCTACTTAGATGAACAGGCTGCAAAAAAGGAAAAATTCCGACAACTAGAGGAAGAGGAACGTGCATTGTTGGATATACAGAAAAGAGTCGCCCAAGAAGAAGAAGATAGACTCTATGCACAACAACTCCAAAATTGATCTAACAGGAGGGGAGCCAATAGTGGGACCAACTCGCCCCCATCTACCCCTTCCCCTAGCCCTCGAAGAAGATCAAAGACACCCTCACGATCCCCAAGTCCTAGAGGAAGAAGGACTTCAAGATATGACCATCATAGGAGACAATCGTCTCATAGACATTCAAAGCAACCCTCCCAACGAGCACATCATGGCTCACAACATGGAGGCAGTTATGCTAAATCTGATCATATGGACTTCATGACTATGCAACAAGAACCATCCTTTCAAGCCTATGTGGAGCAATACGTGGAACAAAACAAAGACCAATTTTTGGAAAGTCTTATCAACAAAGGCGCTAAAGTTCCATATAACTTTGATGTTCACCAAAAAATCAAGAAACAGAATCCTTCAACTGATGAGTTAATCTTACAAATGCAAAAGGATATAGACAGAATGAAGGCTCCCAAGAGTACATTTCATTTGGACTCCATATGTCCTAATCCCATTGACAAAAGTGTGGTGATGGTAGAATTCCCTAAGAAAGTTGAATTCCCAACATACGACAAATATGATGGCACGGGTGACCCTCATGACCATGTTCGACAATTCTACATAATGAGCTTTTCCTTTCACCACGAAGACTCCTACTTGCTGAGATTATTCCCAAGGAGTTTAAAAGGTCAAGCCATGGAGTGGTTCACCAACCTTTCCCCTCCAGTAAAGACATTTAGAGAACTTGTCCAAAGATTTGTGCAACATTTTGCTTACAATCTATCTAGGTCGGTCACCATGCTTGATTTGTGTAAACTTAAGCAAAATCAAGGGGAAACTTTTGTCACCTTTTTACAACGATGGAGGCGATTATGTTCGAAATACCCAAGGACGATCCCTGAAGAAGAGAGAATTGATATCATTGTGAACAACCTAATACCAGAACTCAAGTATGAAGTCAAGAAGATTCCATTTAATTCTTTTGATACTATGGTAGAGGTGGCATGTCGCATTGAGGATGTCCTAAAAGAACAAGGAATTTTGGCTAAACCAACAAATAACAACAATAGCCAAAATAACAATACTAATGGTAACAAGGACAAAAAGAACTCTTATTGGAACAAAAACAAGCAAGTCGTCAACGACGGAGTTGTTGATTCATCTCAGGTCAAAAATGAAGGAGTTCTTAATCTCTCTCATGTAGTTCAAGCTATGAAGTTGCAAACATCATCAACGCAACAAGACAAACCTCAGTATCAAAAAAGATCTAAAACGGAGAAAAGACAATTCACTAAATTGGGAGAATCCTATGCAGATGTTTTTAAGACACTAGTTGCTCATAATCTGGCGCACCCACAGGATCCTACAAAACATCGAATACCAGATCCTTTACCTCATTGGTGGGATGCTAAGGCTTTTTGTGTTTTCCATAATGGGATTGGACACGACATAGAAAATTGTTTCAAACTCAAGCATCTTGTCCAAGACCTTATTGAGAAAGGACAATTACAAGTGGATGGGTTAACTACTAATGCAGACCATAAAGCCTTTAAAGAGCCCTTGGCTAAATATGAAAAAGGAGAGAATTCTAGTAAGAATGGCAAGGCGGCTATTAACTATACATACACACACGCTGATAATGTGATTAACATGCTTGAAGTGGCTGATGATAATATCAACATGGTAAGAAAGAAAGATCCCTACGGACATAATGTGGACTCAATTCCTATGACTAATGAAAGACCCGCTGTGGTAATAAGAGGTCCTCACACACAAGGAATGCCCCGATCCCTCAATGTTGTCACTAGGGGTCAGGCTCAAGCACCCATTATCATCAAAGGTCCTAGCACTAGCAAGTCTAAACAGCCCGTGTCCAAAGGTGCTCCTTCAAAATCTGTCGTTGGTCCTGATTCCAATTATAACCTTATTGACCAACTACAACGTACACCCGCTCAGATATCTATTTTTGAGCTTTTAGAATTGTCTCCTAAGCACAAGCGCGTCCTCGAGGACGCTTTGCGAGCAGCCAATGTTCCTCATAACTTAGATATCGACCAATTCCAAAACATGGTCAACCATTTGGCTAGCCCTCATTTCCTCACCTTCTCAGAAGAAGATGACAAATCCATTAGTCACCCACATAATTTGGCCTTACACATCGAGGTCATGATTCATAAAACTCGTGTTAGGCGTGTACTGATAGATGGGGGTGCGGGGCTCAATATTTGTACTCTAAGTTTGCTGCTAGCTCTAGGGTACTCTGAGAACGTCATTGACACAAAGAAAAGAATCACAATCAAAGCATATGATGAAGCAGAAAGAAGTTCTAAGGGATTGGCTGTTTTGCCTATTCGTATTGGTCCTGTAGAAAGAGACATATTGTTCCAAATTGTTGATGTTGGACCTCTCGCCTACAACATTTTGCTAGGTAGGCCATGGATTCATGAAATGCAGGCAGTCCCATCGACATATCACCAGTGTGTTAAGTTCCCCCATAATGGTGTAGAAATTTGCATCCCGGGAGACAGTGCTCTATCAGTTAATACCATTTCTGCGGGATCACATGTACCTTTGAATAGAGAAGCTGACAATCCTAGTAGTTCACTTGAACAATGCAAGCAGAAATTCAAGACCATGGACCTTGGGATGGGAGATTATAAGATTGATTCTTTTACAAAAATGCCAATCTCTCCTAGGTCTTATGGGAGACCCTCCCCAAATGTGAAGTCTTCATCATCAGCAATGACGTTATTTGGGAAATTTGTTGAATCTTCGGTCCCCATTCAAGAAGAGAAAGAGGAAGTTGCTGTAAGGAACTGGATATATCACGAAGAGAAATACAAACATAATGAGAATTTTGCTCCTTCACCTGAAACTTATGGGAAAGGATATACACTGGTTAAAAATATGGGATATCCGGGATTTGGTCCCCTTAGTCATAGGCTGGACGCTAAAGCTGAGCCTCTTGATCATGCTCTTTTTGGACGCAAAAATAAGTCCACGATTGGCTTAGGTTTTGACAATAAGAAGCAGAAAGGTATCCCTGTCCCAGTTGCAACGGACAGTGATAGTGATGCAGATTATACACCCGATCTCTCCAACCAACAAGATGTGTCTGATGATTGGGTGCCCTCAACAAATCTCCTTTGGGGAGATTCCACAAATTTGATGCTTAATAATCCTACTATCCCAGCTGCGACGGATAGTGATTGTGTGACTTCTAGATCGACAAAGGAAAGTGTTACTGTCCTAGCTGCGACGGATAGTACCAATACTAGCATTAGAGAGGGGGAAACCCTTCCTAACCTTGAGGCTTCTACATCACGAGGCCTAAATGATGACTCAGAGACAGACTCCCATGAATATGAATGGGATTCACTTTCAGATGCAACAATTGATCTAGATGTGGATATTATTCATGCCTATAGTACCCAACCCGATGCAACTAACGATCCTAGTGTCAGACTAGAGGATTGTCCTCCTCAAATCGCCTTAGTAGACGATGCTTCGTTTGATAGGATGAGCCCCAATTCAGGTATCTTAGGAGAAGACTTGACGAGCTCCGATTATATGGTCACCAGAGATGACACCTTTCACATTCACAACATCGAACCTACCATTGACTTGCCCCTTGTCCACTTTGACCTGATTGATTGGCCCCAGCGCCACCACGAGCCCACATTCCTCACATTTCGCAACGATTACGAAATTGCTTGCTATCTGAATGCTCTCGAACCCATGGCTTCTTCCACCAGTGAACCAACAACCAGCATGACGGAGCCTGATATTAAGTACCTCAGTCTCAAAACAAAAGAGAAAAAGAAAAATAGGTCTGATGGCGAAAACCACTTTGTGGCGGTGTCAGAACCAAAAATAGTAAAAAGAAATGACGCATCCAAAGGTGAAAACCTCTTTGAGGCACCTAAGGATGGGGTACTTAATAACTTGCCGAGTTATTTCCAGGATAGATCATCAATATTGATTGAACCAACAAAGCCGGTCAATCTAAACACAGAAGAAAATCCCCAGATAGTCCATCTTGCTCAGTCTTTATCAGAGGAAGAGACCAAGGCATATGTACAGTTTTTACAGAAAAAGAAAATTAATTTTGCATGGACCTACTCAGACATGCCAGGGCTTGACACAAATCTCATAATGCATCACTTATCTATAGCTCCAGGAGTCAAGCCAGTCAAACAGAGACTAAGAAAAATGCATCCACATATAGCTCTACTTGTCAAAGGAGAATTAGAAAAGCTTTTGAAAGCTGGATTTATTAGAGCCATCGATTATGCAGAATGGATCTCAAACATAGTACCGGTCTCCAAACATGATGGGTCCATTCATGTCTGCACAGATTTTAGAGATCTAAACAAAGCATGCCCAAAGGATGACTTTCCACTTCCAAACATTGACATGATAGTGGACATGACAGCGGGCTATGACATATATTCCCTAATGGATGGTTTCTCGGGGTATAATCAAATCAAAATAGCTCCTGAAGACCAAGAGAAAACAGCATTCACATGTGCATGGGGAACCTACTGTTGGAACGTCATGCCATTCAGGTTAAAGAATGCAGGAGCAACCTACCAAAGAGCTATGACAACTATCTTTCATGATATGATGCACAAAAATATGGAAGATTATGTGGATGATACCCTGGCAAAATCAAGAAAAAGGGACACACACCTCAATGATCTAGAAGTAATTCTAGATCGTATGGAACAATTTCAACTCAGATTGAATCCAAAGAAGTGCGCATTTGGCGTCACCTCAGGCAAACTTTTAGGATTCATAATATCAGCAAAAGGTATCGAGGTTGATCCCGAAAAGGTCCAAGCAATCCTAGATATGCCACCTCCTCGAAATATCAGCCAAATGAGAAGTCTTCAAGGACGTCTTCAATCAATTAGGAGGTTCATTTCTCAGCTTGCAGATAGAGCGCAACCCTTCAACAAGACATTGCATAAGGGTGCTTCTTGTGTTTGGAACGAAGATTGTCAAAAGAGCCTAGATCAGATCAAACAATACTTGGCTAATCCTCCGATCCTAATGCCTCCTATCCCAGGGAAACCATTGCTTCTATATATCTCAGCTACAGACACTTCCCTGGGGGCATTATTGGCTCAAACAGATGATACTGGGAAAGAACGGGCCATCTACTATATCAGCCGTACTCTAGTCTCTTATGAGATCAATTACAATAATATTGAGAAGTCTTGTCTCGCGGTGGTGTTTGCTTCTCAAAAGTTGCGCCACTACATGCTTGCTCATACCATACACTTGATTGCCAAAATTGATCCCCTTAAATATTTGCTTGGTAAGGCTGCCCTGACGGGTAGGCTTGCTAAATGGATGATGGTCCTCACTGAATTTGACATAGAGTATGTTGAAAGGAAGGCAATCAAAGGACAAGCTATTGCTGACCAATTAGCTGATTTTCCAATCCAGGATAGTATGCCAGTCCAAGTGGAATTCCCAGATGAACACATCTTATATACCACTACTCGCACTTGGACAATGTTCTTTGATGGCTCCCGCATGCAAAATGGATCAGGTGCTGGAGTATTATTTGTTTCTCCACATGGGTACAACATTCCAAAGTCTTATAAACTATTATTCCCATGTACCAATAATATTGCAGAATATGAAGCTTTAACTAATGGCTTGAAAATGGCTATAGAATGGAATATCACAGAATTACATGTCTTTGGGGATTCTCAACTAATCATCAACCAAGTCAATGAAGAGTATCAAACCAAGGATGACAAATTGATACCCTATAAAAAGATGGTTGATTCTTTGAAACGCTATTTCACCTTTGTGACGTTTCAACAAATCCCTAGGATAGAGAACAAAGCTGCAGACGCCATGGCCACATTGGCTTCACTTCTTCAATTGGAGACACATGAATCCAGATTTGAATTCCTGGTGGAAGAGCTACACCATCCCATCTTTGACTCATCTGAAAGCCGTGTCATTTGTGCCATTATCACACACGAGTCTTCCCGATATGGTGCTATCTATTCATATCTTCGTGATGGCATCATTCCTGACACATTCACCCGCTCCGAACGCCGAAACCTCATCCGTAACGCCTCTCGCCACACCCTCATCTCTGGTGACTTATATAGAAGGGGTTTAGATGGGACACTCCTTAGGTGCTTAGAAAAGGAGGAATCTAACCAAGCGTTAGCTGACATCCACGAGGGCATTTGTGGTGGGCATTCTAATGGTCTTGCCATGGCCCGAAGGTTGCTTAGGGCGGGATATTATTGGCCCACAATGCAGATAGACACAGTCACCTTTGCTAAGTCATGTGAAAAATGTCAGAAACACGGCAACCTGATTCATGCTCCGGGTAGGGAACTAATCCCTTCTATTTCTCATTGGCCATTTCAGCGCTGGGCCTTTGATCTGGTTGGGCAAATTCACCCCAACTCATCAGGTGGACACAAGTTCATTATTACTGCCACTGACTACTTCACAAAATGGGTGGAGGCCGTACCACTTTCTGTTGCTTCAGGAAGGACCATTTCTTTGTTCATCTTGAATCATATCATTTGCCGATTTGGAGTGCCTTCTGAGATCATTACTGACAATGGAGGTCAATTTAAGAATAAAGACCTAAAGCACCTATGCAAAAAGTTTAAAATCAAGCAACATTGGTCCTCTATATATTTCCCACAAGGAAACGGATAGGCAGAAGCTTCTAACAAAACCATTCTTAAGATTCTTCATAGAACGGTACACAAGAATGGTAGGGATTGGCACTTACAAATCAATCCAGCACTATGGGCTTACCGAACAAGTATTCGCACACCTACAGGAGCCACTCCTTTCTCTCTCACCTATGGCGCTGAAGCAATATTGCCTTTAGAAGTCGAGATACCATCCCTCAGAGTCTCACTCAAAGGATTGATTACAGATGAGGATTACCGCGCCATGAGGTTGCAGGAATTAGAACTTCTAGATGAGAAGCGTAAGGCTTCCTTTGATCATATGAGAGCATATCAGAAACGTATGTCCAAGGCATTCAACAAGAAGGTTCACCCTAGAGAATTTCAAATAGGTGATCTTGTTTTACGAGAAAACCCTAAGAACCAACAAAACAGAGAGCAAAAGGGCAAGTTTGAACCTAACTGGCTTGGACCATATGTCATCACAGCTGCTTTTGGTACTGGTGCGTATTTACTGTCAGATCTTGATGGAGAACAGCTCCCTGATCCCATCAACATTGTGCACCTTAAGAAGTTCTATCCTTGATGCCCGTTCTGTCTGGGGGCATCTTTTGTATATATCTTATTGGTCCTGAAAAAAAAAATTCCAAAAAAAAATTGATATATGATGCTGAAAAAATCCTACAAAGCATAAAAAGTCCTGAGAAAAAATACAAAAAAATCAAAATATTCAAAAAAATTAAAAAAAAAATAGAAAAAGTGCCTTGGTGAAAACCTAGCAATAGGCGCCTTGGTAGCAAAAATACAAAAAAATCAAAAAAATGAAAAAATGAAAAAAAATGATTCCAAGTGGTGAAAACCTGGAAACAGGCGCTACTTGAGGCCTTTGTACCCCTATTTGTTAGCATACGTCCTCGACACTTAACCACTTTCCATCATGCCTTGACCTTATTTGGCTTAGTCTGGAATTCGTCTTTGTCTTTGTCTAGGGGGCATAACTGTTCGCATAGGTCCTTTTGGTGCGTTTGTCTCTTGGGGCATTTCACAAACAGGTGTTTTTCAACACCACCCCAAACAGTGTTTTTCAACACTACCCTTGCGTCGAGTGTTTCTTAACACTTATCAGATGTCTTACCCAACAGTCTCGCATGCTGCGATATTTCTCATTTGCAGATATGATACTCAGAGTTTGACTCTATGACCAACACACACGCACTTAAACAATCAACTCGCTGGCGATATGATGACTTTATTTTTCTTTGTGTGCTGTCTATGAGGATTTCTTTGATGAGTGGTCTCTCCCTGAGAAGTTTTCGATGATGCATAGCTAGAAGACTGAGGGAATGAGAACATGTTTTCTTTCTTTATCTGCTTGTGGGTATATTTTGTTGATCCTAACTGTCATGAGCATTTATGCTGGTCTTACTTGACACTATGGATTGACAAGGTATTATCCTTGACTGTTTTGCGAGTGCATGCTTCTAGCTATCCTGACTTTCATGTGTCTTGATACAAGCATAATCTCGCCATATCAAACTTAGGTAATCTTACTGCATTAGTCATCTTGACCTATATGTCTTTGATGCCTAGGTAAGATTTCCACATTTCTATCTGATAAAGATCATATTCATATCCACATAGTAATGCTAGTGTGCATTGTATGATCTTATGATGCTACCAAACGCTCGATGATGATAATTAGATGTCTATAAGCGTTGTGACCTTGCAAGTCAACCACTTTCATAGTAGCTTGCATTTTTAGGGTCATGTTAGTCTAGTTTTGCATCTTGCGCATGGAGAGAGCTCTCCTTTTCATCCTACATGGACCTGTTAGTCAACTACGCTCACTTTCTCTCCTTCTTGATCATGTCTTTCGCTCCTTGTCTTTTTCATCTCGAACCTGTTCCTGTTCATCACAAGGGGTTAATCACATCATCATATCTATATCAAAACTGTCATTTTCAAGAAACATAGGTCTATATCATACACATGAGAATTAAACATACAACTATGAGAGAGAACATACATAAGCACATACATAAGCATTTTGAGCAAAATGACAAGACAATATACATAAACTGATACATCCATCACAAGTGAGACAAATACACATGATACATCGAACATCCAGTAATCTCATAAATCAATAAATGTCATGATATACAATATGAGATCTCAAAATCTGGATCAAAAGTCTCAAAATATGTCCAAACAACCTAAGACCTAACCCTAAGACTCGCTACCACCCTCGTGAGGAGCTCGTGGTGGTGGAGGAGGCATAGCTCTCCTATCAAATGCCACGTCTGACACCCCTGCCCGCTGAGAGTATGATGGTGCTCTCTCACCCTCTGGGACGGCCTGCAGATATAATCTGTGATAGTAAGCAGCCCTCGCTGACTCCCGTTGGAGCTCCAGTGCCTCGGTCTGTGCCATCGCCTCACGGCGTGCTATCTCTGCTCTAAGATCAGCTATCTGCTGATCCCGCTCTGCCCTCAGGTCCAGGAGCTGCTGATCTCTCACAGCTATGGTGGTCCGCAGCTGCTGTATCTCGGTCTCCCGAGCCTGTATCAGGGCTCTCAGGTCCTCTCCCCCCGCAGGCTGCTCCTGCTGTACCTCTGCCTGCCGGCGAGCTGGTCTCGCCTCCTCCTCAGGAGTGGCTAATCTCTGTCCCCGTGACCGTTTCCGGCCACCTGACCCGACCCCTCTCCTCTCTCCATCCTCCTCCCTCTCCCCCTCCCGCCATCTCCTCCATCTCCTCCCTCCTCTCCTCCGTCCCCTCCGTCTCCTCCGTCCCCTCCCTCTCCTCCCTCTCCTCCCGGCGCTGGCACCTGAGCATCTGGTACTGTAAATCGAGGGAATGGTACCCTCCGCCGCTCTGCTCTGTAGGCTCCATCAGCCCCTGCGTCTGCCACATCTGGGAAATAATCCCAAGGCTCGCTCCTGATAGCTGCTGTCTCTGCGACAGCCTGCTGATAATCCAACATGGGTAGCCACCCATGTCCCTCCTCATCCCTGGCTCTGGCATAAGTAGTAGTCTCTGTCGAGACTCGCTGCTGCCTCCCGAACTGCCGCCACACCCGACTGATGCAAAACCTCTCTATGATATCTACATATCGACCTACCAATGGCCGACTGCATAGCATATAGCTCAGCTCCTCTGCAGCATCCCCCCAAACCTCCACCTCCCTGTACGGCCTCCATGTGAATGAGGCTATCTCATCCAGAATCCGCCGATAGTAGGTCACATCCCCTGAATGGGCATGTGATATAAACCCGATGTACCTGTAGATGAATGGGTACCTCCTCTCCCTCGGCTGAACCCTGGGGCGCACCACAGCAATGTGCTCCCATGCCCATACTTGTGCCAGGATGGCACCGCACGCCCATGTCCGACCGTCCCTGTAGACGATCTCGTGCAGCTCATGATACATCTCTGCCAGGATCGCAGGCCCCCATGCCATCCGTCGAGGCCTGCCTACCAAGTCTACCAGTAGTCTGCCCCATCCGAGCGGGAATCCCTTCTGACTGTGATCAGTCATCAGGATCTGAGAAATAATCGATGCCACAATACATGGCACCGGATAGTCTCGGCCGAAGTCATCAAGCAGTCGCTCCCAGCTGACATGCCTGTCTAGGATGGTCACATCCTAAAACATCTCCTGAATCAACCGGCGCCCCTCAGTGACGTCCTGATCATAGTATACCTGTGACAACAAACAAATCATGTTAGTTTTCATCACATGGAAACATTACATTTATGATTATATCTCAAAACATGATTATACTTACAGGCTCTCCGTGGCATGGCACTCGTAAGATCCTGTAGACGTCCTCCAAAGTGATCGACGCCTCTCCAGTAGGCAGATGGAAGGTGTTGTGCTCACTATGCCATCTCTCGGCAAGAGCAGTCAACAACCCATGGTCCGCTCGGATATATGGGTATCTCAGCAGATACCGGAATCCCATAGCCCTGATATCGGCATTGCCCAGATCATCCAGATCTCGGACACACCGTAATCCTGTCACCTTCGGCGCTCTAATGATGAGCGTCGGAAAAACCTCCTGCAAGCCAAAACCAAACCCGTTGTTAGTACATATCATGATGGATGTCCAAAAAAAACTCAGTATAAAACATCTTAAAAACGTAACATTGTCTAGACCCATGTCATTTTTTGCTCAAAAATGCATTAAATATCAAAATTTTCAACTGGGCGATATTCTTTTTCAGAGAAGTATCGTGCGATACTTCTCCCTATAGTAGGGCGATAAACCTTATGTCGAGCGATACTTCGCCCGCTATCGCGCGATCTTTCGCCCAGTATCGTGCGATACTGATGCCCAAAGTGTGCGATACTTTTGGGGCACGCGAAGTATCGCGCGATATTTCTCCCCAAAGCGCGCGATACTTCTAAAGTATCGCGCGATATTTCGCCCAACCAAAAATTTTAAAATTTAAAATTTGAAAAAAACGTGCTAAAAAAGCTATTAAATGCTAGAAATGATCAAAAAAGCTCGAGTTTTTCGAAAACATACCGGGGCAGGATAGTGTGGTGGCCGGTTATGCAACCGGGCGCGCTCGAATCGATGCCTGTGGACGGGAACTCCTGCTTGCTGAGCCATTTTCTCTCTCTAAAGCTCTGAAATTCTCAAATCACTAAAAGACAAATGATTTTTGAAAATGACATTTTGACCCCTTTTTATAGCATTTTGACTTTTTGACCTAATTTTCAAAACACCTCGGAATTGCGCGAAAATTGCACCCCTAGCTAATTTCGACGTCTTGGATCCATTTTCGGACTCGAAATCGAAATCCGAAGTCATCTTCATAGTCAAAATTGCATTTCAAATTCTTTCCCCCCTTCTGCGCAGTTGATTGACCTTTTGAGGCATAATTTGATTTTCGGTGGAATTTCTTCCTTTCCATGTCTTTCAAATTTTCTAGTCTTTCATCCACTCTATTTCTAGTCTTCTATTTCTATTCTTCTACTTCCTCACTCGGGCATGTTTCATTGCCTAATGGTTAACCTATTTGACTCTTACATTCGATTATGATTTGATCAAATCTTTATCAATTTTCTGTCTCTCCTCTACTTGATTTCGATTTCGATTCCGAGGGGGCAGTACCTATGGGATTCTCATCCCTGATTCTCTTGATTTTCTTGATTCAGACATCTTTTGTGAGTTGTCACTCAAATTTGAGATTCTTATCTCCCATTTTTTTAGACTTGATTATTGCCTAGCAGCGACGGTGATAGTTTTGTCTAAAGCTTGATTTGCACCTAGCAGCGACGGTGTTGGTCTAAGCTTTTGTTTATGTTTTGTCCGGATATGATCCCGAATCGACCTCATATCTGAGTTATTTTGTGATCCCAAATCGATCTCACATTGCAACTTCATTCTTTGACTACATGTGTTCCCAAATCGATCACACATTAGTCAAAGAGGGGCAAATGTATGCACCCAAAAATGGTTGCCTAGACTTTGGGCCCCATTTATTTGATTTATCAATCCTGAATCATTTTGATCATTAATCAATATTTTCAACATTATCAATTTCTTGATCAAATCCTAATTTCGATCATATATTGGATTTTTATCCTTGGGCTAACCATTTATCCTAAGTCTTTATTTAATTAAAAGGAATATTTCCTCCCCTTTCAATTAAATAAAAAAAGCCCACCTTTTCCTCTTATCCTAAGTTGCACAAATAAAACATTATTCCTATTTTATAAAAAGGGAAAAAGGCACTTTTGTCTCACATGAGGCTCAAAAGTCAACACTTCACTCTCATTGGAGGATGTTTGTGCACATGGATTGCTCCTCTTTCAAGCTCCACCGCTGATTAAGATCTTTTGCCTCTTAATCTCCATGGTCCATTTCGCCTCATTTCTTATAAAAGGAGAGCTCTCTCCTCCATTTGTATATCCTTGTTTTATGCTATTGTTATGCTGCAGGTTTTGGAGCTCTCTTTGAAGACACTCAAGCTTTGAAGCCTTGACATTCTTAGTTGCCTTTCATAATAGTTTTTGCTTTCATAGTTGCATTCATGGCATTCTTAGTGTAGATTTCCTTTTATGCAATCTCACATAGTCTAAATAGGAAGGATTTGTAATCCATTGCTATTTCCTTTCATAGATTAGTTGCATTGTACTTCCATTTTCATAGCATATCTTGCACATTTGCATTTTCATTTTAGTTGCATTACATTGCATTTCATATTAGATTCTTGGAGATATTGGCATTGTTGCCCTTGTCTTCACTTGAATCTCTCATTGTATGGTTGACTAGCAAGGTCACTTTCTTGTAGCTCTAGCTGAGAGCAAAACTCATAGTCCCTTGCAACTCCATGCATAGAGAGCTATGAGCCGCTTTGTGAGGCCTCATTCTTGAGCAACCTTGCATGCAATGGTTCATAGAAGTGCATATTTTAGTGTGTACAATCCTATCATGCTTCATCCTTCGATTATGATTTATTGTGACTTGATCAAGTTTATCAATTTGTTGTTCTCCTCTATCTGATTTTGATTTTGATTTCGAGGGGGCAGTACCTATCATCTTTAATCTTTGATTCAGCTTTATCATTCGGCTCAGCTTGAGATTCTTATTTTTAGACTTGATTATCACCTAGCAGCGATGGTGGTGATTTTGTCTTTTAATTTTTATCTCCTATTTTTCAGACTTGATTATTGCCTAGCAGCGACGGCGATAGTTTTGTCTAAGGCTTGATTTGCACCTAGCAACGACGGTGTTGGTCTTGTCTTTTAGTTTTTGCTTATTTTTGTCCTGATGTGTTCCCAAAATAAACACACATCTGGGTTGTTTTGTGATCCCAAATCGATCTCACATTTCAATTCTTCTTTGACTGCATGTGTTCCTAGATTGATCACACATTAGTCAAAGAGGGGCAAAATGTATGCACCCTAAAATGGTTGCCTAGATTTTGGGCCCCATTTCTGCAATTTATCAAATCTCTGAATCAATATTTTCAAATATCAATAATATCAATTATATCAATTCCCTTGATCAAATCATAATCAATTCAATATTTCTTAAGGTTTGAGCCTTATTTAATTTAAAAGAGAAAAAAAAATAAAAATCTTATTTAATTAAGGGAACAAAATCCCTTTTAATTAATTAAAAATATCTTTTAATTAAATAATAAAATCACTTTATCCTAAGCATTTATTTAATTAAAATGAATTTTCTCTCCTTTTATTAAATAAAAAGCCCCACCTTTTCCTCTTATCCTAAGTTGCACAAATAAAATATTATTCCTATTTTATAAAAAGGAGAAAAACACTTTTTGTCTCATATGGACATAAAGTCAACTCCTATTTTCCTATTGGAGGATACTTGTGCACATGGATTGCTCCTCTTTCAAGCTCCACCGTTGATTGATACTTTTGCCTCTTAATTTCCATGGTCCATTCCTTTGCATTTCTTATAAAAGGAGAGCTCTCTCCTTCATTTGCATATCCATCTCTTTCATGCTATTGTTATGCTGCAGGTTTTCTAGGTGCATTTGGAGCTTTTGGAGATCATTGCTACATTAAGCTCTTCTTGGATTTCCTCATTGCTTTATAGTTTAGACTTCATTTCTTGCATTATCATAGCATCCATAGTTTCATTTCATAGCTTAGTTTCTTTTTATGCAATAGATTAGCTTCACATAGCTTAATTAGGGAAATTGTAATCCATTGCTATTTCATTTCTTAGTTTAATTTGCATTGTCATTTCATAGACTACTTTGCATCATCATTTATATTTGCATTGCATTGCATACCTTGATTCCATTTGGGGATATTGGCATTGTTGCCCTTGTTTTCATTGTGAATCTCTCATTGTGTGGTTGACTAGCAAGGTCACTAGTTTTATAGCTCTAGCTGAGAGCAAATCTATCAAGTTCCTTGCAACTCCATGCATAAAGAGCTATGAGTCGCTTTGTGAGGCCTCATTGTTGAGCAACCTTGCATGTAATGATTCATAGGAGTGTGGTCATATTTCTACCATACAATATCCAGACCCAACAATTTTTATCTTAGTATAAAACTCTGCTACAAAAGTAGGATCATCCCGTTTTCTCACTTGATCAAGTAAGAATATTTTTTTTAGGGAAAGACTTGGAACCGACAACATGTCACTTTTTTTTACTATCTCCCTAGCTTCCTCTAAAGTGCAATTCATCTAATCTAAGTTCATTTCTTTAAGAAGATGACTCACAACATTCTCATGCCTCACTGCTTCAACACCCATTAATCTGAGTTGCTTCTACTCTTCAAAATCTTTCATTTTTTGTCTGCATCCAGAAATATTTGAACTCTTGTGTATGAATAAAGTTCTCATCTTCAATAAACCTCATAATGATGGCCTCTCTTTCATTAGTGATGTCAATGGGTTCTTCATCAAGGAGTTGGGCATTGTACCCATGTATTTCTTTATGAAATATAGAAGGAGAAGATGACTGGCCTATTTCTTCATCACCTTTCAAAGTCTTCTATGTATTTGCAGTCTCCTCTATTTCTCCCTCACCTTCAAAATCTTCATAAGAAACAATGGAAACCACTTCATCTATCTTTTGTTTCTTAGGAGGCGGGGAATCTGGTTTGAATCATGAATTATCAATTTTCTAGGCTTTTAGGAGGAAGCTTAACCTCTTGTGGTACACATTCAACATATTTCCCATGTAACTTTTCAAAATCCTTAATGCACAACTCCATCCTAAATACTTCATTAGTATGATCATCATGGAATCGAGGTTGTCCCTTCTTCTGCCTCTCTTCTTCAAACTTCATCAATATACTCCACTTCTTCCACTTTTGCATAACATCTGAGGGATTCATGCAATTCCTACCAATATCTTCTTTCACATCCATTCTATGCTTGTATTCTTTTATAAAAGATCTAATATGACCTTCAGGGTCATAAGGTCTTTCTGTTCCACTTTCAAGGCGATAGGATTTCTTGAAGTAATCCTGTAATTATTTTAACACACCAAAACCAATAGAGAAACTTTTAAATCTAACCACATAAGGCATGAATGTTCCCTTCTTTCTAGGTCCATTTACTTCTTTCTCGAACCACATCTGCCATACAAATTCCAGTAATGCAACTCTTTCATATACATGCATTGACAATTCATGTGGTGCTTGTTTGCATCTATAAACCCTTATCAAGGTATACTCTTCTTTATATATCCAATTTGAAAAATTATGTGAAAATCATTTATCAGGACAATATTCTAATGGGCTCAAGACAACCCTTATTCTAGGTGGGATCCTTTCCACTTGCTGCCCAACATCTCTCAGTATCCATACAACAAAAATATCATGAAAAGTCTTATAATTACATGCATTACTATTCTTGTCCCAAGTCCTACACCATAGTTGCATTAGGAGCTTGATTCCCTATCCTTCCAACATAGTTAATTCATTGTATGACCGAACACAACAATATTCTGAAACAAAAAGTAAGTGGCACAATAAAGAATAATTTTTTAACTTCTTGTTAGTCTTCAATTGAACTAACTATGTGTGCAAGATTCTTTCAATCTCAGAGGCCAAATCAAATTCAATGGATAGGTTAGGGTTTTGATCATCATAGACATATGCAATAGGTCTATGGGCATCTTCGGCTTCTGATCTTCCCCACATAACTGTCCCCAACCATAATATGTCTTCTGAAAAAAAAATCCATAAAATTTGTTGTTGGATATGGTTACTTATTACTTAAATTTACCAACCGATTATTTTCTCTTCTCATGAAATATGCAACTTCTCTTAATCCCATGCTTATCACCATTCACTTATAATCAATTGGGAATTGTTCTTTGTCAGCCTTGGTGAGAGCTTGTCTATTTAGTCCAAAACATTCCTCAAAGCAAGACTTGGTAATGACTAGAAGTGGGGTGCCATCAATTTTTCTCACCATTCTAGTCTTTGGTTTATAATTCTTCGCTAGAGTATCAATCAACTCAACATCTATAAAAACATTAGGCACAATAACCTTTTCAAAGTCCATATTCCATGAGTTAGATCTAGGTGCCTTTTCGAATCTATTTGCATAGAAGTACCAAAAGAGTGATCTACCTGTATGTAGTAAATTTGCATCCCTGTATTTTGACCACTCATCTGTAAACCAACCCTTTGTTCCAGAATCTACGAACCTTGGTAGCAAATTTAATAAAGCCTGTTGTGGATGGACCTTAGACGGTTCCTTCTTGACTACTTCCTTTTTCTTCCTAGGCATTATGAATTTCAAACAAACTACAACAGAGAAGTGAAGCTTCAACTTACTATTTTCTTGCAATATCAAATCCTTTATAAGTCCCGAGGTAACCGCTACTCTGTACTGCTTCCTCGCACTAGTTCCTCTGTAATTGTCCCTGCTCTTTATCACACCAGCTTTAATTTTTTCCTTTGTAGTTTTTCATTCGAAAACAAGTTTTGCACTTATGGTGATTTAAATCTAAAAAGCATTATTTAATTGAAGCCCGTGCCTTTTAATTTTCTTCAATACTTCAAATGTGTGTAATGTATGCTTGTAAATCTAGCTGTCACTTCCATTAAATGTAGCTGACACCATCTCTTAAACCTATCCCGATGAGATAAATACCTTTTTTGCCATATTGTGAATCTCCTTATATGTTCTTTGTGAAATAGTGGTAAATTCACTACTTTTGCTTAACCCCTTTTGCCCCCTTGCGAAATAGCGAAGGGTTCGCTATATCACAACCCTCACTTTTCACCTTTTGCGAAATGGCGATACGTTTCACAGTTTCACAATCTTCTATTTAGTACCCAACAAAATAGAGATGATTTCATTATTTTGTATTGATGACTTTGTGCTTCTGCAATATAGTGATGGTTTTGCAATTTCCCAACCCTTGATTTTGCACCTTTGTGAAATAGCGAAATGCAATAAATTTGATGGGTATTTGACATGCTTATAAGAAATACATTGTTTTGTGTCCTTTTTCGGATTTCACTAACCAAATATGAAAATATTTTAAAGTGATCTAAATGAAAAATGCTCCAGAATATTTACTCCTCAAACACATAGAACTATATGACACTTTCCCAGATGCTTTCTATGATCGACCTCTATTAGAAAACTTCTATAGCTTCAACCTTTGAGGTATCCTGTAGAATACAACAACTTGGTGATAACCTGTAACAGATGGCTAAAATGAATTATGATTTTGAATGTCCCAACAATGGATCTTTCTGGGGATGAGGTATTCTTTGTATACTTGCAAGAATTCATAAGCATCTCTGGAAGAAGCAAACCTAACATTAAAAGAAACAAAACATAATATATAATACAAGAATGAAAAAAAATGAATCTAATCTTTTGTGCATGGAAAAGAACCCTTTTCTCTTAGGATAAAAAGAGTTTCAAGAATTGTCCATGCACTAACATTTCTTGAATTTCACTTGAGGTATTTTGCAAATGGTATGAATTTTCACCACATTTCCCTGTGATTATGTACAGTCCAATCCATAAAGCTTCAAATTTTCCATGCTTACCCTTTTCTTGAGTTCTGGCATTCCACATGAGAACCCATTCTCCCTCTTCAAACTTTCGGTCTTGAGATTTCTTATCATGAAGAGCCTTCACTTGCTGCTGAATTTGGTAGTTTTGTTCACGTATTTGTCTCCCAGAGGTTCTATCAGGTCTATTTCTTCATCAATTACAAATCTATGTACTAGCAACAAATTTCCCAAAGGTAATCTTGCTTGTTTTCCATAGACTAATTCAAAGGGCGATCTGTCAGTGGACTTCTTAACCATGATTCTATCTGCCCAAAGTACCAGATTCAATCTGGAATCCTAGGCCCTTTTATTGTTATCTAATATTCCTTTGATAATCTTTAATATGTTCTTATTGCTAGATTCTTCCTGACCATTTCCTTGTGGGTGGTATGGTGAAGAATATGAAACTTCAATACCATAATCTTCACAAAATTCTGAGAACTCTTTAGATCTGAAACACATTCCATTATCGACTATAATCTTGCAAGGAACTCCAACCTAATTAGTGTATTTTCCATTAAAAAATTTATAACCACCTTACTAGTTGTCTGTCTTGTAGGTACTACTTCAACCCATTTGGAAAAATAGTCAGTGGCCACCAATATCCATTTGTGACCACAAATGGATTTCTTAGATATCTCACCAATAAAATCAATCCCCCATTGCTGGAATGGTTCCTCAACTTGCATAGGTCTCAATGGAAAAGCTCTCTGGTATTCTAATTTACCTGAGAACTTTTGACAGTTCTCACATTTTCTTACATACTCATGACAATCATTGAATATACAGGGCCAGTAATACCCTACTTTAATAATTCTATGAGTTGTATTTTTGGCAAAAAAATGTCCACCATAGACACCATCATGTTATTCTTTCAACACAACTTTTGATTGATATTGATCTAGACAAAATAAAAGAACTCCATCATAATTTCTCTAGTACAAATCTCCTTCAATCAAAACGTACCTAGTTTCCGTGAGTTTCAAAGTTCTTTTTTGGCTTTCAGTTAATCCTTCAGGACACCTTACATGTTTTAGATAATATACTATATTTTCAAGTACCACGACACCCTTTCAATACTCATGACAACATCTTCAATGTTAACATGATAGACCTGAGCTACTTCTAAGTTTGACTCCACCATTAATTTTGCCAATCCCTGCCCTCTTACAAGCTTTGTAATATGAATATCAATGTTAAATTCTTGTATCTGATATATCCATCTGCATCTCCTAGCAGTCATTTTAGACTGTATAAATATATCTTTTACTGCTGCACTAGGGACATATGTCACAACCGTTGCTCCTACAAGGTAGGGTCTAAAAGACTTGACTACTTTCACTAGGGCATAGGCTTGTTTCTCATTTATCTCATACTTCAACTCACCTCTTGTAGGGCTTTACTGAAGAATGCTATAGGTTGCTCATGACCCTTTTCATTTTTCTATAACATAACTGCCACTATGGTATGGAAAGATGCAGAAGAAAAAAATTGGAATAGTTTTGAAAAATCAAGTGATTTTATAACAGGGGCCTCCTTGATTGCTCTTTTGATATTAACAAATGCATCATGAGATTCAGTATTCCAATCTAACTTGGCCCCCTTTTTCAGCATTCTTGAAATGGATTTAACAATCTCAACAAAATTAGATATAAATCTTCTTACAAAAATTATTTATCCGAAAAAAGATTGAATACCTTTCACTATCTTAGGAATGAGAATTTTATCAATAGCAACCACATGCTCTGGATCATTCTTTACTCCTTTGGAAACAATGTGCCCTAACATTTGACCTTTAGTAACACCAAAATGACATTTCTTAGGATTTAGGGAAATACCATATTCAAGTGATTTCAAGAATATTAATTTCTAAATGATTGCAATAAGATCATCTTGATAAACTACCATAATGAGATTAATTAATTTTTTGAATGCTATATCCATGGCCATCTGAAAAGTAGCTCCAATATTTGTTAGTCCAAAAGGAATTCTCACATAAACATATGTCCCCAAGGGGTAGTGAATGTTGTTTTGTATTGTTATGAATCTTTTACCTTGACCTAGTTATACCTAGAAAAGTAATCCATTGATAATAATTTATTTCTTGTCACTTTCTACAACAAATCTTCCATGTTAGGCAATGCATAGTTATCTTTTAATGATGAAATATTCAGGTTTCTAAAATCCACACACAATCTGTTGAGGACTAGCTTCATTAGTTGATAACATATATCAATACGATAATGGACTTGTTAATATATTGGGTGAACCGATTCATATTAAATGACTGCTAATATTATTGGGAGACCCAATCCATGCTCAGGACAAGTGATATGAATATCAGCTGTGATCATCGATGGTAATATGAATATAAGTATCGACTGTTTTGATTAAGTAAAATTAGGTTTTGAAAGGACCCGAAACCTTTTACAAAAAGAAAAGAAAGATAGGGCATTGAGAGACCAAAAAAACAACTGTGATGCACCACCAAACAAACCAAAGGAACTAACCATAGTTCCCACCAAGTGGAACAAAAACCAGCCCAACTAACCACAATAAAGGACAATCAAGATTTACATTTTGGCCCATCCTTATGAGAATGTAAAGACATATCAAATGAAGGTTTGGAGAATTTGACTTTCTTTCCTTTAACTGTTGTCCATTAATCCTCCACCTTCTCAGTAGCTTTCTGCCAATCCAATGATAAACCAGAAGAGCCCACTAAAGGGTAGGAAACATCAACATCCACAAAGGGGACATGGATAGCACCATAAACAATCCCCAAAACCCTCCCAGGAGAAACATGGGTAGCAAAACCCTCAGCTCCAGTAGACAAGTCAATTGAAGTAGGGACATCATCAAAGATCTGATCCAGAACAACAACAACATCACCTGAAGGGACAACATTTACAATCTAAACCAAAGCCACATCAGAGGAAACATCCATAGCATCAAAGAAATCATCAATAGCACCAGCCAAAGCATGATTAGTCTGAGGAGGGCAAGCAACCAAACCCCCATCCTTGGAAACTTTACGAACCGTATAATGGTGATCAGAAACCCCCAACCACCAAGAAGGTGATTTCTTCAATTTAACCTTATCACATAAACACCTCGTAGCAAGATGGCCAGTCTTGTGGCATTTCCTGCGTCTGAATGGAATACCCTCATAATCTAGATTCTGGGTCCAAGAGCCCTTTGAAGAAGCCAAAGTAATCTTCTCAGGGAGACCCTTAGAAACATCAACCTCCACAAGAATACAAGCATACATCATCTTACAAACATTAGAGGAATCCTAATCAACCGTCTGGAAATCCCCAATAGCCTCCCCTACAGATTCCAAAATAAAATCCAGCCAAAGATGAAGGGGAAGATAAGGGTATTTTATTAAAGTATTCAGAAAGAGGATCAAACCCTTGATACCAGGGTTTGAGCATAAGGGGGAAACACTCCTCCCAAGAGAAATGACTATCACACGAAATAGTATTCCTATCTTCAACATTTTACAATTTTACAATAAAAAAACCCCTTGCCACAGGGTAAATTTGAGCTGTATCAGTTAAGATGGGCTCCCAATGTTTGGAAATCCAAGCATGCAAATCAGGAAGAGAGGGCCAAAAAACCTTAAAATGAAAGATAAAAATAGTAGAAGAAAAATCCTCCATAGTTTTGAAGATCTCATCAACAGTATAAGTATCAAGATTAACCACGATGGGGTTACTTACAAAAATAGGTAGCGCCAAAGAAATGGACCGAGAACCCCCTCTCCAAGCAGAGACAGGACCATGAATTCCCACTTCAAAGGCAACCACATCAACATTGGAGATCGCGGATACAACATACCCGAAAACCATCGGAGATCCAAGCCCACTTGTCTGAGAAGGCCCAGGCAGAGAAGAACCACCAGAAGCCAGCAAAGGAGCAACAGGACCAGGGGCATGGGCACATGCAGAATGAGGAAGGGCAGTCCTAGACACGTGAGCATGAGCGGGAATAGTATTTTTTTGAACGGGAGCAGGAGTGACCATCGGGAGTGGGAGCAAGGCTATAGTGGAATACAACCGCCCGTTTGTTATATAAATATCAACTGTTATCATTGATAGTAATATGAATATTAATATCGGTTATTATCACCGATCTTAATATGAAGATGAATATCGGTTGTTACCACCGATAGTAATATAAACAACAATTGTTATCTTTAGTTAATGGAAATTGAAATTAGTGGTATGCCTATGTAGGGACATGACCCTACGTGGCATAAGCCACGTACGGTCATGTCTCTACACATACATAACCATTCAATGTACTTACTCACATATATATGTTCATATGCTTGCTGTGGGAAATCATCAATTACAGTATATCTTATTACCACAACAAGCATACGAATTATATAATCTCTGCAATTATATTATTTGATCAATTCAGTAAATGTCATGAAAAATATCAGTTTGAGATAAATTCTGTAAATAGCACAATAAAGAATATTAATTTCTCTATAATAAGATTCAGATTTCTTAACATGGTATTAGAGCCTAACCAATAGAGATTAAAATTATAGTAAAATTTATACAAAATATGAGACATATATTTAATTTAAAGGAAGGGCAATCGTGGTGAACAATATTAAAGTGGAAGATAGGCTTGAAGGCGCCTCCAACTTCGTCTCGTGGAAAATACGTATAATTACAATTCTTCAAGAACTTGAATTAGATTCATATATAGAAGAAGACAAAAGTATGTGTGAAGATGAACTAGAGAAAACAACTTGGAAAAGACACAATAACAAGGCTAAGAAAATTATCATTGACGCTATTAAAGATCATATTCTTCCAACTATAGCTACATTATCAACAACATATGAAGTATTCAAAACCATCCAAACTAAATATGCGATCAATAATGCAAGAAAACTACTGACCTTAAAACCACCAACTCATGAACATCAAAATGAATAAAGGAGAAACAATTACATCATATTTCTTGAGGATTTCTGAATTGAGAGATCAATTGGCTACCATTGGAAATAGTATAGATGATATAGAACTATCCCTAATTTCCCCAAGAGGGTTACCAATCTCTTGGGAATCCTTTATTCAATGTATTAGTGGTCGATCGTCACTACCTAAATTCGATCAACTAAGAAATGATTGCACTCAAGAATAATCTCGACTAATCTCAAGAGGGATAGGTCTAAATAAAGAGGGTGATATTCAAGCACTTCATGCTACAACAAACAACAAAAGGAAACATAATTTTAAATGAAAGAGAGGAAATAATAATTGACATCACAAAACTAGAGATCTCTCAAAGGTCCAATGCTACAAGTATGATTAGTTTGGACACACTCACATATTCTATCCGGAAAGATACAAAACTCAAGCAACCATAGTTGAAGTCAAAGAAGTGGAAAATCCTCTTTTTTTCTTAGCCTTATCAATGAACTAAACTGAAACAAAAGCACTTGGATAATCGATAGCGGGGCATCAAGACACATAACAGGATTTAGAGATTAATTCAAAACTTTTGAAGAACACTCAACTGAAGAGGTCATAATTGGTGACAAGTCCACCTACCCTATGAAAGGAATCGGGACCTGCTCAATTAAATTGAGAACTGGAGTTACATTACAATTAAAAGATGTTCTATTTGTACCAGGAATCAAAATAAATTTGGTCTCTATTTCAGGTCTAGCTGATCAAGGATACCGCATCACATTTCATGAAGATAAAGTTCTACTTTGGCCTAAAAATTCCAACATTAAGAATGCAATTTCCATAGGAACAAGAGATGATAGCTTATACAAACTTTGCAATGATAAAAAACATGCTCTAAATCATGTAGTATCGAATTGTAATGACATTTGGCACAAAATACTAGGTCATCTTCAGTATAGTGCCCTACCTACCATAAGGAAGATCACCACAGGTCTACCTCACCTAAGATCTGAATATACTGGAATTTGTAAAGGTTATGCTCTAGGAAAGAACTCAAAGGGGTCATTTACAACAAGCGAGCATAAATCAAAATTTGTACTAGAACTTGTACACACTAATTTGTGTGGTCCTATGTCAACATCCTTATTAGGGGGATTCTTGTATTACGTGATCTTCGTTGATGACTACCCTAGGAAAACCTGGATATATTTCCTAAAGCTTAAAGAATCAAATGAAGTATTATTGAAATTTTAAATGATTTAAAGCCCTAGTAGAAAATCAAATAGGAAAGAAAATAAAGACTCTAAGATTTGACAATGGGGGTGAATATATCTTTAAAAACTTTAAAGAATTCTGCATTTATGTTGGAATTAAGAGGGAGTGTACTGTACCTTATAATCCTCAACAAAATGGAGTTGCAGAAAGGAAAAATAGGACCATCATTGAAGCTTCCAAAGCCATGATGCATGACTAGAATATACATATCTCAATCTGGGTTGAAGCCTCAAACACAACCGTATACATCCAAAATAGATGTCCCCATTCAATCTTAGAAAATATAACACCTGAAGAAGCTTTTATAGGGAATAAACTAGACTTAAGTCATATAAGAATATTTGGTTGTCTTGTATACATTCATGTTCCTAAATAAAAAATGACCAAGTTAGAACCCTTCGGGAAGAAAGGCATATTTGTTGGCTATAGTGAAACCACTAAAGGATACAAAGTCTATTTCCAAGGCAGAAATCTATTGAAATCACTAGAGATGTAACATTTGAAGAAAATACTGCATATAAACTATCCCTAAATACAAAAGATGATTCAATCACAGAATTAGATGAAAATCACACAATTGAGAATCATAGGGAGAATATTATAGAAGATGATGAACCTCCTACAATTAATTCTGAAAATACTAAAGTTCCTAATAACAAGAAAAGGCCACTATGGGAAAGAAAGATGATCGAAGAAAACAACATAGAGCCTAATGAAATCTTCAGAGAGAATAAGAAAATAAAAAATAAAAAATGCTATGTTTTTCTCCTAATTGAACTCACAAAATCTGAACCTTCAAATGTTGAAGAGACCTTATCATGTCAAGCTTCGAAAGAAGCAATGATTGAAGAATACCAATCCATATTAAAAAATGATGTCTAGGATGTTGTACCTAGACCTAAAGACAAACCAGTTGTATCTTCAAAGTGGTTATTCAAAATCAAATATGCATCAAATGGTAGTATTGAAAAACACAAAGCCAGATTTGTTGCCAGAGGGTTCTCCCAAAAGGTTGGAATTGATTATGAAGAGACATTTGCCCTAGTTGCACGATATACTATTGTAAGAACCATTATTGCCATTGCAACGTCTAAATGATGGAAGATACACCAAATGGATGTAAAAACAACATTCTTGAATGGTGTAATCAGGGAAGAAGTATATATAGAACAACCTGAAGGTTTTTCTACTCATGATAGGAGTCTCTATGTGTGGAAACTAAAGAAATATCTCTACAACCTTAAACAAGCTCCTAGGGAATGGTATGAAAAGATAGACAATTATCTCTCCAAACTAGGATATTCCAAAAATGAAGCAGACCCTAACATATACTTCAAAATATCAGATGGTGATATGTTGATTTTAGTTCTCTATGTTGATGACTTATTAATAACAAGTGAAGATCATCTTATTGAAAGATGCAAACGAGATCTAGTAGCTAAATTTGATATGAAAGATCTAGGCCTTCTACACTACTTCCTAGGTCTAGAAGTATGGCAAAAAGATAACTATATTTTCCTAAATCAAGGAAAATACACCACTGATATCTTGAACAAATTTGGAATGATGGATTGTAAACCATTGTCTACTCCTATGGAAACAAATCTTCATAAACTTAAAAGCAATGCAGAAAATTTAGAATCTACAGATCCTGGTATTATAGACAAATTATTGGATCTCTCATGTACTTAGTGAGCACTCCCCCTGGTATTTGTTATGCAACCAATGTGTTAAGTCATTTCTTGTGTGACCCTAAGAAGATTCATTTAATGGCTGCCAAACATATTTTGAGATACTTACGGGGCACCATTGGACTTGGTCTGAAGTATGAGAATGTTGAAATCAATCTACAATAACAAACAACTTACCAGTGGATGATAAGAAAATCCCCCTTCAATGTGACCATTCTCCCTACAATGTCTCTTTCCTGTTTTGATTTTGATTCTTCTTGTCTTTATGTCATTACAACTCTTACATGGATAATAACATTTTTCATCGCCTTGTCCTTGAAAGTTAGACAACAATCTAGCGATTGTCTCCCTATTTTGATCAAATTCCCTTGTATTATTTGACATGATCCTGTGTATATCTGCAAAAACATTGGACATGTTGTACTTAACTTTTATATCTGCACATATGGTTTTGATAGCAAATGGTCACTCTATTTTCTCATGGTGAGAACTCTTTAGTTGTGACAAAAAATGTCAAACAAAAAATGACATGTTACGGTAGGTTTTATAAATGATATGTTACTTTGTAAATTTAACTTTACCACATAATGATTATTTTACCCATGTCATTCACCTTTTTAATTACATCATGCATTGCCAAGTACGCCTTCCCCTAAGTCACAAATTTAAATGATTACCATACCATCATTAATTCACTTCAGACTTTATTAATCATATTACTCATCTTTCAAGAATCACTCCAAGTCACATTTGTAGAGTTTGACAACATCAGGCTTGTATCAAATTATGTTGTGAAGCTGTGCATTTAGATTGGTGAACATGCCTTTACTTCGGTTCTCTTGGAATTATCTTATATGGAATATCTTCTTTAGGCATCTTCCTACTCCTTCCAAAGGTTAGACCTTTACTTCAGTTCTCTTAGCTTTATCTTATATGGATTGAGATTTTTTGTTAAGGCTGATTTATACATTTTCTTAAGCTTACCTCTAATAACCATCCCAATTGCTTGATATGTTTCTAACCAAGATGGAAGAAATGATTCTCTCTTTCTAATATCCATATTTGGAGCTTCTTAATCAAGTACATGCTTGTAATCATTAAAACATGCATGCAATCACTATTGAGAAGGACATGCTAATTCCCTGGCCTATCATTGTTTGATCAAACTTCTTTTCATACACTACCTTCTTACTATAAAACCCCAAATTGGATGGGATACTTTTGTGGATTATGGCTTAGAAACCGAGGAACCCCAACTTGCTAAAATTGATACCCTTGAGGGGGAATCTGCTCAAAAGAGAAGCTTGAAAACTAGCCTTGCTAGTGCAATTCCCAAGACACTATAAAAGAGTCCTATTACTTCTCCTAGTGTGAAAAATAAACTAAAAAAAAATCCTCTATTCGTTGAAACCCTAAACGGTCATCTAGTCATCTGGATAACCTTTCTTATGTTGCGCATGCTACTACAAAAGAGGAAGTGGAGGTGTTAGATAACATCTCTTGTAAGAAATGAAAAGAGAAGATGGATAGGGAACTCTGAATCCAAAATTGAAACAAAAAGAAGCAATGAAATTTACAACATGTTGTAGAAGATACTGAAAAAGAAGTAATGAAAATGTTTCCTTTACTCCTCATCTTCCAAAAATGGAAGAACTTAAAGAAAAAATGGAAATCTCTCGTCGTCAAGAACCAGTGCAAGATGCTGGTACTATTGTGGAAGAAGTATTACCACAAAGTGATATCCTTCATGGATCATGTCCTAAGGAAAATTTTAATACTTCTAGTGCTCTTTTTGTTATTCCAATGACAGTGGTAGCTCCAACTACATCTCCTATTATTTCATTTAATGACCTTCTTCCGTATACTACTAACAAGATAATCCACAACTTACAACACAGTTGCAAGGGAAGTCACAGGGGAGTGATAAAGTTGAGGGAAAGACAGTTACCCGTTCAAAGGTTCCCGTGAAGTAGATTCAAGGTGGTTTTGACTTTCCACCTAGTTTGTTGCTATTACCTAGTTTTTCTACAGGACAATAAACATCCTTTCACAATCTCTTACTCTCCACTACATTACCATGAAATCCTTGTCACAACTCCTAATTCTCCTTCATAATACCATTAAGCTCCTATCACAAACTACTTCTTGTTGTGTTTTATTATGCATTCCTTATATGCATATTTTATATGACCATGTGATTCCATTCATTGTAGAATGTATAAGATCTGTGCTTGATTGATAGTGTGTAGGTGAATATTCGTATAGGTATGGTGGTGACTTCTATATAACACAAGTCAACATTTGAAATCTCAATAAAAAGAGTGGTAGAAATGATATATGACCCCCTCTAATCAACTGTATTTATTAGTTGCACAAAATTGGATAGAAAAATGATACATGACAAAATAGTAAATTAAGTGATTCAATAAGTATATAAGAACATAGATTATTGAAAAGGGAATGGAAGCATGCAATGACATTGTCATAATAAAAAGCATGGAATGATGGTTTTTTATAGTGAGACATGGGTATGTGATTGGATAAGTCACTCATACATAAAAACAAAAGGGATGGGAGAGTGTAATACCTCAACACATCTAACAATTAGTCTAGTAGGGATTCATGGTTGAAACCTTCCTTGTGAACTAGATGTGGTGGTCTTTTGGGAGTAAGTTCTTTCCAAATAATTTATTGACTAGAGACACGAAAAGGTATGCTATGAGACACATTAGTAGTAAACTATAGACTCTATATCTTAAATTTACTGAAATAGTAGTAGTAAACTATGAAAAAATGACACAACTATGCCATCTCTATCTAATGGATTTGGATTCATGTTGTTTGGTTGTGACATATTGGTTTAAATTGATGCCCTAATAGGTGGTTTCATTATTAGTCCTTGCCTTCTAAAGGCAGGGATTAAAGTTTTTGATTTCTGCATGTGGTGAATAGAAGGCATTGCTTGCCACAAACAAGTGTCTGGGAAATAGATGTGAGGATACAAAGTAGGCCCATCACTCTCTCCCTCTCCACTTTGTTTTCTCTTTCAATTTTCTACTTGGTTTTTACATCTTGCAACTTTACAAAGTTGAGATTTAATGTTCAAGCCTCGAGCCTCTATGCAAATGAGTCTATTAGCTCATATTTGACGCATATCTCATTTTTTCTTTACATCCCAGCTTCATTGTTTATTGTGAAACTTAGTTAGCGCTACCAATTCCTAGTTTGGGATGTCATTTTGGATAAATAGTATGTTCTTTTATTATTATTTATGCCTTGGTTTCTACATTGGACTCCATATACATGCATGGCCAAATTCTCCATTATGGGGTCTATAGTCTCTTTTGTGTTGCTGATATCTACCCAAGGTTGGCAATTTCTCCCTTTTGATTTGACTATGCTCTGTGCATATTCTGGCCATGTTACTGTTACCATATTTCTATGTTCATTTCAATTGGTAACCTAATTACTAGATGAGTGAATTCAATACGCTAGTTTGCATTATTAAGTGATCTTGTTTAGATTTGTGTTCATTTCATTTGGATATAAATTGAAAGTACATGTAAAAGAAAAGAGACATGTACATCTAAAAGATTACATGTTTAGATATGTTGAATAACTTGTATGTACTGTACAAAGAAATGAGTAAAATCATCTGGGCTCACACAGGCTGTGAGCATAGCCAACTCCTAGAAAGATATGGATGAATATAGACATACATAAGTAAATGAACATAAACAACAAGGTACCATACATTTCCTGAAGAGATGATGGAATGTTGACTTGGGTGTGAATCCAATGTGCTCCTGTTTGATCCAGAACCTGCAAGAAAGAAAGAAATGGGGTTAGATCCAAAGGATCTAATCAATGCATGACATCCTATTACATATCCTCATTTACAGTTGTGCATGTGCATAGTCAGGCCATACACTTCTAGAAGGAAACCATGCTACAAGACATGTGCACTCAAAAAGATGCTACGAGAGGAAGGAGATACCATGTTTTCACTAACTTGTTTGTTCCATGTGCAAGTATAGAAGAATTTGTGACACTATTGTTTACCCTCACTTAGATAATCAAAGTAATGAGAGGATGGCCCTTCCTAGAAGGCCATCCTCAAAGTACCGCTATTGTCTAGACAATAGCAGTAATAAAGTGTTGAAATGTAATGAATGATGTTGCCCTGTAATGTGGGCACTTTTAGGAGGCCCTTAAAGCTCCTCAATAAAACCCACATCACAGGACAAAATCACCCATGATCAGGTACTAGGCTCTCCTAGTACCCTACATTGAAACTGTAAGGGTTATCAGAAGCTCCATTTCCACAGAGTTTTTGATTATCCCTACAGTCCCAAGGAGGAGCACTGATCCAGGAAGAGGGAAGTAGTCGGTGAGGCAGAAGTGACCATGGAACATTCAAGATCAATAATGGTATAGAAAGCTTTGCAATAAATGCAATTGCATCACAAATTGGGCTCCCCAAAGGGAAACTTCCTAAGCCACCTTTGGGGAACACCAATTTGCAAAGCAAGGACACCTATGAACTTCACATCTTCAAATGGGAACAAGCTAGTTCAAGTATAGAGAACACGGGAGCACAATCAAATAGTAAAGAAACCAACATCCAAAGGTAGAATCATTCATGACAAGTTAACATGGGCAAAATAATGGTGCATCAGTAGCATTCAAGTGCCAATACATCAATAAGAGCAACCAAAATGAGCATGGAGAAGCAACAAGTAAGTGGGTGCCTTTTAGAGTTCCTCTACAATCATGTATCATGGAAAACATCAAGTGAACATGCATAAGTCATAGTGATGCAAGAGCATGGTCAAGTGAATGGAGCAAATGAACATCAAATGAGTCATTACTGTAGCTTGTATCACCCAAACAATGCAACAACAACATCAAATGTTGCTGTCCCATTTGATGTTGCTATGGCATCATTTCCAAATGAGGTATCCACATCAATAACTCATCATGCCATAAGGTCATGATCAAGCATGCAGGAAAGAACATGAGAAAGAGGTACAATGATGAGTCATCTACATCAAATCTTGGTGAGTACACTAAAGTCTGCATCCCAGTGTCATCATGGATTCAGTAATAATGCAACATGGGTCTTTAAAGATATATGTCAAAATCTGCATGAGTAATGAGTCAAATAGTGGAGGAGCAAGCATCTACAATAATATGGTGCTTCAAATATCGATAAAAAAAAATCAATAGTAGGACATCATGATACAGATCTAATGAAGCAATAAGATCTCAATACATTGCATTGCCTTAAAACAATGACATAAGATTATCATAATAAGATGGCATTCAAGCACATCCTCAAGGATGTCATTCAAGCAATGAAGCATCAACACCACAGAACACACAAAAGGCAATCATCCAAATGGAATAATTAAATGATGCCTTAGCTCAGAAGAAAACAGTGAAGAATAATAATAAGTTCAAGCACGAGTTGTGCAAATGGAGCATCAGTGAATCTACAATGATCAAACAATGGTGCTCAAGATAACATGGGTTGTGAATCAGAAGGAGAATGACAATGACGAATGGAGCACCAAATATCAGTACCCTATCTCCAGGCAAAAACATGATCACATATGTCCAAATTAAGAAATACCAACAGTGATGCAAGCACGAGCCCCCTAGGAGGAAAATCAAAGAGAATAATAACATTAATGATACAATAGCAACAACATGGGCCTTAGAAGATCTCCAAGACAGTGAACCATGAAGGAGATAACAACAATCATGACATCAAGATAGCAAAGGCTTTTAAGAATAGAGCACCAGTGATTTTACAAAGGCTCCATAATCGGGTTGTGAACCAAGAAGGAATAGTCAAACAACAAGCATGCCAATCAAAATGATCATGTAATTAGTAAATCATGATGCCCTTCATTAAACACAAATTTTCAAGGCTGTGATTTTATAAAGCCCCATAGCACGGGCTGGGAACATAAAAGAGGAGCAATAGTGATGAATGGAACACTAAATTGGTGAGAAATAACAATGCCCTATCTCCATATAGTGGCCAGGCAGTAAAGAAAGTCTCCTCAAAGCAATGGACATCATGGAAGGTAATGACAACAATAACACGGGTTGTGTGTCAAGAGCAACATAAGTATAACACAGGCTGTCCCAAACAAAGAATAGTAACAGTCAAACACATGCCATAAAGGATCAACAATGATGCAAGCTCACGAGCTCCGAAGGATACAAATCAATGCATAACAACAGTAATATCTAGCATAAGCCTGAGACCTCATTGATCAACAAACATTGATATTGCTTGACAAATATTTAAATCTCAGAATTTGTCTCAAAAATCTCATGCCACCGATCATCCATAGTGGTATGACCATTGTGCAAAGGAAATGATAGCAATATTGATGCCCTAGCCCAAGCACATACATTTAAGATCTTCAAAGCAGTGAGCAAGAAGGAAACAATAGAATAATGATGCCCTAGAGATTAACACGGGCTCAAAACAATGATCATCATGATGCCTCAGTCAAACATGGGCCTTCGAGGATCAAAACAAGTGAAATGCAACAAGAGAGCATCATAGTATTATGCCAGCAACCAAATCAAATCAAGCAATGATATAATACAGAAGGAAGAAACAGTCACAAGCCCATGACCTTGAGCAATCACAGTAGAGTAAGTAATCATCAATGGAAGAAAATAATGATGCCCTAGCCCGATAACCAATAATGCAATGAATAGAAAACAAGTAAAAGTTAATCATTGATGCCCTAGATCATCACGACAAGCAAATAATGATGCTTCGAGCTCACATGAAGCAAATACAATGATCAAAGAACCAAATAAACACCCACCTCAATTTTTATACACTTGCCAGAGATTCACCCATGAAGCTCGGTCCAATGAAGGCAACTTCCCAAATACAACAACAATGTGACATGTTCAAGCCCGAGCTTTACTTAAAACCGAAATAGCATCAAATAATGGAGCCAATTTCATAACCTTGAACATGTTTTAGGTTATGCCTTTTAGTTTTGTTCATCGCTTACGTAAAGCCTCTTCCCTAAGTATTAATGTTTTGTTAAAGATAAATGGAAGATAAAATAACAATAACCCTATACCCTAGCATGAAGGCCACATTTGAACTTTTTTAAATAGGGTGTATTTAAAATATTTGGGAAAAATTAGAAATGAGCCATTCTTTTTCTTTTCTTTTTTTATAATCATGCAGGTGTCGGAATAACAATGATGTCATCGGTATTATGAAGGCGTCGGGGGCACTTGCAAAAAAAAAAATCATACACAAATGGTAGTGTCGTCGCAAATTGGCATCGTAACTCGACCCCAAATGTTGTAGTGGATTGTGACATGAGTCTTAATCTTATGTCTTCATACATAAAGAAATAATTATCCTAAGTGTACCCTAAGTAAACTTAAGTAAAAATTGTGAATAGGACTTGGATGAAGTAGTAGGTAAAACACTTCTTTCGCAACAACACACCTCCTTAAGTGCAACTTAGAGAGAGCTACACAAATACAAATGATGCAAAGATGATGATGGGTTAGGAACTAGTCAATAAATATAGGGTCAAAGAGTAAGATAGCTATAATGTGTTGGGATTTCATCTTTCCAAGAATTATAGTTCCATTATTCAACTTGATTACAATAAGGAGCCTTTTGATACCCATGATCTCCACAATTTTAGTCATCCTACATAGCGATCAAGAGACTTGATACAAGCATAAGATTAGCCCCAAAATTACATAATAATTAAATCATGAAGAAATGTATAATATTGCAATTAATTTCAATGTGGTCCTAGGTGTTAGATGCTAGAAAAATTAGACTTGATTTTAGTGCTTACAAATGCAAATTTGGCCACAAAATAAAAGTAGATTTTTTTACATAGAATGAGGTTAATTTGATTATACCACTACAAAGTAGAAGAAAAATCATGCACTTTACCATAAGAGTGAGAAAAATTCCCCAAATTTCCTAAAATTAGAATTGCTCAACAACACGTTGGAGAGTTTGCAATTTCTAGAAAAAACAACCACCAAAAATAAAAAATTGATTGCACTAGTATGAAGAGCACATAGCTATTCTCCAAAATGGTTTTTTATTTTAAATGGAGACAAGATGACTAAGTTATGATTTTTTAACTTTTTGGATTGTTAGCATAAACTTCATTGGTGAAGGGGGTCAAATTTTAAAAAGGCAACTGCTATCATTGTTGATGTAGCGCTAATGACAACAATCAATTATCTAGACATAATCGTCGAGACAATATACCCTTTTTTGGTGGGATTTAGAAACAAAATATTTTCTTATATAGATGAAATATTTATCTTGCCTTTAGAATATTTTAAAGATTGCTTAAGGTGGGTGGGCCTTTCTGCATTAGCACTTCACCACGTGGTATCTATTAGCTTTGACATGTGTTTCTATTGGTAGGTTTGTGCCCTATCAAAGGGTAATGGGGTACCCTTCCTGGACACCATCTATGGGGAAACCGAAATGCACCTTGATAGTGTATACATATAAGAGACTTAAAAAATGAAGCACTATTAATAAGTGCATTGTAGTTGCCTTGTAGCCAACAATGCCTTCATGTGCAGGTGTAGCTTGACTACCTATTATTATTATTATTATCTTTTTAAATTAAATTTTTTGAAAGCACGTATTAATTTTTTTAATACATCATATCACAAATGTCTTTTGAACTACAATTAATATAATTTTAGCAACCGTATGGTTATACAAACGAGCTAGGGGGGGATATTTTTCCTCAGGACCTAAAGAAGGTGCTCAAATTATGACAATTTGATAAAAAAATTTAAGGTTCTTAGGCCTTCTAGAAGTAATGACAAGGTCGGATTTGACCCAAAATGCTTTAAAATTGCAGTTGTCTTTTGGACCTAGCAACAAACGCCTAGCTTCAAACCCTCATGGATCTAGCCTCATATGTTTGATTTGAATGAAAAAAAAATTGACTTTCTCAAATCTTATAAACTCATGGCAAGTTCAAATTTGCAATAAAAACTTTGATTTCAATTTACAATACAAAACTACAAAGAGAAAACCTTGCAAATATGGTATTTCTTTCAAAGCTTTTTTGATTGTATAGATTGCCATTTGATGCAAAAGAAGAGTATATTTAACTTTTCATAATTCTCCAAGATTTACAATCTAGATATCTTAATCAAGACTATTAAGAAGAAATCCCACAAGCTTTGGTACCATCTAAGCATTAGTATAAAATGCTCTATTTTATAAAATATTTAAATGAAGAACGTATCCACCCAAAATCTAAAAACTTCTATGAAAGCACAAACAAGACTAAGTATGAAAGAATAGTTGTATTCTATCAAAGAATGCAAATGATAGATTGGTAATTAGATTGAGATTACAAAGGGAACCCCTTGGTTATATAGGCCAAGGTGAACATATAATTGCATAAGGTTATGACATGTGTCTTAATCTTATAACTTTAAATATTAAATAATAACTATCTTATATGTACCCTAAGTAAACTCAAGTAACACATGTGAATAAGACCTAGGTGATGTATTGGCTAGGTAAAACACCTCTTTCACACCAATAAGTTGTCTAATGAGATTATTTGTAGGTATTTTTATGTTGTCAAAACTATTTTAGAATTCAACATAATTGTGTACACTTGGAAGAAAATTGCTCTCAAAGTATATTAATTGATTGTTTAATGTTATAGGTTTTTTTCTCTTAAAAGGGTTTTCCCTATGTACATCTTGTGTCGTGTGTATTGTGTGATGTTATTTTATATATTTCTTGTAATATGTATCTTCTTCTTAGTAATTATTTAAGGGTTTATATATAATATTTCCTTAGTATATTGGTTTAAGAAGCTATTTTTACACACCTTGCTTCCTTTGAGCTGGTATTAGAGCTTGGGCAATTTTGATCATTCCATTGTTGGATGAAGGACTTTTTGTACTAATCTCCTTTGAGTGGGAGTTGCCTAACATTTTGTAACCTTGTTTTAGGAAGGAGATGGCTAGCACATTTGAAAGAATAGAGATTGAAAAATTCAATATAGGAAACTTTGAGTTGTGGAGTCTCAAGATGGAAGAGATGCTTGTAGAACAGGATTTATGGAGTACTATATTTAAAAAGATTCTATCAAACATGAAACAAGAGATTGAGATTTGTTGGATTGAAAGGCTAAGGGTCTAATAAAAATCCATTTGGTTGACTCTGTGCTTTTGAATTCTATGAAGATAAAACTACTAAAAACTTTTGGAATAAACTTGCTTAAATTTATCAAGCTAAATCCTTGGTAAATAAGTTGTTCCTAAAAGAGAATGTATTCTTTAAGGATGGAAAAAAAGAGAATCTTTCAAAGTGAAATGTGAAATGTTGGGGAGCCTCTTTGAAAGTCCAAAGTGAAATGTTGTAAGTGTTACAAACTAAAATATATTCAAAAGGAGTATAAGGAGGATTAAAAGAAGAAAAAGAAAAATACATTTGATTTTGATTTTGGAAAATCCTCTTAGGATGATGGTGAAGCTTTTGTTGTTGTCTTAGCAACATGTGACTTGCAAGATGTGTGATTGATTGAGTCTATTGCATCCTTCCATATGATCTGATATTGGGGTTGGTTTTAGTATGAATAAATTGATGGTGGGAAGGTGTACTTGGGTGATGAACCAATTGAAGATAATTGGTCATGGAAGTTGGGATCTTTTATTCTCATATGGTACAATGAATGAGATATACAATGTGCTACATATCCTTGGCAAAACCTATTTTTTTGTGAGTACATTGAATGATGTGGGTGTGCAAGTTGCTTTCTCAAATGGAGGATGTAATAAGATGAAAGGAGTTGTGGTGTTGGCCAAGGGGGTTTTAGATAGGTACATGTTTCAATTGGATGCACACAAGATACAATGCAATAGTTCTTTAGTTGATACAAAGAAACAAGTTTCAAAGTATTCATCCTAAAAATCAATGAAGAAGAGTGTTCCATCAACTTTTGATGGTCATGCATTCTAGGTACCTAAGGCTACTTACACTGTAGAGATGAAACTTCTAGCTGAGAAGATATAACTATGGCACCAAAGACTTGATCATCTTGTTGAAAGTGGTTTTAGAGATCTAAGAAGTAAAGGCCTAATTGAGGGTTAGATGATTGTAATATTGAGTTCAATTTTTATGAACATTGTATAGATGGAAAAAATGTGTTCAATTTTATTCCAGTTTTCATAAATCTTTTAGGTTGTTGAACTTATTCATTTGATGTGTTTGGTCTTGTTAATGTTCATTCTTTATTATGATCAATTTATTTTGTATCTTTAATTGATGATTACAATAGAAGGAAATGAGTATATTTCTTTAGAAGTTAATTTGAAGTCTTCAGTTGGTTCAAAGAGTTTAAGGTTTTTATTGAGAATTAGATTGGTAATAATATTGAGGTTTAATAATATAATGAATTCTATTGTACAAATTCCTCCAGGTTTTGTAAAGAACATTGGATTGAGAAATTTAAAACAACTCTATATACCCCTCAACAAAATAGAGTTGCAGAGATGATGAACATGATGTTGATGGAGAAGGTTTGGAATATGTTGCATCGAGTTGACCTTGAACAAAAGTCTTGGGCTAAAGTTGTTGCCACTACGTGCTATCTAGTTAATAGACCTCCTACATCAATGCTTGTTGAGAAGACACTAACATAGTTGTGGTTGGATAAGAAACCCTCATTTAGATATCTTTGTGTGTTTGGTTGAAAGGTGTATGCTTATGTGTCAAGAGAGAAGAGGTCCAAGTTGGAGCATAAGGCAGTTAAGTGTATCTGCATTCACTATGGTGTTGATGTGAAATGGTACAAGCTTTGGGATCTAGTGAACAAGAAATTTCTCTATAGTAGAAGTTTTATCTTTAGAGAGATGAGTTTTCTTTCATTATTTTGTAGCCTACAAAGAAACATAAGAAACAAGATGTGGTTTAGTTCCTCTCAACCCTTGGAAAGTTGAACCATAATCTTATGATGGACCTAATGATGAAGTTAGCTATAACATCTTTGAAAGTTTAATAGGACTTCAACCTCAATATTTGAGGTTCACATGGGTTTGATGACAAAGGATTGGATACTCACACAAAATGTTTGGATATTCAGTATTGTAATAATTATATTTTTGCTGTATTAGTTACATTGATGAGCCAAGGTGTAAAAGATGCTATGAGTACCAATGAAGCAAATTCATGAATAAAAGTCATGGAAGATGAAACAATCACATTAGAGAGGAATGACATATGAGATCTAATACCTTTTCCTAACTGACATAAAGTTGTTGGTTGCAAATGGGTGTTGCAAAAGAAGTTTGGTCTTGATTGTAGCATTGAGAACCATAAAGCGAGGTTGGTCATGAAGAGTTCCTCATAGGTGGAGGGAATTGATTATGGTGATATATTTTCTCATGTTGCAAAGTTGATGTCCACTAGGTTCATGTTATCATTTGCTGCAAAATATGATTTAGAAGTTGAGTAGATAGATGTGAAGACAACTTTCCTTCACGGTGACTTGAAGGAAGGCATCTACATGTCACAACCTAAGCATTCCGGTGTAAAAAAGTAAAAATATTTGGTTTGCAAGTTGAAGTTTTTGTATGGTCTAAAACATTTTCTTACAATGTAGTGCCAAAAGTTTGATGCCATTGTGTTGACTTTGAAGTTTCTAAAATCAAAATCAAATCATAGCGCCTATTAAACGATTGATAATGATCACATTCTCATTATTACTTCATATGTTGATATGTTTTTTTTGTGGGAACAATAAAGGTTTGAGTTTTTATAAGAAGTCTCAACTTTCAACACGACTTTAGATATGTGAAGACAACTTTCCTTCATGGCAACTTTAAAAAAGACATTTGCATATCACAACCTAAGTATTCTAGTGTAAAAAAGTAAAAACATTGAGTTTGCAAGTTGAAGAAGTTTTTGTATCATCTAAAACATTCTCCTAGGATGTAGTACCAAAAGTTTGATGTCATTGTGTTGAGTTTGAAGCTTCTAAAATCAAAATCAAATCATAGTGCCTATTTAAAGATTGATAATGATCACATTCTCATATTGCTTCATATGTTGATATGTTATTTTTTGGGAACAACAAAGGTTTGAGTTTTTATTTGAAGTCTCAACTTTCAACACGATTTTAGGATCTCGGGGCAGCTAGGTACATTATGAGAATGGATATTGGAAGAGATATAGCTAGAAGAAAGCTTTGGTTGAACAAGAGTAAGTATGTGAACTTAGTGCTAGAGAGAATCAACATGACAACTTGTAAATCATTAGTTACTTTTGTTTCACAACGGTCAAAGTTATTTGTAGAAGATTGACAAAAAATTCCTATTGAGATGGATGACATGACCAGGTACCTTATGCGAGTGTTGTCGGTAGTTTGATGTATGCCACGGTTTGTGCAAGACCAAACATTACCCAAGTAGTGGGATTCATTAGTTGGTTTATGGATAACTTTGGACGAGTACATTAGGATGCAGTAAAGAGGGTGTTCACATATATGCGGGTTACTTTTGAGTATTCCCTATATTTTCATGGTTATCCCAAAGGACCTCAACGGTCAATCAATATTTGTGGATATGTGGAGTTAGATTGGGCACCTGACATTGACAACAAAAAATCACTAATAGATATGTGTTCATGGTATTTGTTCGTGCTATTATTTGGATGAGTAAGTGTCAAGCTATAGTTGCTTTTTCCATGATAGAAATAGAGTACATGACAGTTACTCAAGATTGTATTTATAAGTTGAGTTTGATGTGTCATTGATTACTATTTGTTGTGACTGCCAAAGTGTCAAAAGTTTAGTGACCTTCCATGCATGGACAAAGCACATTGATGTCTAGTACCATTTTGTTTTTGATGTGGTAGAGGATGGTTAGGTAAAGTTGGAGAAACTTGATAGTTTGAGAAATGTTGCAAATGCATTGAGAATGCCTTTAAGCACATACAAGTTCAGATGGTGTTTAAAGTTCATGGGCCTCATGGCCTCTAGTAATTGAATTCCTATTGTTTGCATTGGCTCTTCAAAGGTGTCTGAAAGGTGGGAGAATGTTAGGAATACCTTTGATCATTTCTAACATGATTATTTACAATGTTGTCACCTGTAGGGGGACATTTTTGAGACTTGGTGATTTGAGGGAAACATCCCCCCACATAACCACCACCTCTGCCAGGGATGTCGCTAGGCCACTTGCTATATAGCACATGCCATTACATATTAATTGCAACCTTTAACTTCAAAAAATCAGTTTGCCTTTCATAGGGCACTCACATAAATGTTATATTATAGATTTTTTATCTTGAATATTTCAATTCACCTCATTTTGTATATCAATGCTTTTGTGGTGGTCAATCATTCATTTCATGTGGATTTTTGTAGCATTGATATGGATTATTTAGTATGCTTAGTTGTATGATATAGTATCCCTATGCATACACACATCCAATATCAGTTGTGATTTGTAGGTTATTTTCTTTGTCCTTGCGCTCTAGAACTATCACCCATTAAAAGAGGCACTAGTCTTGGAGGTGAATAACCAATCACCTTCCTAACCAAAAACATATTCTTATCAATAGTTTCAAAGTATATTAAAGTTATGTATTCTTTCATGATTCAATGGTATAGTTCAAAAAATATTTTGAGCTATAAGCCATTATTTCAAAGAGTTATGTTGCGTATACACTCATCTTGCACGTGTGCAATGATGTTATCAACTTAAGAAGATGTTCTACACATAATCATTGGCCTAGTGACAAATATTGGGATCAAGATAAATTGGGTATAATTGTAATTAGTTTAGTTTTTCTCATCACACCCTATTAGAATTCCTACCAAGGATAACTTTTAGGAACACCTCCAAGGTTTAACTCATCCAGATTTGAAGAAGATGATACCCACTCTAAAATTGATCTTTATTCATCAATATCTTTTGAGAATCTTTATCTTATCCTCTTAGACAAATCTCTAACCTTGAGGAGAGAATAATACTCTAGGACTGTAGAACTATAAATTTGGAACCTAAAAAGTAGCTGGAAATATGTGTTGAGCCAATGGGGTATTTAGAGTGTGTTTTTGGTACACCCACAATACCTTTCTGTGGATTGATGCTGTTTTTATCCATGTAATTGAAATTTCAGCCACTACACGTTGAATGCATTGAGCAACCTGATTCAGAATGTTATTCCTTTTTTTACAATTTATAAAAACCCATAGGATTGGATCTATTCTGCAAATACCTTAGATATCGAGTGCAGTAAAAATACCATTTTTCCTCGATTGTCTGTTCATGCTTTTTCAGTGAGGGTGTGATGGGTAATGTACCTTTTACCTTGAATGGTAAATGCTAAAAATAAGAGATACAACAAAAATCTAGCCACAATTGTCATGTTAAATTCTTCTTTTTGCAGATATGCAGTGAAAAAAAGCAGTGTAACACTGGCACTAGGGTATGCTGGGACGAGTTTCTGGGATGGGGTGACAAAGGGCCTCAATTTTGGGATGGCGGGGGTGGCGGCGGGGGGTGCTGTATACTATACATATAGAACTTGAAATTCTAGTTATGAAATGATGTTTCAGTATAACATACCAAATAGAAATACTTGAACATAGCAAAATTGCAACACAAACCAGAACCATTGAACATTCAACATAGTAACATAGCACATACCCAATAGTAACATTCAAAAATCAAGATTCAAACAGAAATTCAAGCTCCCGTCCCTGTGACGGCGTGGTTGCGGAATGGCAGAGGTGGGGGTACTCGGGTATTCCAAGTACCCGGTGTGGGGATGGGTACTTGGAGGTTTTGGGGGTGGGCGGGGGGGCGGGGGGTGCGAGTCCCCGGGTTTCACTGGAAAAAAGTAAAACGAAAGGGGACTCTTGCAATTTGTTAATTAGATAGGCATGTTATTATCAAATATAATAGTTTGTTTCAAATTCAAGTTGTATAAATCAGGTGGTAGTGTAATGACCCTGCATTATTAGGCATGTCTTCCAAATGGCATGGCATTTTGACTAGAAGCATATTTCTTATCCAACTATCAATGTGGTGAAGCTTGACTAGCTAATTATGCAGCTAATGTGGAGGAACATATATGTCTCTACACAACTTCTGACAGATATAGCAACTCCTTAATGAGCCTGGCTCTTTCGAAAACCAACAATGTAGACAATTTGGTATTCCATACAGAGATGTCGTAGGCTACTTTTGTTAGCTTCTTGTCATATCTTCCGTTCAGCATAAGATTACAAAACCACGGAGAAATAGCTATACTGGTGACATAAGACATCTATTATAGTTATTAGTGTCAAACTTTTGATTGTCTGGGTAGTTAGTAACTTTGCTTGGTTTCATTACCACTGCTTAAGTGTATGATGTTCATTTAGATAGTCTACAACTGATGAAAATTAAGGCTTTCTCCATCTGGAACGATGTACTATGACAAATGATTTTGCTGTGTCATATGATATGGAGGACTCTGTCCAGCTTCATGAATTTCAGCAATTTCATTTCTTACAGTTTTTTTGTTACAATTGGGTACTTTTGTGATAAGTTGTCTTCTTATTGCTGAATATTGTGCTTTGATAGATGGCCCTGGCAATGGCCCTGACATAGTGGAAACAGGGAACTAGAGTGAGTATAGAAAATCAATAATACGAGACAAGATTCGTCAGTTTAAATGCTCTTTTGTTGATTACGATGCTTTATTTTGACTTTACAAGTATGATATTTTTTCTTTTATGTGCTTGTATATAAGGTGTCTTTGTCTAAAAAATGTCTTGAATTCTAAAGTCAAATATAAATCTCCACAAGTTTGGAATTAAAAAGTCTTGTCTGTAGGTAGATTGATTCTCAAGATGGAACAGTTATTTATGTTACACACATGACATGATTGATAAGCAATAATCTCTGAGTTGTCCATGACCTGGATAGGAAAGCTATCACACATTATCACAACAGAATTTAAATGAATACCTTTCAAAACCTATATGGATGGGATATTTCACAAGTGGAAAGTTACTTGGATTGGACACTGTAAGCTCAGAAGTAACCATAAGACTTGAAACCTTAAACAGCGCAGGTTGGGGGATTGGAACACCAATTTTAGAATGAAGGCTGCAGAGGTTCATTGGTAAAGGGAACATCTAGCATACGCACAAGCCAACAAATTTCAAAAAATGAATAATTAAATCTAACATAAACGTTGAATCACGAATGTAAATTAGGTGGCTTCTCTTGGCCATAGATTCAAAAGTAAAACAATTAAACTGAAAGTCATGGTTCATAAACATTGATTCATAAATTTATAAATGTGGTTGCTTCTTTAAGCTGTAGGATTATTTTTCTTGCAAAACGGTGCTTCCTAAACCTACAGCTTTCTTCACTCATGGAAACCTTTTTTTCAAAAAACTACTGACATGATTTGCACATCCTCTAAATCTCTTATTTATTTCTTTGTTGAAATTGGAAAGAATCAAATTAGGTATTGTCTTTTGAAAACCCCCAACTAGGTCACCAGCAGGGCATCCAATGTTCCCTAGAGATCTCTCCTGTAGTAGGGAGATATATTTTGCAAGACTTCTTGTATCCAAGACCTTCAGTCTCTCTGAAACATATGAAAGTCACCAGGGTACATATCTGTGGATTTTAGCAGTACTCAATATGCAGATCGTACAGAATAGATATTCTTTCAATGGCTTTCAAATAAGCACAGCACACATGACGATCTGCATCAAACTGGGAAAATGTTCCTGTGTAGCACCTGAAGCCCAACTCTCAATGCTAGTTGGCTCACTATGAAATCGCAAAGACCACATGCACAATGTCTGAAAATTATATGCTGTACTGGGATCTGCCCTTCGAACTTGAGCTTGTTATTGATCTGCATCTCAAATTTGTTTCTGGAGAATGTGTAGGTATCAATTAGTTAGTAACTTAGTAGGTACTCCACAACCAGATATGCTTCCTTAGATACAGAACTGTATCTTGGTTGAGTGGGGGGAATTTACTGCAGCAAGGGGTGGGTGGAGAAAACAAAGTTGGTTTCAGAAAACTGTGATCTACAATATCACCTCTTGACCTTTAGTTTTGCCATGATAAGGAATTAGTATATGGATGTTACTATTAGTAAACACAAGTTCATAACAAAAGCTAAATGAGAAGCTTAGAAAAGATTTATATAAGTGTAGTTTATTGCAATAGTTGCTTGGATAGGCACACCATAAGCTACAAAATGATGTAAGGACTGTCTAAACACCAAACAAGAGTGCACAAGGGCATTCAAGCTACAGGCACTTGCTGTTCAGCAAGTACATGAAAGCTGTCTGCATAAATAAGTCTCAACTTTTGTAACAGTTGGGAATATTACATCATTCCATAGCTGTTAGTATAACAATTGGGTTAGTTTATTTGTTTGAGTAGTTGAAACAACTCAAAAAATTAGAGAGTCATTTTAGGGTGGTTCCTATAATATAGGATCTAAAGAATCCTATATATGGATTTAATGTGTAGTGGAATAAGAGACAGAATAAAAGAAGAGGAAGGATGCATTATTTTGTGTTGAATGCAGCTAATCAGATTTTCTAATACTAACAATCTGCAGAAGAAAAGAAATATATCTGAGAATATAACTGAAAAGGGGATGATTCCCCATCCATTTGAAAATTCTATCAAATTTCAACTTTCATGCGTTGACATAATCAATGCAATTGTTTCACTCTATTCCCCCAGAAGGAATTGTAAAATTCAGCGTAATCATCTTATGTCAAATATGCATACATTATATTCTGCAAAATTACCAAATCCTGCCAACATTGCATCTGCTAAATTTTCTCACGACTTGGCAATAACACAACGCTTTATTTTATAAGCAATCTGCCACTATGTGGAAATGAAATGCTGAATCTGAAGATAGAAAGTGCCTTGTGTTGTGAATTTTAAAGCGGATCTTAAAGATAAAAATATCTATAACATTTTTTATATAATTACTCTGTTCTACAAAACAGAAGAACCTAATGTGTAGTGTTTTGAACTGGCAAATTGGCAATTAATCATATAACTGACTGCTTACGTTAAATCTATATACAACGAAGGCAAGCAGATCAATTTGTTTTATTTTTCCAACATTGCTCACAGCCATCTAATTACAAAAATAGCTTTCACTAAAAACATATTTCTAGCAGATCGTTGTTGATACAATTATGAATACCTTCATAAGGGCTTATCATCTACCTTTTATTAGTTCATCCAGGCAAGTATTGTATAACATTTTCTCCAAAAGAAAAAGTATTGTATAACATTTCAAAATTTGTTTATTAACCAGGAAAATTACAAATAAATCATCCATTTGAAGGTACTTAACAAGAGCTTCATGGTTGACATTAAGATCTCCATTCTTGAAATTTAGACGATCTCAACCTTACTCTTACAATTAAAAAAAAATCATATTTGTGAAAGGCACGAATACAATTAAAAACTCAAATAATGGGAACTCATCTTGGTATTCTTAAGAAAAACATATATATATTTTAAAGAAAAGGCAATTACAAGTGATCAGACTGAAAAACGGGTAAATAAGAAAGACATTGATACTCTCCAGGCTTCTGAATAAGCAGAACCGCAAAACTAAATGAACAACATCCAAACTCCAGGCCAACTTTTGCAGGGAAAGTGTACCTTACCAACTATAAAACTTACTCCATAGATCTCTGACAAGGTTCATAGGAGTGATCCCAGGAGTCGGCGGCTCCAGATAAAGCATGGGCATCTACTAAGGGAGTGGCAATATTTGAAGACTCCTTTCTAGAAACAGATGCGTACAAATTTGGGGTATATTGGTAACACAAAAATTGCTTACCTTGAGATGCTCCAGTCGCAGGATAACGTGGCAAACAAAACCACAATCTAGAGCGGATATCTACGGCAAGCATTTGGGTGCTTTGGTAAATGGAAAAGAAAATGAAATTCCCATGACCAACTGCACTGAAATACAATTCACCAACCTTATCTGTGTACAATTCCTTGAATATCTTGTCCTTCATTCTGATAAATTCTTTCCAGGCCATGCCATTTTCAGATAGCTCCCAAACTCTGACGCTCCCAGGCAGATTTCTCTTGACAACACGCCCTACCATAAAAAGCCTTCCCGAACACTCCACAAGAACAGGAAAAGAGAGGTTTCTGGGCATGGGGGCCTGCAGTTTAGTCCACACACCTTCCTGTAAATTGAAAGAAAAGGCACCAATGGGGTCATAACTTAACAAATACAAATTGCCATTACAGGTTGCAGAACCCAATTCAAGGTCGGTGTTAGGAGGGACGGGCCCAGTGAGGCTCCATAGATCGGTCCTGGAATCAAAAACCTCACAGCTCAAATCCTTGACAGTGTGGCCGTCGGAGAGCACATCATCCCCTGCAACTATTACCTTAAATCCTTTCTCATTTTGGTCCTCTAATACTTGGATAGCCACAAAGGGTACAAGCCTCCTTTTGATCATGGGGGGAAGCACCGTCCAATGCTTCGTTATGGGATTGCACACTACAATGCACAAGAACCCATCGATCTCCCCCTTACAACACAGCAACCCACCTGCAGAAGCGAGTCCCTTGACTTCACAGGGAAGGAATGTGAGCGGGATTCGGTACCATGTATTGACATTAGGGTCGTATGCACAGAATTGGGAACATGAGTCCGTTTCGAACAGAGCAATCCATTTCTCTCTACACGGCAGATCCGCATGGGCATGCAGAAAACTCTTTGATGAAATGGTTTGGTTCAATTTTGTGCATACCGTCCTAAGCCTAGACAGGCATACAACTGGCATATGGGCCACTACTCTTTCGAATATATCAGAGGGTAAATTGCTCCAAATTGATGAATCCATACAGACCTCCTCATTGGTATTAGTAAGTGGTCTTACCTCAATTTCTTCTTCTTCTTCTTCCTGTCGCTCCCCTTCATCCATTATGCTCAGCTGCTCAACATTGCAACCATCCATCGCTCCTCTTCTTCTCTTCTCTCCAATGGTATTCCTCCTTACAAAATACAGTGAATTCTCCTCTGTTATAATGGAAAACGAAGAATCGATAAAGATTGTAAAGGGCAACGGGAAGGTAGTGGATGAAGAAACGTATATCATTAATTATTGTAATGGTGATCATGCCTTTGTTTTAGGTACCCTTTTCTTTAAAAAGCATTCTCTTTTCTTATAATGGAAAGGAAGAATCCCAAAAAGTTGTGAAAGGTAACAAGGTGGTGTGGGATGAAGAAAGGTATATACAATTAATAGTGATTGTTATAGTGATTATGTTTGATTTTAGATTTATTTTTCTTGTTTTATAATAATAGAAATGAAAGATAAAAAAAGTTGTAAAGGTAATAAGAAGGTGTAGAGGTTAAGAAAGGTATATAAATATGTTTTTTTATAAAGTGTAAGAATTGGGTAGTCTCTTTTCTCTTTGTAAATTATATTGCACATTGGTTTGACACATCTTTTGGCACCACGACGATGAGGGGGAGTCTAAATCTTGTGACCTCTTACCTGTAATAGAATGTTTTAGTCAATTGAACCAAGCATCCTGCCCCATCATTAGAATTGTTATTTATTGTAATACTAACCATGTAATTTTCTCCATTCTTTTGAGTTCACTCTCTTTACAAAATAGAGTGTATTCATATTTGTCATAATAGAAACAAAGAACACACAAATCCTTTAAAAAGAAAAAGAAATGAGAATGTATGAGATTAAGAAAGCTATATATGAACACATTTGTTATTATTAGGATTATTAATTATTGTAATGGTGACTTTGTAATTTTCCCCTTTGTTTTAGGTTCACTTTGATTTGATTATTTCAATGGACTATTTTAGATGAAAATGAGAATATAACTTTGGTTTAATCTAATTTCATCCACACAAATTTTATCTAATTGTATCCACACTTATTCTAATAAATTGATGTTGATCCTTAGTTTATATGTTTCTTGATAGTGTTTAAATTTTTTATTTGTGCAATAGATCCATGTTGGTTGCATTTTTCATAGAAAAGAACCTAGAACTTTTAAAATCCAAATCCAAATTTCACCTCATGTTTCCCATTCCCATTAATTGTTTTGTGCTAAGTTGAAGCACAAAACATTTCACTTGCAACCTTTAGAGTTGTATTTAAAGAATAACCTTAGTTTATTTTGAATATATAATCTAATGCATTTGAAGAACACATCTTGCACACATCAAGGAGCATCAAAGCATTAAAATGTGACATCATTATTACAACAAATTTCTACGGAATATTGAAGCATGAATACTTGATGTCTTTTAACTTTATACAAGGTCATTAAATCTGTCTTAGGATTTTGACAAAAAGGAACCATTATTTGTCCAACAAACTCCTCTATCGACACTAACATTTTAAAGTCATTTCTAGAATATCAAGACTAGTAGGTTTGAGACCTAAAATTCAAAGAATTTAATATCTTTAGTTATAGCCCAATTTTGTGCTCAAGTGTTAGATTTCCAAATGTGTGATTAGTTCTACAAACACACAAGACATAAGTAACCTATTTAGTCAAATAAATTTTTCATTAATTCATGTGTAATTGTCTAACATGCCCTATAAAAAAATATATCCAAGGGAAAATCAATTGCAAATATATGAAAAAATCAAACCAAGAGCACAGTAACATTTATTTATCTATTACGATTTTATAATTACTTAAATGAATTATTCCAAATAACTATTGTTTTAGCTCTTGTCCCAAAGGCCAATTGTAAAGAATTAATTGGCTTACCCTACAACATTTTTTATAAGATTATATTTATCCCACACCCCTTGCGGTCTTGTCCTTAGGGTTTATTCCTTCTATAAAAAGGTTTGAGATATTTGTGATTTTCTACTATTTATTGTAGATTTGGTTAGATTTTGGATCCCCCTTTATTACATTTTATTGATGTATTTTAATTAGGATTGGGTTTTCATTATTGATATGTATTTAGTTCTTATCCACCTAGATTGTTCCTTATTGATATTGATTATTTCTTATGGACAATTATAGGTCATAACCTTTAGCCTTTGTGCATGCAATATGCATTGATGATAATATTTTTGTTTTCTTCTTGTTATCAAGTCCTCTCATCATTTACACTATCACGTGTCATTATCCTATGGATGGGGATGTATTGTCTATGGAGATATTACTTTTTTTATTTGTAATCTTTCCTCCTTTGTACTATTGGTGATTTCCTTTTACACAAGGGTTATAGATATTTATGGGTGTATACCATTTATTATAGATCTTATTAGACTTTGGATCCACCCTTTGCTGTGTTTAATTGATATAATTTAAAATTAGAGACCAGGTTTACATTTTGTATATCTATTTGGTTCCTTACCACATCCATCCTTTGGATTGCATATTATTGATTGAGCATTTCTTATGGAATCTCATAATACATTACCTTAAAAAAATTTCTCCATGCAAGCCTAGTTGACGTTGATATATTCATTTTCTTATTTTCATTATATCATCTCATCCTTGACACTTTCATGTCTTTTTATCTTATGAAAGGGGATGTATTATCCATGATGATTAACCATCCTTGTCTTTTGGATACCATTTCCATGTTGAACTTATTCATGGGTTGCACCTTGACCTTACCTTTCCCATGACCGATGCTACTAATGATCACAATGATATGTTAACTTTGAGATTTGATCCTTCACATGCTTTAAGGGATGATGTTAATACAACTTATGTGTTAGATCTTCACAATGATTTCTTATTTTGAGCTACATTATATACAGATATTATTTCTTTGAGTGAAAAATTATTCCATGATGATTTCAATGGTTTTGGTGATGCTTTGTCACATGTCAATTCATTCTTGATTTCAAATTGTAAGTAATTTGAGGATGATATCTTGTTGATGTATGAATCTAAATTCACTTTGAGGTATGAATCATTACAATAGTTTGACTCATTTTCATATTTTATCATTTATTTATGATTTTGGTGCATGATTTATATTATATTTTTCTTGAAATAGCACGCTTGAGGATAGTTTGGACTTCACTAGTGATTCTCTCAACATATATTTTGACTTACACTCTTCCTTTAAGTTCATACAACTAATATCATGTATACTCATATGTGACTTAAAGTTATAGTTAAGCGGACACCTATTTTTTGTCAAATTTTCTTATATTTGATAGAGTAACTATTTTACAATGTATCATTTACTAGATCATAACTAGTAGAGGATGGTTAGAGGTTGAATTATCACATCTAATCTATTAATGTTTCCCTCTTTAAGCCTAATGTTGCATCCTCCTTCAAATATTACACCTCAAGCACCCATGTGATCATATGATATTATTAATCAATTAAAAATTAAATAATATCTCCTTAGATTTTGGTATGTACATCACGTATATAAAAGGTGATCATACAACTAGCTTTAGAAAAGATATAATTGTATTATGATTTTTTACAAGATTCAACTACATAGATTTTGAGTCAAACTCATTGTCTTATTTAAATTCTGATAAAAATTATAATAATTGCACTCACCTTTCTTCATATCATTAATAATGATCATGTTTTATCCTTCCACTTTGAGGCCCTCCATTTTTTCTTCAATTCCATCTTAAGGCTTGAAATATTTTCTCTTATTTCACCCATGTTATTCTCAACCTCAAAATTGAATGTTGGTATTAATAACGGTTTTCCCCATCACCCAAAAATGTGTGATCCTCTAGCTCAACTTGAGTTATGCTTGGTAGCATGGTAAGAAATAAGTTTAATCCACCTAGAAGATGTTAGAAATGAAGGCAACCACCACAATATGGAAATTTGATATAAATTATAAATCTGAAACATAAAATTGTAGAAACTAATAGAGAAATATTAAATTTGCAAAGAAATCACACTACTCAAAAGCCATGCACATAATGTGTATATTTATGGAGAAAACCCTTTTGATTAAAAATATCCACTAAGAAAAGAGTGCAAATCTATATTATTCTTCAAAGACATTATAATACATAAAATTTACTGCATCTTGCATCGAATCTAGTAGCATTTGTGTACTTGTAAAAATTCTTATAATGTTTCCATCTTTGCCCCTTAATATATAGACTCATGGGGGATAAAAATAGTACCATAAAACATTACCATGGGTCATAACAAGGTTAAAAAAATGCCATGGTAAAAATCCATTCGACCCCTTCATGCTAATGATAGTCTCTTACAAGACATTACACCCTCTTACATGTTGTCATAAGAATCCCTTAAGAAAAAGGAGATACTCTTACATGTGTCATAGATTATCAATAGCTTATCCAAGGATTATCTTAGGTATGTCATATGTTAGGAATGAATGTTGAATATATCCTATGGGGGAGTATTCACAGCCATTCTATAGCAGTTGTTGTTGCATTCATGACTATGATTGTCATTGATGTCAACATATTGATCTACTAAAGGTTAGCAAAGAAGCAGACAATGTTTGTATTAGCGCATGTGGGATATTGAAGATCAAGTGATGTGGAGTTGAGGAATTAATCTATGATGTTTCCTAAGATCGTGGTTAAGAGCGCATGCGAAAATTCAACTATTCATGACAGTTATGTGTAAATCAATGGAAGCATTATTCAGGCAGTATTCTTGAGAAGCAGTTTGTGGAAATCAGATGATATCTCCTAATCGGGATAGAATCTGAGCATGTGAAATTGTACAGATAATGATGACATGATGATTGTGATGTGGACATGACATCAAGGTCAGAGGTTGCATGAGTGAAGAATTATCTTAATTGGAAGCTGACAGTTTTATGTAATTGTGGAATATTGTGTAACGTGTGGAAGATTTTATTTTGTAATTTGTATGCCGACTCATTTGTAATTATTTGAGTGTGGTATAAAGGAAGGATTATTTTCCTTATTTTGATGTAGAATTATGTGGAAGTGAATTGCGGAATCAATCAATACTTGTTGTAAGAGGATATGCGAAGTACATAGATCTGGTATTGAGATCTGATGAAGTAGTTGGTGCGGTTTGGCACAGTCAGAGGAGAAGTAATAAGTTTTTGAGATTAGTACTTTTGGTATTATTCTGTTGAGTAATACAGAGATTAGTTGGACATTGTGTTCAGTGATCTTTCCCTTGAAGCTGTTTGGACAGTGGGTCCTTCTGTCTTCCATAACTCCTAACAAGGTTAGAATCTTTTAACTGGGATTCAAAGTCTTCTAATAGAGATTCATATGTACTGAATGTATTTCATAAGGCTCCTAACAAATTACATCCTCTCACAAGGAATTTTCATATTAGTACATCTTTTGTGGGCATCATTCCTACCGGGGTTTACTCTTTGATCAAGAGGTTCCCTAGTCAACATATCTTGTGTTATTGTGTTGTTCTGTATGTATATATTTCTATGGTTGTTGATTACATTGCTTACATGGTTGAAATCTATTAAAGGTAATAAAAGTTGTATTTATCTGATAACTGATTCACCCCCCCGCCCCCCCTCTCAGTTATCTTGGTGGACTTTACTTTCTAACAATTGGTATCAGAGCAGCAGGTCCTTGAAGGAAAAGTTTAACAACTTAAGGAGATCCATGGTGAATCATTTCAAGAAAGAAATCCCTAAGTTTGATGGAGTAAACTTTGACATTTGGAAAGAAAAGATGAAGACACATTTGCTTTGTTTAGGACTAGGATATTGGTTAATAACAAAGAACGAGAAGACTATCATTGATGAAGACAAAATTGAAGAATGTACTAATGAGGAGAGAGATCTATTCATGTGTAACATACTTGCCAAAGAAGCATTCTTGTCAGCTCTTCCAAAAAATTAGTACAGTCAGATAAAATATCTAAAAACATCTCATGAAATTTGGTTATCTTTACAATCTACTTTTGAAGGTGATGAACATGCAAAGAAAGTCAGATTATATAATTGGATATGTGCATTTGAAGATATAAGAATGATGGAAGATGAATTTGTTAGAAGCTATATTGGTAGAATGTCAGAAATTGTTGCAAGTATAAAATCTTGTGAAGGAATCAAGACAGAGAATGAAGTGATATGGAAAATTCTAAGGACATTAACTCCCGCATTTAAGCATACAATGCAGATGATTGAGCAAGTTATACCTTGTACTGAGAACTTCACCAGAGAAACTCTTCTTGGAAGACTAGAAGCAATAGAGATGAACTTGAGACAATCAGGAGATCTACCTAGAATGGAGACATCATTCAATGCACTTAGTATTCATCCTACTTTGTCAAGAAGTATGAGTGTAAGCGGATACTATGCTAGTGGAAGTAGATTTAAGAATGAAGAAGACATGAAGATTGAGGAAGGAATTGTCTTGCTTGTGAAAAGAGAACCAGATGGTAAGAAATATTTTAAATGTTGGACTTGTCAAGAATATGGTCATTTTGCATCTAAATGTCCTAAGAGAATAAAGAAGTATAGAAAGAACTTTAAACCTAGAAGATCTAAAGAATGTTACTATGCTAATTATGAAGAATTTGAAGCTAGTATTGAAAAATCTCTAAGTGAAAGTGATAATAAGAATGATGATATAGGATTTGTAGCAATAAAATAAGAAAACCCTGAAACAAAAGTTAAAGAAGAAAAAGCTTTAGTTTCTCAAGTAGAAAAGAGATCTGATTAGATTATAAATAGTGGTTGTTCACATCATATGATTGGAGACATGAAAAAATTCATAAAGTTTAACAATTATGATGGAGGAATTGTTAGAGTTGGAAACAATGCACCTTGTTTGATAAAAGGAATAGGATCTATTACTCTTGATGGAAAGACTAACACTGATGATGTTTACTTTGTGGATAGATTGAAACATAATCTTTTGAGTGTTGGATAGCTAGTTGATAAGGGATATCAAGTTTGGTTTATTGAGAAAACTTGTGTAATCAAAGATAAGGATGGTATTTTGATTGGAATTGGATCAAGAACCAGAGGTAATGTATTTCAGTTGAATCCTACTGAGATGACATGCTTGATTACTAAGATTGATGACAGTTGGTTATGGCACAAAAGATTTTGTCATATAAACTTTGATAACATTGTGAAAGTGAGTAGTACAGTTGCAATAAGAGATTTGCCTAAAATTATGAAACCAACTAACATGATTTGCAAGAGATGTGTTATGGATAAATAGAAGAGAAGCTCATTTCCTAGCAAGAAGTTTACAACAGCAAAGAAGTTGTAAATTTTTCATACATATTTGAGCGGTCCCACAAGGACTAGAGGATTCTATGGTGAAAGGTATTTTATGATTCTTGTTGATGATTTTACAAGAATGATGTGGATTGCATTTCTTAAAGAAAAATCTGAGGCATTTGATAAGTTTAGAGTAATTAAGAACAAAGTTGAGAATGAATTTGGAATGAAGATTAAATGTTTGAGATCAGATAGAGGTGGAGAATTTACTTCAAAAGAATTTAACACTTTTTGTGAAGTAAATAGCATTAAGAGATAGTTTTCAGCCCCTAGAACACCTGAACAAAGTGGTATTGCAAAAAGAAGAAACATGTCAGTAACAGAAGCAACAAGAACCATGCTATTTGAAAATGAGTTGGCGAAGATATTCTAGAGAGAAGCAATGAATACAAAATTATATACAATGAACATAGTACATATCAGAGCATACATAAATAAGACACCTTATGAACTATGGTTTGGACATGCACCATCAATTAAATATTTCAAAATTTTTGGAAGTAAATGTTATATTAAGAGAGATTATGACATTGGAAAGTTTAACCCTAGAAGTGATGAAGGTATATTTCTTGGTTATTCATTGAAAAGAAAAGCTTATAGATGTTTCAATAAAAGAACTAAAACTATTGTTGAGAGCGCAAATGTTAAAGTTGATGAAAAGTTCAAAATTCAAGAAAGAATGCTTGATTATGAATCAGATGAAGGAACTCATCCTAGAACTGATCAAGAAAATGTTGAATTATTCTATGAAACTAAGAGTGATTTATAGAATGAGAGCTACATTGAGGAAATCATAGAAGAACCTACAGTTGGAGCAAGAACTGAGATAGTGACACCTAACAGGAATCTAACAAGAAATCATCCTATTGAGTAGATTATTGGAAGCATAGATAGAGGAAATCTGACACGAAATAAGGTACAAGAACAATTGTGTTTAATTTCTCAAATTGAACCTAAATCTACTAGTGAAGCCTGTGAAGATGAAAATTGGATTAAAGTTATGAAGGAAGAACTAGATCAAATTGAAAAGAACAAGACTTGGGAGTTGGTCCCTAGACCTAAAGATAAGAATGTTATAGGAACTAAATGAATATTCAGGAACAAGATGAATGAACAAGGAGAAGTTGTAAGGAATAAATCAAGATTGGTATGTAAAGGATACTCACAGCAAGAAGGAATTGACTATGAAGAAATTTTTGCACCTGTAGCAAGAATTGAAGCAGTAAGAATATTTTTGGCTTATGTCGGCTATAAGAAATTTAAATTATATCAGATGGATGTGAAGTCAACATTTCTAAATGGAGAGTTAGAAGAAGAAGTTTACATTGAGCAGCCTAAAATTTTTCCTTTAACTCATGAAGGAGACATGGTATGTAAACTAAACAAAGCTTTATATGGACTTAAACAAGCACCTAGAACTTGGTATGCAAAACTGGATAAGTATTTGATAAAATTAGGATTTACTAAAGGCACAATAGATAGTAACTTGTATATGAAAGAAATTGAAAATGGTTTGTTGGTTGTAGTTATTTTTGTTGATGATATTATCTTTGGAGGAGAAGATGAAGCCAATGATAAATTTGCAGATGAAATGAAGACTGAATTTGAAATGAGTATGATTGGTGAGATGAAATATTTTTTAGGACTATAGATAACACATAATAGTGATGACATCTTCTTATGTCAAACAAAGTACTTGAATGACTTATTGAAGAGATTTGGAATGGAGAACTGTAAGGTAGTTGGCACACCTATGGTAACTAGACACAAGTTATCTAGCACAGATGAGACTCCTGTAATTGAACATAAGAAGTACAGATCTATGATTGGAGGATTGCAATATTTAACTCATACAAGACTAGACATATCACATGCGGTTAGAATCGTTGCAAGATTTCAAGTTGACCCTAAAGAATCACATTATGCAGCAGTAAAAAGGATACTGGGTTACTTGAAATGCACAATTGAATATGGATTATGGTATGAAAAATTTGACAACTTTACCCTATGTACATATACAGATACAGATTGGGGAGGCAATGTTGATGACAAAAAGAGTACAAGTGGTGGAGCATTTTTCCTTGGAGGAAGATTGGTTTCTTGGCTAAGCAAGAAGCAAAATTGTATTTCACAGAGCACAACAGAAGCATAATATGTAGCAGCAGCAAACAATTGTAACCTTATAATATGGATGAAACAAATGTTGAAGGATATTGGAATAAAATTTGATGTGCCTATTGTTATACACTGTGATAATGTTAGAGTAATAGATATATTTGACTTTATAATTAAATCATTTCGATTTAATTACTTAAGTCCTCTATTATTCTTTTTCACTTAAGCTATCTCTTTTAGGTGCATAATAATTAATATTTCTATTAATTATTATTTCACAACCTAGCTTTGTGTGGCTTTAGGGTTTCCTTTTTTATAAGCCGCTTTTGTAATTATTTCTGGTATTCTCTCTTAATACAGTTTGAGCTCTAACATTTTGAGCACAAGAGGGTTTTGCTTTTTCCATATTTTTGCTTCATTCTTTGTGACAAGTTTATTGCATGCAGCTGGATCTTGGAGTTGAATCTGATATTTCATCAGTTTCTACATGGTATCAGAGCTTTGCTACTGCAGCTTGTTCAAAGTTTACTGAAGCTGTGGATCCAGCCCTTTCTTTCTAGGATTTTTTCAGTTGTTTTTTATTGGATTTGGGGGGCTACTTTTTTTTGGAGTACTTTGGGTAAAAACCAACCTCACGGTTGCATCCAGAAGGCCCAAAAACCCCTATTTCCATATAAAATTTGACCTATTTGGCATCCGGAACATCTGAGAAAATTTTTTGCCCTATTAGGGCCGTACGACACGAATTTCAAAAAAAAAAATTAAAAAAAGTGCCCTTTTTACAAAGTTTTGGGCGCTGCCGAGCGCGCCACCAAGGCTCCGCCGCCGCGCCACCCAGGCGCCATCGGAGCCCGGCCCCCGCGCCACCGCGCCGCCCGCGGCCCGCCCCACCGCCTCCCGGCCCGGCCGCCGCCCCAGCCGCCGCCGCCGCCGCCGCCTCCCTCACCCGCCGCCACCCGGCCCACCCGGCCGCCGCCCGTGCCCCGCCCGGCCGCCACTCGCCGCAGCAGGTGACGTCATCCAGTGACGTCACTTGCCGGCACTCAATTTGCCGGCACCGAAAAAATTTTTCGGTCACTTTTCCGGTCTATTTTCAAATTTTTCCGACAATGTATGATTATGACATCATGCTGACGTCAGCGAAGGCCCTGTGACGGTCATACGGCCGTCAAATTTTTTGCCGTCCCTGGTTTTTTCCAGAGAGTTTACATTTGGGGGTACTTGGGCGTTTTTGCTCCTACAGGGTTCATACGGACTCGAAAATCGACATATGATATATCACCGGAAAGGTCTTTTCGAGACGGACGCAATGATGCTGGTTTGGTTTGCTGATTCAGCCATTTGAGCTCTTTTTTTTAGCGTCAAAGTCAAGGCTTCTCCTTTCCTCCTTCTCTGCTTCTGGAGTCCAGGTTTTCTCCTCATTTTTTTTTGTGCTTTCAGTTATTTGCTGTACCGGGGTTTGATTTATACATTGTGGGGGGGTGTTTTTCCTTTCTGTAATTTACTTCAGAAAAGACCCTTCTACTTCTGTCTTCTTCTCCTCTCAATGTCGGATCCCTCTGTGGCCCGACTGACACCGCACAATTACCATACATGGAAAGCACACATGACCAGGCTGCTCATGTCACGTGGCTTATGGTCATGTCTGGATGAACACCAACCTGTTCTGCAGCGTCCCTTTGAAATTCTTCAGCACAGGAACAAAATGGATGAAGCCATGGGTTTGATTGCACTGAACATCTCTGACAGTCTCTTATTTCACCTGGAAGGTTTGACCACTCCTAGGGCTATTTGGAGCAAGTTTTCAACCTTGTTTGGTACAGTTAACGAATTTCGGAAGCTTCAGCTTGATGCAGAGTTGACCTCTTTGACTCCTTCTGATTTCCCCACTATAGAGGACTTCTTGATGAAGTTCAAGTCTTTGCGTACAGTTTTGCAGGGATGTGAAAAAATCAAGACAGATGATGAGTGTATCTATTTGATACTCTCAAAGTTGCAAGGACAGTACCAGATCTTTTCTTCCACTTTCTACTCCACCATGGATGCTTTGGGTACCAGACATGTTATGCCCTCTTTTGAGACTTTCTGTGACAGGTTGACTCGTGAGCAGTCCAAGATCACTCAGATGGATTCACTTGCAAGTTCACAGTCACAGGCATTGCTTGCCAAGACACTTCAGGATTCTCAGAAGCAGAAACCGAAGCAGATATCTGATTCCTCTTCTCATCACTCTACTGGCCCACCATCTTCTTCTAAGAAGGAGAAACAGAAGACTGAGAGCCCTTCATGTTCCTATTGTCAGAAGGGAACACATGATGAGTCACTTTGCTATCAGAAGAAGTTTGATGGTTACGAGAAACAGATAGCGGATTTGCAAGCTCTTCTTCAGCAGAGCAATCTTTCCTCTCCATCCTCTTCTGGCTCACAGGGGTCTGCTTATCAGTCTTCCTCTATCTATTCTACAGCTGGACAGGATCTTGGAAAGGGTCATGCATTACGGGCTTCTGTTGCATCCCCTTCACAGGTCCCTTGGATACTGGATTCAGGTGCTTCTCACCATATGGCATCTTCTCGGGAGATCTTCTCTTCTTTTGAGGCTTCTCCTATTTCCCATATTATCATTGGGAATAACACTGTTATGACTGTCTGTGGGAAAGGCACTGTATGCATTCAGGATGGCACCTTCAATGATGTGTTGTATGTTCCATCTCTGTCTTCAAACCTTCTCTCAGTTTTTCAGATTACTCACAGTGGGTCAGGGAAGACAGTTGAGTTCACTCCAGATTCAGTCTTCATCCGAGATAGTATGACAGGAAGTATTGTTGCTACAGGGACAGTTGATCATTCCACCCGTCTCTACTCCTTCTCACACTTTGGTCCACCTTTGCCAGAGCACGACTCTCCTACTTTGAGAGAGCATCATGTGGTACAGTCAGGTCGTTTGAACCTTTGTGTGGTTCCTGAGACTACTGTTATGACTGCCATGCCACCACCTGTTGAGCTTTTTTCTGTTCAGCCGGATTCTTCTTCGGCACTGCTTGATCCTCCAGCTCCATTCATCGAGCCACCAGGTGCAGTTGTTGAGGATTCTTCAGAGGACACTCATCTCCTCTCTCATGACAGTGTCAGCACACCTGTCATACCACTTGCATTGGGGATTCCCTTTCAGGATCCTCGTGTCTTCTCATTTGAGCATCAGCTCGGCCTTCCAGTGACACCTCATCCTTCGAGGTCACCTCTTCAGCACCCACTGACCTTCACTCCTCTGCATTGGAGTCACAGTGGTTTGCTCTTTGCTCCAGGGATCCTTTCATTCTGGAGGGCTTTGGAGCCTCGACCCTCTCTCTCGGGGAGGGTTGGCAGCATGCATTGTACTTATGGCTTTGAGAGAGTCTCTTGAAGTCATTCCTTCTTGTCTTTGCTTGCTTTTTCATCTCTTTTTGGAGAGGAGTTTTTCCCACTGGGTTTTCTTCTTTACTCCGGTTTATAGAGATTTCCTTGTTCTGGGTACCTGATCAGGCCTTGTTGCCGGGACCCATTTTTTTCTTGCTTTCTTAGCTGTGCTAGGTTAGCTTCCTCTTGAGCTACGCTTAAGGGGGGGTGTTAGAGTAATAGATATATTTGACTTTATAATTAAATCATTTCGATTTAATTACTTAAGTCCTCTATTATTCTTTTTCACTTAAGCTATCTCTTTTAGGTGCATAATAATTAATATTTCTATTAATTATTATTTCACAACCTAGCTTTGTGTGGCTTTAGGGTTTCCTTTCTTATAAGCCGCTTTTGTAATTATTTTTGGTATTCTCTCTTAATACAGTTTGAGCTCTAACATTTTGAGCACAAGAGGGTTTTGCTTTTTCCATATTTTTGCTTCATTCTTTGTGACAGGTTTATTGCATGCAGCTGGATCTTGGAGTTGAATCTGATATTTCATCAGTTTCTACAGATAACACCAGTACAGTTAGTATGTCTAAGAATCTTGTACTACATTCTAAGACAAAGCATATAGAAATAAAGTATCATGTAGTGAGAGAGAAAGTTGCAGAGAAAGAAGTCAGACTTGAGTATATAAGTACAAAAGAGCAAATTGCAGATATATTTACAAAGCCTTTTCCTAAAGATACATTTGAGTATCTAAGAGGTATGCTTGGGGTTATGCCCCAACCTACTTTTGAGAAGTGATGCAAATTGAACTACATCAGTCTAGTGGTATATGAGCCTTATCTTTTTCTAGACTAGATGTTGGTACTTCCTCTATGGGGGAGTATGTGTTTCTAAGCTGAGTCATGAGGACTCTAGTGAAATGTATTTTCTAAAAAGTGTCTTTTGACACTGAAGTTGTTGTTGACATAGTGATGTAGCATTTGTCATTGATGTCAATGGGGGAGAAGGATACATGAAAAACCATCTAGTAAAGAGAATTTGAGGGAGAAGGATACAAGAAATATAAAGTGGAAAAATAAAAGAATTGAGCAGGAAACGAAGCAAGATTTGATTGATGAAGAGAACTTGAAAACATTTCAGAGTAGTAGTGTTTTAGTATTGGCATTCATGGAACTTGGATGTTTTTTCATCTATGTTGCCATTAATGACAATGGGGGAGATTGTTAGCAATTAATGTTGAATATATCCTATGGGGGATTATTCACAGTCATTCTATAGTATTTTTTGTTGCATTCATGACTGTGATTGTCATTGATGTCAACACAGTGATCTATTGAAGGTTAGCAAAGAAATAGACAGTGTTTGTATTAGCGCATGTGAGATATTGAAGATCAAGCTATGTGGAGTTGAGGACTTAATCTATGATGTTTCCTAAGATTTTGGTTAAGAGCGCATATGAAAATTCAACTATTCATGACAGTTATGTGTAAATTAGTGGAAGCAGTATTCAGGCAGTGTTCCTAAGAAGCAGTTTGTGAAAATCGGATGATATCTCCTAATCAGGATAGAATATGAGCATGTGAAGTTGTACAGATGATGAAGACATGATGATTTTGATGTGGACATGATAGCAAGGTTAGAGGTTGCACAAGTGAATAATTATCTTGATTAGAAGCCGACAATTTTATGTAATTGTGGAATATTGTGTAATGTGTGGAAGATTTTATTTTGTAATTTGTATGCCAAATCATTTGTAATTATTTAAGTGTGGTATAAAGGAAGGATTATTTTCCTTATTGTAATGTAGAATTATGTGGAAGTGAATTGTGGAATTAAGCAATACTTGTTGTAAGAGGATATGCGAAGTACAAAGATATGACATTGAGATATGATGAAGCAGTTGGTGCGATTCGGCACAGTCGGAGGAGAAGTAATAAGTTGTTGAGATCAGTAATATTTTGGTATTATTCTGTTGAGTAATACAAAGATCATTTGGATAGTGTGTTTAGTGATCTTTCCCTTGAAGCTGTTTGGACAGTGGGTCCTTCTATCTTCCATAACTCCTAACAGGGTTAGAATCTTTTAACTGGGATTCAAAGTCTCCTAACAGAGATTCATATGTACTGAATGTATTTCATAAGGCTCCTAACAGAGTCCATCCTCTCACAAGGAATTTTCATATTAGTACATCTTTTGTGGGCATCATTCCCACCGAGGTTTACTCTTTGATAAAGAGGTTCCCTAGTCAACATATCTTGTGTTATTATGTTGTTGTGTATGTATATATTTCTATGGTTGTTGATTAAATTTCTTACATGGTTGAAATATATTAAAGGTAATAAAATTTGTATTTATCTAATAACCGATTCACCCCCCCTCCCCCCCTCTCAGTTATCTTGGTGGACTTTACTTTCTAACATCATAAATGATTCTTATATCCAAAATGATCTCCCCTATTTTTAGCTCTTACACTTGTCATAACATCATTAAAAATAGGCTTTAGATCTTAGACCACTTAATGTGCATATTTTTCCAAATGATATCTTGTTTTTAAAGACAATGACAAATGGAAAAAGTGCCAACTCAAAATCTCACACCCATTTTGGTGGAGTAAAGGTATATAATAACATAAATGGAAAGTAACCATGAAAAATATAAAATATTAATAAATAAATAAATTCAGAATTTCTAAGGTTGAGACACCTTCATTCCAAACATTCTCTCACTTGTTGAATAACTTGTAAGAGGTAAGGGAATCACACAATCATATAATCAACTAGGAACATGAAACAAGGCTTGTGTTTCTCTAAACAAAGGAAAAAAATTGTGCTCATAGGTTCAGTGAGATAATCTACAAAATTTACCTGAGTGTCAATTCTCTTCAACTTAATATGTCCATTACCAATCACTTCACAAAAAAATGGTATTAAACATCCACACATGCTTAGTCTAAGCATGATACATATGATTCTTGGTTTAATGGAATTGCGCTATGGTTATCACATAAATGATATGAACTATCTTGCAATCAAAACTAATAGCCACACATAATATTTGTAACCATACCACCTTCTTAGAAATATGGGGCAGCAACTATATACTATACTTTGGTAGTGGATAAAGAAACCATGTGATTCCTCTTACTCATCCAACTTACAACTTCTCCAAATAAAGTAAACACATACCTACTATTGTACCTTCAACTATCCAAGTCACCTACCCAATATGCATCAACAAAACCTTATATATCCAATGTCTTATCCACATTCTTAGCAATAGAATAAACTAAAAAAATAAATTAAAAATATACCTTACAAATATCTTAACATTGTATTTGCATAATTTTGATGCTTTCTACCAAGGCTAGACATAAACTTGCTCAAAACTCCCATTATGTCTTGGAAAATATTTGGTCTAGTGCATACCATTGCATACATCAAAATTTCTACAATAATAGCATACGACACATAAGAAATATCCATCAAATAATTTTTAGATTTAGGACACATATGAAGTAAGCTTAGTTCTAACTAGTTTGCAATCCTACATATTAAATATGTGTAAAATAGTGTTCACATACTTTGTGATAACCAAATCTTTTTTTCACCTCAATCTCTTTGAATTTCTATACCAATAATATACCTTATAGCTCCTAGATTTTTCATATCAAATTTTCTAGAAATGTGATCTTTTAGCTCATTAATCATTATCACGGTGTTATCAAAAAATAATATGTCATCCACACACAATACAATAATTAGAATAAAGTTATCAATACATTTAATGTAACATACTAATATTCTTAACTTCTAGCAAAGTCCAATTAAAAAAAAAACAAGTCAAGCTTTTGATACTACATTCAGGTTGACATTTTCAAACCATAAAGAGATTGTTTTAACATTTAGATTAAGTGTTCTTTCTATTTTACTTCAATACTTTATATTGTTGTTTGTAGATTTCTTCTTCTAGATATCTATGTAAAAATGCAGTCTTACCATCCATTTTCTCAATTTAAAAATCATAAGAAACAAAAATGGATAAAAGAAATCTCATTTGAGATAATTTGGCAACATGAGAGAGAAATTCAACAAAAATAACTCCATCTTTTTGGGAATAGCCCTTAACTACTAGTCTATCTTTGTACTTCTCCAATGAAGTATCCACTCTAATTTTAATTTTATAGACACACCTACAACCAATGACTTTCATTCCTTTAGGAAAACAAATAATATCCCAAATATCACAACATTCTAAGGCTATCATCTCGTCCTACATGGCTAGTTGCCAAGACTCGCTATCATCTACAAGAATAGCTTCCTCATAGGATCTAGGCTTATCATAAATGCTTAATAAAGTAAAAACACAACAAAAATTTGGGGGGCTATACCCATCAATTGGTTTTTTATTGTTGTGTGGATCATCTCAAGGGTTAAGTAAGAGATTCTTTCTTATGTTCTTCAATATGTTCAACTTCTTTTACAATAGAATCTTCCTCTTAAGCACTTTCACTTAAAATATCCTCTTTTTCCACATCCCCTAGTCCATCATTATGTTCTTCCTAGTGTTTTTCTTCTTGTTGTAAGTCAAATGCACTATATTTTTCCTTTCTTTCTCTTGTAGTTGTACAAGATCATAAATAGCTCTAAGTTCCTTGAAAATAACATTGAGCTAGAATAAATTATTTTTGTGGAAAGAAGATTTTGCAGCTTATAACCTTTGTCATTCTCACTGTATCCAATGAAGACACGTTTATTCTCGTTTGGATCCAAATTAGAAAACTTCTCTTTAAGAAATTGGACAAAAGATTCACAGCCAAAAAAACCTTAAAGATGAAATAATTTAAGGTTTCTTACTAGTCCACACTTCATAATATGTCAATTCAAGAGGTTTACAAGAATATCTATCAATCAAATAACAAGAAATATACACAACTTATGCTCAAAATTATTTATCCAACTATGTGTTACTCAACATATGTCTAACCCTTTCCATAATAATGCACTTCATGTTTTTCACAAGACAATTATGATTTTAAGTGAAGCTTCATATCCAAGAAGCTAAGCTATGCTCATTGGAAACCTTGGAAACTATAGATAAAGACTTCTTAACCATATTTATTTGTGCAAGCATATGGCATGGATAGCATACCCTTCATTCAAAGGTATCACATAGACATGAAATTAAACATGAAGAAGAAGTAATGTATTACTTTGAATAAAGATAACAATAGCTTTATGTAGAGCCATGAAAAAATAAGCTTAAATATATACCTATGAATCCAACTTCACTCTTGATGAAAAGGGAGAACAAACTTATTTTGAGGAAAATTAGTCTATGTACTATGAAGAAGATCATAATTATTATATTGTAATTACATATGAATCCATGAATGGAGAGGATGTGTAAAGTGACTGTAATATAATTGGTTCAAATTTTAAATACGAAAATAGAGTTGATATACAATAGTATGAGTTGTTCACATAACATGCAACACCCATGTGAATTCATATATAAAATGCATACATTTAAACTACCATACATATATAAGACAATATAGGTACAAATGCACTAATTTTGTAGGTCCTTGAGATGGATTCCAACAAAGAAAAATACAAAATCTACAAAATGCAATGCTTTTACAACTAAATCAAATGAACAATATCATGAACAATATCAAGAAGGATAAAAGGTTCACAGTTATGATGGTGGAACAATGTGTTATGAAGGAGGTGAAAAATAAAAGAAATGATATAATTAACGAGTGTGTAGTGAAGAAGAAAAAGATGTCACTGAGTCATGGACATGAAATTATAAAAGGAGTAATTTTATTGATGAACCAAAATTGGTTCGACCCTTACCATTAAAAATGCAATATGTAGGAAATATGATAATGGAGGAATTATATATATATATATATATATATATATATATATATATATATATATATATATATAATGTCTTGCAATTAAGTCATGTCTTTCATCCATGATGTATATTATTTGACCTTCCTATATGATCAAATAGACCCATCTTGTGAAGAATTCAACGTATAGAGGGATGAGGATTTCTTGCGCATCAAAGAGGAAAATAGCAACATAGAAAATGAAATCACATCCATTGATGCTAGTATGAATTTTCTCTTCAAAATTAATAATGGGGAATTGATTACTCATAACCATCTCATTTTACCTACTCATGTTGATGACACAAGTAAGTGATCATTTGAATGTAGTGATGAACCTACTTATACATGTATAATTTTGGGAAAGTACTATATCATGAGTTTGATTTTAGTGATTTGTGTGACACTATAGATTTTCAAAGAAAACTTAAAATAAAGATACAATTTGAAGAGCATAGTTTGTCACATGAATTTTTGCATGGTGTTAACACTCGTGCTAATGAGATTGTTGGAGCATTGACTCCAATACCAAGAACACAAATAGCTATAAACCTTCGCATGAGAGAATATGATATTTCACTAGAAATTTGAATTGAATTGAGATGAGATACAATGTACAAGATCTCTACTTATAAAGGCAAGAGTGAGGATGAGAGCACCAATTAGGTGCCAAAGTAGGTAGAGAGCAGGCATAATCAACTACCCTACTACAATTTACTAAATGTAGGTAAAAAATAAGATATTAATAAATTTAATTTGACCTCCTAATAATTGGTCTAAGTTAAACTTAATCTTGTGACTAAATTATATTTACTCCAACACCCCCTTAAGTTCAACTTAGGGAGAAGATAATTATGCATTATGAGAAAGAAGCAAGAGTTGTCTTGGCTACAAAACCATTTTAGTTATGCGTGTACAATGCAATGTAAAGAAATAAAATACAATCTCTTACAAATAAAGAAAAGGAGAAATCTACATGGGAGAAAACTCCTCTCCAAAAGGGAGAAACAAACACGATGCATAGATGAGTACTCAATCACAATGATAATGAATACAGGAATCAAAATTTCAGTCCAAACATGAATCTTTAGCACCTATGATAAGGATGTGTTTTGACTAGTTTTCATCCAAGAGCCTGATGTGAATATTGTTGAGTATGAACTTTTACTTATGATAAGGATGTAGCTTCTTATATTATGGATGATTGGGTGTGCTCTAATTTTAATCTTTAGTTTTGACCTATTATACAATTTTCAATGATTTTGAGTAGTGGCATGTATACAAGTTGAAGATCAACTTGTTTCTCAAGGAATTAATATATGCAAAACCTAAAAAAATGATTTTATAGAGGATTAGATTCCTTTTTTAAACCAACAAAGAATGAGATATGTTTTTAATTACAATTTGAGTTAAATGTGCTCTCTTATTTCCTCAATTTAAGTGAGGAGATCAAAAGGTTTGATAAAATTCTCAATCCTTATGGCACTAACCTACTTTTTCATGTTATTTCATTGGTTGCTACAGATATAAGTGATGTTTTATCTAGTATAAGTTAAAGGTATATTATTTGTGGCTTCCTTGCAATGGAAAAGTTAATAGTGGATTTGGTCTTCATTTTTGGGAGGCAATCACATGTTGAGGAACAAGATAAGAATGTCATGTTTGTTGTTGGAGGAGGATGGAATTAGTTTTAGGTTGAGGGAGATAATCTCCTTTAGCATACTTGTATTTGATAAAGGCTAGCATTTGTATAAATTTATCTATAGATTTTTTCCTGTATTTTCATAGTGTATGAGTTACAAAAGAATTTGTAAGTTTCACTTACAACAATGCATTAAAAATATTTGTGCATCCATTTTGTTTGTTGCATGTGATTGTCTTGTATTTAGTTATATTATTCTTTCTAGCCTTGCATATATAGTTTCAGTTCTCATGTAAATATTATTTTGTTTGTGCAATCATGACCCCAATTTATTGTAATAAAGAGTTAGTTTGTCCTACTCATGTGTCAAGTCTTTATTCCATATCATGGATGTAAGTAGAGTTCTTCTATATTCTTTGTATGCTCATGGGAGGTACATGTCCCCAACTAGATAAACTATTGGGAATCTTCAAAAAAAATGTAAAATATTTTTTTTCTAGGCTCATATTTTGTTTTCCCCTGATTTTTACCTCCACCTCGAGAGAGTTTGACATTCAACATAAAATCCTAAAGAATATCAGTGTCGGTCCTTCAAAATAATCATGTGTGTTTATTAGGTCAAGCAAGACTTGGTTCAAGTGTTAATATAGAGTGAAAAATCAAGGTGATAATGATAAATATATTAAGGGGCTTAAAAATATTTTTTTAAAAAAAATTAATAATATTTTTAAAGGTTTTAAGTACCTAAAGTGTCTAAATAAAAGTGGTAAATATCTTTATATTTTTCATTTTAAAGTTAGGGTTTTTGTCAAATATGCTCTTAAGACTACAAATCAATTAATTTTTTAGATATTTTCTTTAAAAAGTTTGATCAAGTGTATGTAAGTTAGAAAATATGTTTATATCAATTTGTTTGTTGTTGGTAATTTATTGCGAGATTACTTTTCAACGCCATGGTGGGAACATTATGAAGAGACAAAGGGAGGAATCCAACCACGCTTAGAATAATTGATAAATATGATACAATATAATAGATAATATAGATACCATAAATACTATAATGATGCAACCACCAAAGTTAAGGAGGGAATCAAGTTAGAAATGGTGGTTTAGATTTAAGGGATTGCTAAATAAAAAATTTCTTTGAGATTTTATTCATATATAAAGCTTCAAACAACAAGACATGGAATGGAAAATTATCTTCTAAGGGACATGAAGCTTCTTGGTTTGATTAAGATATGAAGAAAAACCATCACACAAATAATTATATCATAAATATAGGCAAATCTATCAAGAATGGAGATGTACAACTTTGGCACATAAATCCTACTAATTTTTTATGCCAAATGGATAAATCCTACTAAATTTTTTATTCCAAATGGACTAGTTCTTACATCTTCATCATGTTCCATTTCAAAAAAAAGTAGTATAATTTGCATTATTGTATTTTAAATTGGATGAATTAATTTGATATCGTTGTTTCCATTACTTCTAGTTTGGATTGTGTTTGATCTTTTTGTAGCAATTTTTTGGATCACACTTTGTGATCCATCATCGAGATGAAAGAAAGCTCAAGGAGGGGAAACAAAGTCATGGAACTCTTCTACTACAACATCCAACTATTTTCCTTGAACTAGTCATTGGGTCAATAATAAGTAGCTAGATGAATAAATTAGAAATGCTCATCAACAATTATTCATCCTAGAATTTCATAGAAAGCCCTTATAACCAAACAATTATAAGTGTTGTATTAATATTTCTTGCAATGGATTGAACTAATTTTTCATATTTTAAGAAATGTGGAAGATTTCCTTAGCAACCAAGGGCCCCTTAAATGTATATTTCTTAGATCTTATTTGCAAGAAAATGAGAAAGGAAAAAGACTTTTGAGTTCATTTGATATCATTTCTTATGTGATGAGAAGGAAAATAAGGGGTGTGTTGTCACATGATCTAGTTTCCAAGAGGAACTAAAAAAAAATTACAAAAATAATGTCATAGACAATTATTTCAATGAGATCGCCAAGAAATAGATACAAATAAGGACTATACTTAACAATTTTGAACCCTAACTTTAATAGAGGAGAATGTTAAATATGAAAATTCATAGGAATTATAACTAGGAGTCTCATGAACCACATCAAATATGAGCTATGTATATTCAATCAAAGTCTTATCTCTCAATCATCAATTCTATCAAGGCAAGTAGAGAAAAATAATTTAGTTAATACAAGAATGGAATTTGTGAGTAACAAATATTGGAGGACCTCTACATCATCATTTATTCAACCTATAAGATTCACACCTCACCAAACTAAATAAAAAGAGCTAAAGGGGTGTGCTTTAATTTTATAACAAATATAGTAGAGGGCATAAATATGCTAAAAATAAGTTGTTTTATATTGAGGGCACCGATGATGAACAAAAGGATCAAAAAGAGGTATTAGTAGTAACATAAGACTAAAAAACTCTCCAACCAAATATTTATTTGCATTTCCTATTAGGTATTGACACCTCTTAGATCCTCAGGATAATATGTTTACTTAAATAAGAGAAGGTGCAACAATTGATTGATTCAAAAAGTCTCACAATTTCATCTTTAAAAAGTCATAAGGTTTAATCATTTTTTTATTCTACACATAAATTTATATTATGATTATAAATGGAGGTTAAATTAGTTGTTTATAGAAATATCATATATTATTAAACTCATAATGGGAGTCTACATGTTAATTTTTCATATGTTTACTATCCTAATGGTTGGTGTAGACAATATATTGACAGTCATCTTCTCTTACACTTAAAGCAAGAAAAAAGGAAAGAATTCAAATTCCAAGATTTGTTCCCACATCCCAATTTGAGATGAAATAGAGACTTAGGAATTTAGCACCATTTTTTTTGTCAATACACATGTATACTTAATAAATAACTCTTTTCCTTGAACTAGTCATTGGGCCAATAATAAGTAGCTATCTAAAAAAACTAGAAAATCCTATTAATAATTATTCATCCTAGAATTTCATAGAAATCCCTTATAACCAAATTCATGTGTTGCATGAAAAAGAAAGCAATGCTAAGGGGTAGATCATTTGACCTTTTTAAGATTTCACATTTGGAAGGAAGATGTTCCACTAGGCTCAAGAGGTGAATCAAGTGCTAAATGGGGTAGTGATCCTTTTCCAAATATGTAATTTTGAAATGGAAAATGATAATAAGGACAAAAATGTAGATTAAGAAATATTTAAATGCATCTAGAAAATGAAATAGGAAACAAACTACTTCATATATGAATAACAGACAGACAAAGTCCCCAAAGCACATGTAACAAATTTTATGAGATCTCGATATTGTAACCTATCTACTAGCCCAATTTGAGCCTATTCTGGAGGGTATACAATGGTTGAGCTAATCTATACCCTAGGTTTTCTTCCAAAACTAACAGGGATGCTCTGAATATTCTCAATCTACCTATAAAAAATTGACAACTTTGTAGTATGTTCCTAAACAAAAAAAAATGGGGAAAAGGTTGGGTAAAAGGGGTTTTCCTTCGTCAAACCCCCGTTTAGGAATCAACCTTGAAAATAAAAGGAAATTACATAAAGAAAAGTATATAAAAAGGTAAATTTTTTATTCACCTTTCATAAACCGTCATGGATAGATGTAGGAATCACCCATACCCATGAACATGCTTGAATGTTCTTGGAATCAAGGATGTGACCTTGAAATCTAGACTAGGGATCAAGGATGCCCTCTAAATGCATGGATTTATGAACACCACTCCTAGATCTTTAATGTAGGTATGCTTGATAATCACTTGCAATGAAGGAGAGATGAATGCAAATGGAAGGAAGGATATTCTTACTTGATTGAGAATTACTCTACTTGGTCATCATGGGAGAGAAACTCACTTAAATAGAGAATATTGCCTTAAAATAAATTGGAGAAACTAGATCTTGGATTCTTGCCTTCAAATATTGAATCCAATTGCTCAAATGCTCTTGATTACTTGATTTCTCTTGAAAACCTGATTGAAAATGTTTGAGTATGGTAATTGAATAAAAAATGAGGAGAGATAGCGTCTTTTATACCTCATCCATCATTTCAATATTTACAATTAATCTAGGATGACCATGGGATATTTTTTCCCATTAACACCCCAACATAAGGCTCTGGGCCTAAATCCAAGGGTACATAATGGCTAAGCCAATCGGTACCTGAGTACAAAATGGTTGAGTCATTTTATACCTAGGATTTTAATACTAGATTTGAACTGGGTGCCAGGATGGTGGACAAGAAGTGGTAAAAGTAGGAATTAGGTTGCTAGGATCAAGCATAATAGACATCTAATCTCAAAATTACTAAAAATGGGGCCTAATAGAGCATCTAATTATGGGTGCTACCCTTTGAGAATAACACATTTAGCCCCCACTTTAGAGAAAGTATGAGACGTGCTCATGCTCATAGTAAAGTAGATTAATGCATAAGAACAATCTTATCAAGGTCAAAGAAACAAAGAAATATCAATTCCCCAAGTGACTTAATTCCTAATCAAATCCAAAATCAACATAAAAGAGACATCACTCAAAAGAGAGAAAAATAGGTGTGACCACTAGCCTAGTAAGTTATTTCCTTACTACATGGATCGTGCAAAGATAAAGCACTACTATAAAATATGCCATTGACATTCTAGAAAGCTGTGTTATGATAGTCAACCCATCAAAACAAAGGGATCCATTCTTAAGGAAAGCATTGTATCCATTAAGGGATCCTGAAAAAGAAATCAGTCCTAAGGAAAGCATTATCCCCAAAGAGATTTATAAAAGGAGGATAATTTCTTAAGGAAATTATTGTCTCCATTAAGAGATCCAATGAATAATGCATAGGTTCATGATAATGAAAAGATGAATATAAGGAAAGCATTGTCTCCTTAGCCATCTACATAAGAGAGATTTCATTGAATCATTGTGTGTGTGTACAAAATGTGAAACAAGGAGTGGAGTATATGTCCCCACGTGATAGAGATTACACATGTCTTAACAGGAGCAATAGCTTTAATAGAGCATACATTCACCCACAAGAGATGTTTCCACTATGAGATGCCCCCAAGAAAGGAACAAATAAGGGAAATGAACATATGACAAAAGAGAGCATGAAAGGGGTATACTAAATCAGGGGCTAGTATGATCATATGATAACTTATGCATATTATAATTATATTAAAATGGATTTTTATCATTCACCAAAGGTATTATCACTACAAGAACAATGGAAGAATATCACGTAAAAGTTACAAAGAAGATTCTTTTTGGGATGGCATCACACAGACCAAAAAGAATAGGTAGCTACCATTTTGCATCATCCCCAATCAGACAACACAAAGGCACATTTACAAACAATGGCACATGCATGACATAACACGTAACAACATATAGAAGAAATGAGATACAAATAGATGAATATCACAATAAGATGATTCATTCATCACATTGCAACAAAAAATAAACAAGGGTCATATAAATAAATATACAAAACATATAACAAGCAACACATCATAGGGGAAGCACATTACAACAAGCAAACATAAAGAATCAATCATACAAGAGGAGCTAATCAAGAATATCGCCTACCTCTCCCCCCCCCCCAATCTTGGTATGTAGTGTTTAGGGAAGGTGGGAAACATGAAAGAGGAGAAACATCAAGCATGGAAGATGGAATAGTAGCTAGTTCCAAACAAGGACCGTATTGTAAATATGGGTCACTTTGTTCGTCACTAGGACCAAGAGATAATTGCTTTAAAAATCTAGCATGAGAATTATGATTAGCACCAATAAGCTCATACATATCATCATAATCACTAGAATGAATATCATCATTTGTATTAGGAACATTTAAATCATCATCATCAAGAGTATCTTCATCCAAATTAATTTTAATAGAATATAAGACACAAATAGAATCATCATGGAATTTATAGTGGTGGTCACAAGTACAATAGTTACATTTGGTTTGTTTTGGGATTAATCACCATCATGTCCTTTTCTTCTTTAGGAGGAAGAACAAAAGGCACCACACTAGGTTGAGAGATAACATCAATGGAACATTTATATGATATAGGAGGAGGAAAATAAGTATATATAGGAGGTGTGGAATGTGTAGGAAGAAGAATATGTCTAGGAAAAGGAGATGGAACATCCCTAGGATCACTAAGCTTGGAAATATTTTGGATTTTGAATTTTTGATAGGATTGAAAAAGTTTGTCTTCATGAGGTTAACTTGGTTGAGTCATAAAAGGCCAAAAGAAGTTGAGTTCCAAGTTCCCTTGAGGTTTCAAAGGCTGATATAGACTATTATTAATCGTTATTATTTCTCCTTCATGGGAAAATTTCAAGCACTTATGAATAGGAGAGACTACAATTTTCATGGAGGTGAGCCAAGGAAGACCAAGTCTATCTTGAAACTAATCAGAAGTTAGGATGACAACAAAGGTGACATATAACATTTTACCACCAACTTCTACAGGAAAAGTAATGGAACTATGGTAAGGATAGTTAAAACCATTACAAGTTTGGATCATCACATTAGATTTATCATATAAATATTGATACAATTGTCTGGTGTAAAGATGTTCTTCAATTATAACATTCACCATGCAAGTAGGATCTATAAGGACACCATGAGAAATAAGTCCATTAACCTTTACTACAATGTAAAGAGGACCATCAGGTGCTTTAATCATCTCTTTAGGATCAAATGTAATGCAAAGTACAGGTTCAGGTTTGGGTTCAAATTGATTGATAAGGTTGAAAACATTATTTTCTTCAGTACACTCAACATCAACAACATGGGTGCAAGAAGAAGGTTAATGCTGAGTAGACTCAACTATATTGATCGAATGAGAAGGTAAAGGATTGGTACAAATTTGCAAGTTTTGGTTGGGAGGTGCTATGAATTTTTTTCCTTGATCAGTCACACCCTCAATATATATAGCATTGGAATCAACAAGGTCTTGAATAATAGATTTCAAATGGAAACACTTCTCAGTTTCATGGCCAGGTTAACGATGGTTTTGACAAAAAACTTTGTGATCAAAGGACTTATGAAAAGGGTTATATGTGTCAATAAATTGAATGGGAGGAAGTTGTATCACATTAGAATTAATCAACTTCAACATCACATTATGAAAAGATTCAAAAAGAGATTTAAAATTGTGAGAAGGTCTAAAGATAGATGAAAAAGGAGCCACACCTTTGGATGTTGTTTCCATTTTTTCCTAAACATGGTTTGATGAATCATTGATTTTGATGAAGCTCTTAGATTTATAAAATTTTTGATAGGACTTAAATGTGGCATCACTATTATCAACCAGAGCCATTGGAGGAGTTATCTAAAATCGACTCACTTGAAGTTGATAATTATGAAGCTCTACACACAATTGAGTGAAAGAAGGGAATTCAGACAACAATATCCTATCCCTAATGTATTTTTGCAAATTAGAAATGAAAATACATTGGATATAAATATTAGGCACATGATATGAAATCTAAGCATGCAAATGCTTAAATATACCAATGAAATAAGTCACTTTTTCTTTAACACCTTGTTTAAAATGCATCAAATTAGTCAAAGAAATCTTAGGACCAATATTATTTTGAAATTTTTGAATGAAAGCATTAGAATTTTTTTGAAAGGAATCAATTGAATAAGGAGGCAAATAAAAATACCATTGCAAGACTTTATATTGAAAGATTATGGTAAATAGTTTAGCCATGAATCTATGATCATTAGACAAATCACTACACAATGTTTGAAAGGTTTTAACACGAGTCAAAGGATCACCCTTACCATTTTAAGTCTCTAAATAAGGAATTTCTATGTATTGAGGAATGACGACATGAATGATGTCTACGGACAAAGGAATAGAAATGTCACAAGTAGGAATGTTAAACTTGGATTGAGACATAGAATAAATTTTTTGTTGCAAAGATGAAATGGTTTGAGCCAAGATATTAATAGTAGATTTGGTAGAAAGAATGGTAGGAGATATGCATGAAAGATTTGGACCATTATGGAAAATGGAAGCAACAATAGAATATGAAAAAAGCAAACTGTTGTAAGTGGGCATAGATGAAGGTAAGGACACACATGGAACACTTGAAGAAGGAGGAAAAATAGGGTTAGGAATGAAAACATGTCTAGGATTGGTGTTTTGAATTGAAGTGGTTATGAAAGGTGGATCATAAGTGGGAAGTTTAGGTATTGGGGTAAGAATAGGAATGGAGGTCTCAACAATAGTGGTAGGTGGAATGAAACCTAATTCTTGGGCACAATCTCTAATAGGCTTGAGATTGTTATCATTGACATGAGAGATTTTATGCAAGATGTTAACACCATATTCATCATTATGAATTATCTTCCTCAAACCATCTACTATGAAGATGACCTCGGGATTGGAGTTTTCTTGATCTAACCATTGCTCAATTTTTTTCAAAGCGATGGGAAAATATTTTGAACTTGCATTAGAGGAACTCTTAAGGTCTCATCTTCATCATGAGAAGAGTGGGAAAAGTGTTTCTCAATAGGAGGAATATCATTAGTAGGCATATTGGTCTCATCAATATTCCTAGGAAACAAAGAGGACTCCGGATTAAAGGGACCCATAAGTCTACAAATTCTCCTAACAGGAATGTAATAAGTATAACTTAATGTAATAAAAATCATGCACTAGAAGATGGAAGATTTATAGGTCTAATGTAAATATGAACTTTGAAAGAGATATCCAAACATCAACTAAGCATAATAGTGCATTAATAAAAAGAACATCTAACAATCAAATAAAAAATAAATATTTAATGCATTCAATAGAGTAAATGCAATCTAAATACAAAAATAAAAAGAGGAAATGTTTGAGTCAGGTTCACCAATATCATGTGTTGCATGAAAAGGGAAGCAATGCTAAGAGGTAGATCACTCCACCTTTTCAAACTTTTACATTCGAAAGGGAGATATCCCACTAGGCTCAAGCATTAAATGGGGCAATGATCCTTCACTAAATATGTAGTTTTGAAATGGGAAATGATAATAAGGATAGAAATGCAGATTATGAAAGATCTAAATACATATAGAAATGAATTAGGAAACAAACTACCTTAGATCTGAATAAATGACATATGAAGTGCCCAAATTACCTATAATAACATTTTTGAGATCTTGACACTATAGCCTGTCTTCCAACCAAATATAAGCCTATTCTGGAAGGTATATAGCAATTGAGCCAATCAGTACCTAGGTATATAATGGTTAAGTTTTTCTATACCTTTGGGTTTTTCCCAAAACTAACAGGGATGCTCTGACTTTTCCTGATCTTCTTGGGAAAGTTTTTGACAACTTTGTGGCCTATTCCTACACACAAGAAAAATGGGGAAAAGGTTGGGTAAAAGTGGTTTTCCTTCATCAAACCCCCATTTAGGAATCAACCTTGAAAATGAAAGGATGTTTCATAAATAAAAGTATGTAAAAAGGTAAATGTTTGATTCACCTTGCATAAACCCTCATAGATGGATATTTGAATCAATCATACCCATGAAGGTTCTTGAATGTGCTTAGAATCAAGGAGTTGACATTGAAATTTAGAATAGTAATCAAGGATACCCTCACAAATACATGGATCTATGAATGTTACTCTTAGATCTTCAATATATATATGCTTGATAATCACTTGCAATGAAGGAGAGATGAATGCATATGGAAGGAAGGATCTTATTGCTTGATTGATAATTACTCTTATTGGCCATCATGGGAGATAAAATTGCTTTAGTGGAGAATATTTCCCTAAAATGAATTGAAGAAACTAGATCTTAGATACTTGCCTTAAAATCTTGAATCCAATTACTCAATTCCTCTTGATTACTTGATTGCAAATGTTTTAGTATAGTTATTGATTACAAAATGAGGAGAGAGAGGGTGTTTTCATACCTCATCCATCATTTCAAGATTCAAAATTAATCTAGGCCAACCATGAGATCTTTTTTCCCATTAACACCTCGACATAGGGCTCCATGCCAAATCTAGGCCTAAATCCAAGGGTACAAAATGAACAGGTCAATCTATACTTAGGTATAGAATGGACGAGTTGTTCTATACCTAGGATTTTGATACCAAATTTGAACTAGGTGCCAGGATGGTGAAGAAGAAGTGAGAAAAGAGGAATTAGGTTGCCATGATCAAACATAACAGACATCTGATCCCAAAATGGGGCCTAATAGAGCATCCAATTGTGGGTGCTACCATTTTAGGATGGTACACAAACCATTATAAGTGTTGTATTAATATTTATTACAATGGGTTGAGCTAATTTTTCATATTTTAAGAGATGTGGAAGATTTCCTTATTAACCAAGGACCCCTTAAAAGTACATTTCTTAGATATTCTTTGCAAGAAAATAAGAAAGAAAAAAACTTTTGAGTTCATTTGATACCATTTCTTATGTGATGAGAAGGAAAAGAAGGGGTGTGTTGCTACATGGTCTAGTTTCTAAGAGGAACTCAAAATGAATTACAAAAATAATGTCATGGACAACTGTTTCAATGAGATCACCAAAAAATAGGTACAAATAAGGACTATACTTAACAATTTCAAACCCTAACTTTAATATTGGAGAATGTTAAATAGGAAAATTTGTAGTAACTATAACTAGGAGTCCCATGAACCACTACAAATATGAGTTATGTACATTCAATCAAATCCTTATCATCAATTTTACATGGCAAGTGAAAGAAAACAATTTTGTTAATATAAGGATGTAATTTGTGAGTAACAATAACTGGAGGACCCCTACATCATCATTCCTTCAACCTATAAGACTCACACCTCAACAAATTTAATAAAAAGAGTTGAAGGGGTATGTTTTAATTTTATAAGAAATATAGTAGAGGGCATAAATATACTAAAAATAAGTTGTTTATATTGAGGGCATTGATGATGAACAAAAGGATAAAGAGGAGGCATTAGTAGTAATGAAAGACTAAAATGATCTCCAACCAAATATTTATTTTCATTCCCTATTAGGTATCAATACCTCACAGATCCTCAAGATAATATGTTTACTTAAATAAGAGAATGTGTAACAATTTATTGATTCAAAGAGTCTCACAATTTTATCTACAACAAGTCATAAAGTTTAATTATTTTTTATTCTACCCATAATTTCATATTATGATTATAAATGGAGGTTAAATTAGTTGTTTAGAGAAATAAAATATATTATTAAACTCATAATGAGAGTCTACATGCTATTTTTTCATATGTTTAATATCCTAATGGTTGGTGTAGACAATATATTAGAAGTTCCATTCTCTTACACTTAAAGAAAAAAAAAAAAAAGGTAAGAATTCAAACTCCAAGATTTGTTTCCATGTCCCAATTTAAAATAAAATAGAGACTTGGGAAGGTAGCACCATTTCTTGGTCGATACACATGCATCCTTAATAAATAACTCTTTTCCTTGAACTAGTCATTGGGTCAATAATAAGTAGCTAGCTGAATAAACTAGAAATTACTGTCAACAATTATTCATCCTAGAATTCCATAAAAAGTCCTTATAACCAAACCATTACAAGTGTTGTATTAATATTTCTTGCAATGAGTTGAACTATTTATTCATATTCTAAGAGATTTGGAATATTTTCTTAGTAACCAAGGACCCCTTAAAAGTGAATTTATTAGATCTTCTTTGCAAGAAAATGAGTAAGAAAAAAGACTTTTGACATAGCTACAACACCCAACTTACACTTGGTGTACCATATACAAGAGATCCACAATCAAACCATCTTAATGTTTGGACAAGGTCGTATAATTTTTTCAATTAAGGATATTTCCATTTTAAAGACCTGTTTATACATAATAATATTAGGAACATTAATGGATAATTTACCTTTGTTTAATCCTAGAGCCACTATTACAAGATAATATTCCATACCTTTCTCTCTAAGGTGATTTCCACAAGCGCTAATCTATATGCCCATGTGGTATTTGGTCTAACTTTGTCCTTGAGGCTCACTCTTATGATTTTAGAATAACTGGAACGAGGGGTGAATCGGTTATCCTCGGGTCCAGATGTACCAATTCCACTTTTAAACACTTCAAAAAACTTAGATCTATTCAGCAATTCACTCGGTCTCTATAGAATATATCAGTAACATAAAACTTGTAGTCCACTGTCCAAAAGTAATCAACTTGCAAAATATAAAACTTTCAATGACATAACACATCAAATTGTTAGGATTAGGTAATACTGAGAGGGGGGGTGAATCAGTATTACAGAACTTTGATTTTAACTTCAAACAATTATAAACAATCCAAAGTAATGCAGAAATGAAAATAACAGATAATAATAACACATTACTCATGACACCATGATTTGTTCTCGAGGAAACCCTGGTTAAAGGGAAAACCCCGGTGGGAATGGTACCCACAAATATGTACTAAAATATAATGTCCCTGTTAGGAGCTGATTATTACATAGTACATTTCCTTGTTAGAGGATTACAAATACCCTGTTAGGGGCATGCAAAACACCTGGTTAAAGGTGGTGAGCACACTGCTCTTACAATCAAAACTATCCCAAAATAGTTTTCAAAAAGGGGAACAATACAAGCACTTATCTTGCTTAGATAGTTCCAGTTGTAGCTTGGGCTCTTACTGATCTCACATCTAACTTCTGCTATTCTATTAAAAAAAAATTCATCTATTCATCATCCACATCATTTCTTTCACAAGAGAAATCTATATTTATACAAAATTAGCCTTCCAATCGGCTCCACAATTGTCATACAAAATATAATAGAAACTTGTGAAAATGATATATATGGAGTCAATGCTCTTATATCACCAAAGAGTCAGCATTATACTTTATTTACAAGTCTTAGCATGTTACCATATCCATTATGCTTTCCTTAATCTTCACAATTGTTCATGTACCCTGATATACTATTTTACTATCTTCGCACACCTTCCGAACATTGTATCTTGAACACCAGCTATCCAAAACTCATGCGATCATAACTAAGGCATATACATATCCCAAAATACCTCTAGTTAACTTTGCAAGCCATAATACCTTGTATGTCTTCATCACTATCCAAAACTGTGGCACTGTACCCTGCTTTCTTGATTCTGGACTTAATCATTTTCACGAATGTGAATCCAGTGGCAATCTCCAAAACATGCGATCATACTATCATAAGTGTTTCCATAAATGACAACCCTTAGAAGATTTCTAATACTCCAAAACATCACATGCCAACAAGCTCTCCCTTTGGCATTGATGGAAACACTTAGAAAAATGACTAAGCGTCACAAAGCACTTCTCTTCTTTTCCTTCTCTCTTCTCTTTTTCTTCCTCTCCCTTTGACATCAATGGCAAAGGTTATTCTCAAAATTTCAAAAATGAAGCATAGGTGATCTAGTTCTTGCTTACCAAATTTAAGACATCATGGAAAGATGTTTCTAAGGTCTTAACCTCCTCAACCCATGAACTTATCAGTAGCTCACTGACATGGATTAACCCATTCAGTGCATATGATGTTGTCTCTGTTGCTTTAAGCTTAGTGAGAGTAGATACTATCATTGAACTTTCAACCTTTATCATCTTAGAGAGATGAGTCTCCAATATTGAGAGCTTGGGAGTTACTAGGTGTCTTAACAAACCAAATCTATCTGCAACTCTCCCTTTCTCCATTTCTAGTATCCTTATTTTCTCTAGTAACCTGGATGTCTCCTTGTCAATTTATTCCACAGTTTGTGAAGATGACTCACAACTGTCCATTATTTTGTCAAGACTGACCCTGTCTTTTGCTATGGCCTCAACATTTTTCAAATATTTGTAGGGATTTATGCAATGGCTATATAGTTTCCTACCTTGTACCACATAGCTCTTGGCTTTAAGAGTGGTAGCCTGAAGAATGTCTAAGTCCCATGAGATGGACTTATGAACTTCGCTTAACTTCTTCTCCAAGAAGTTTCTTTCAGCCTTCTCCTCTGTTGTTTTTAGCAATGAGTCAAAGTGACTATCAAAGCTATCCAGTACTATATTGAGATTCTCATTTTCATCCTTGTCTTTTAGGATAAATGGAGAGGGTAGTAGCTTGTTTACTATTTCTACTGCCCTACCCATTATCTTGGCTCTTTTGTCTCCTTTCTGGGCTGATCTCTCCTTAGCTTTAGCAAATGCCATGAATGAGAGTCTCATCAGTTCATCTTCATCCATGTTTTCCACATCAAAACTTACCAGTTTGGAAACACTTTCCAACAATAGAGATGAATCGAGTCTGATTTCAGTGGTTTCCTCTGCCTTAGGTTGTTTTTCTTGATGTCCTTCTTATTATAACTCATTTTCCTATACTTTTTATGCTTGTTTTTCTTCTGATTTCCTCTCTTCTATCTGTTCCTGATCTTTGACTTCCATCACACTATCCATCTTGTCCATGAATGGATCATTTATATCCTACGAAGTGTCAAGGCTAATAGGCACACCAATGACAAAGAAGTCTAGTTGCAAGTTAACTTGAGCACTCTTATCCACTGTTTGTGAACTCTCTCCTAAACCCAAGGATACAGGTTTAGCAATCTTAGGCGATGACTCCCTTTTAGGCATGTTTTGCATTAAAACTTCATCTAATGCCTTTTGGGTATCTTCAATTACTTCATCATATCTTCTAGCCATGATTTTGACTAGTCTAGTCTTTGTTCTTAAAAGAGGTTTTCGTGCTTTTTTTATTCTTTCTCTTTCCTAAATAGACACAATAGGAAACATATCATCAATTGATTTTTTTCTTATATTCTCATCCTCTGAATGTGCTAACTATTTTTTGATTTCTAGCTTGTTGTATAGTTCTTTGGGAACACTAGATTCAACTTCCAACAAATTCTTTTTGAAAACTAACAAATGCTCAATGATAGTGTCCTCAATGATTGCTTGATCTTCAAGTCTATATCTCTCATAGTATCTTTTTATAGATGCTAATTTTCCATCTTTGATAACCCTCTTCTATACTGATTTCATATTAGGTTTCCACAAGGTTTGTGGATTCTTTTGAACCATTTTCTCTTCCTCCTTTTCTTCTTTTTTCTTCCTCTTCACCTTTGTTTCTTTTCTTTTGGACTGACATTCCTAGATTATCTTCTAAGAACCTCTGTAGTCTTAGTTTCATGTGTTTCTTTCTTTTAGGGAACTGATAAATCAATGAAGTTATCAGTGGTACCTGTCTTCTCTGTTTCTAATGAGATGGGTGAATCAGTGGCAACACTGGAAGATGCCTCCTTGTTTTTCAAGTCCAAATACTACTTCTTTGTGATTCCTACCTTCGCAGTAATTTCTTCTACTATCTTGATGATTTTCCTCTTTCTTGTTACTTTCTCTTGTTCTTCTCTAACTTTTTCATATTTTTCTCTGTATGTACCCCATCTTTCCTGAGTAGGGTCTTTTTCTGCTACAAGCACATTCTCTACTTGCATGGTCAATACCTTAGCACTTACCTCATATCCCATAGGATAGAATCACTTGGTTCTAGGCTCAACTGCCTCAAAGCAGACACAATCTGTTTCAACCATGAAACATATAGTATCTTCATATTTTTCCACTAGCTTTTCTGGTATTCTATATCTTTCTTTCATCTATCTCTGCAAGATCTTAATCATGCCAAACAGTTCTCCATTGATCCAATCCTTTTTTTGCCTTCTATAATATTTTGAGATTTGTAGACCAGTGGCTTTATAGTCTTTCCATGCTCTAGGATACATACCAGGAAAGTTGTGAATGACATGTAAGTACATGTGAGCTAGTAGTGACCCAAACCTAAATGCCTTGGATTTGTCCTTTTTAATAAATTTAACATTTTCCAAAAATTGTTGTGCCAAAACTTGGCAAAGGTTATACCGTTTGTTTTCTTTAACCATTCTATAGGCCATCATGACAACTCCAGCTGATACAGCATTAAGTCTGGAGCTGGAAAATAACTTGTAACCAATCAACATTGCTACTAGTCTGACGTCTTGTAGGTATATATCATTTACAGTCATAGCCCTCTTGTCCCATTTGGAGTGTGTGAGGGTTTCAACATCTTTTCTTAGATTTTTCTCACTAATAGGTAGGGCTCCTTCATTGTCAAGCCATGTGATATCATGGATCAACTGAGCACATATCTTTACTGGTTGATCACCTATCCATAGGAATTGATCATGAATTCTACTCAGAATGATCTTGAACTATTCGACTCCTATGAATTATGTGAGTCGAGTTAACTTGAGTATTGACAGGTCTTTCAAATGTTTGAATTCTTCTATTAAAGACCCATTTACATCTATCATACCATTCAACTCATAGAAGATATTGACCTCCCCAATAATCTCATACTTGCAGTGTATGTATGCCCTAATATCTTCTACGTGCAACACACCTACAAGGGTTTGAGAAAATGCCCCTTCCGGATCATCCTCACATGATTTGTATGGATGTCACTTGAATTTATACCTAGGTTTGTCTACAAAATCATATATTACCGATGCATCCATGATTATTACAAAAGATTAGGTCTAAATACCTTAAACACTTGAATCCAATGTTTGATCTCACGTGAACACAAAGTTACTTAGCTCGATTACTACTCTGCTTTCACACATCTGCTCTTCTTGATTGCTGATCAACAAATGGTGTGTAAATAAAATCTCTCAAGTCTTTTATCCTTCGTAAGTTGAGTGTGTGCATTAAATATAGGTAGCTCAACTTCACATGTCATCCAATCAATGCAAAACTCATGAACATAGAAGATGGATCTCCAAGTGCTGCGATTCCATCCATAGATTTGAAAAAAATTATACTTATCATACTCAAGCTCGCATGAGCTTACTCTACTTATACAGGGGCTGGATAAGTTCTGTTGTTTGTATCCACTGCTCCCCATGAGGCCATGAGGCCTTCTAGGATGATGCCTTAAAAAATTCATCATGCGAAGACATAACATCACAAGTTGTCTCTCCCTAAACCACTACCTTATTTAGAACCTTTACTTTCCATATCTTTTCATTCTTTACCTTCTTGCTTTCACTTATGTAATCATTTAGGCTCTTACCACTATCACTGATATTCTTCCTTATGACTATAGGTGGTGGTGTTTTTGGTTCATTTGATCTTCTTGATCCTCTTATGTTGATATCTCCATTATATCTACAAAACTTCACAATGTGACCTGGATTATTGCATTTGTAACAAATGAGTGGTCTTCTTCTATCTTGACTAGTTTGCAACTTACAGTACCTTGTAGTGTGTCCAAAGTTATTGCATTTTTGACATGTAATATTGGTTGTAGTTTCTTCTTTGATATAGTCTTGCTTATACCTAGATTGATCAAGTCTTCTGCAATCTGCCTTTTTTGTCCATATTCATAGCAATTAAAATAGTAGTTGGTAAAGGGTTTAGTATTACCATTACTTCTGCTGTCTCTTTTCATGTGACCAATTTTGTTGCATCTGAAGCATCTACCTCTGAAAGGTCTAAATTATTCTCTAGAATCTTCATTTGTAGGTCTCTCATTTGGAATAGATCTTTCCTCATTCTTGGCTTCATTTGGTTCTTCTTGAGTTTTTGAACTTCCAGCTTCATTGGGTCCACTCATGTCACTTTTAGATTTTTTCTCATTATTTTTGTCATTTCTTATATGTAACTCCTCAATTAGTAGTCTAGCTTGAGTGAGTTCACTTTTGATGATCTGATTGTAATTATACAATTCCTGATATTTATCTTTGTAATGGTCAAGTTCAGTCTTCGTATTTTCTATTTAAAGGTTGGCTTGTTTTAGTGACTCTTCAACTTTGTTTCTTTCATCCTTCTCATGCTGAATCTCCTTGATCATCAGGAGATTGATTTGTTCTTTTTCTTGCTCTAGCTTCTTTACTTTGTCTGATGTGTCATTGTCAGAACTTCCTTTGATTTTGTCCATAAGGTCTTGTCTCTGATCTTTTACAGTCACAAGTTGTTCTTTAAGTTTTCTCATGAAACCTTTTGTGTTAGCTTGTGGTGACTGATCAGGAAAGTACTATCCAGGAAAGTACTATACACTTCATTTGTCAAGCCTTTTCTTAAGTTGACTCATCAAGTATTTTAGGGTTAACTTGCTAACCGACATAAGCCTTGTTATATTGGCTTAGGGTTAGGGATTTCATTATGATGTATGATTTTAGTACTTGCAGTGGAATTAAGCTGTAAGGGATTACGGATTGTAATTAGGTTGTAATCACTGGATAATAATATATTGGACTCACTGTTGGTGGACATAGCCCAGGGATTGGGTGAACCACGTTAAATCTTTGTGTCTTGTGTGCTCTTCTGAGTGGTTTATTATTTTTTGATATTGGTTATATTTGCATATAATTATTATTTATGCCTTGTTAATCTTAACAAGTGGTATCAGAGTGAGGTTATTTCATTCGTTCTTTCATCTATTCTCTGAAGCAGGTCTCACGAGTCAGTGGGAGAGTCTCTCGGTTAAGTGGGAGAAATGGTAGATGAGGGTAGGCTGAAGGTTGATATAAAGTTTAATGGGAAAAACTTCTAGTTATGGAAGATGCAAATGGAGGACTATCTCTATCAGAAGGATCTATGGTGACCATTAGAGGGAACAACCAAGAAAGAGGCAACAATGTCTCAGGAAGATTGGGATATTTTGGACAGGAAGGCACTAGGAAGTATTCATTTATGCCTGGCACAATCGGTGGCATTCAATATTACTAGAGCAATGAAAGCTAAAGATCTGATGGATACCCTAGTGAAGTTCTATGAAAAGTCTTCAGCTTCAAGCAAGGTATTTCTTATGAAGCGTTTATTTAATATGAAAATGGTAGAAGGTGGATCAATCGTTGTTCATTTGAATGAGTTTAATACAGTTACAATTCAGTTAGCCTTAGTTAAAATTACTTTTGATGAAGAGGTTAGGGCTCTCTTGATTTTGTGTTCTTTGCCAGAAAGCTAGAATGGCTTGGTAATGGTTGTTAGTAATTCTATTTCTAGTTCTAATACCCTAAACTTTGATGATGTTATTGGTGTTATATTGAGTGAGGAAATTCATAGGAAAAGCTTAGGGGCATCCACATTGGGTAGTGTATTGAACGCAGAAAGCAGAGGCTGAACAAGAGATAGAGGAAACAACTCTAGAAATTGTGGGAAATCAAGACAAAAATCAAAGGGAAAGAGGTCTGAATCCAAAGGGCCAAATGATTGCTGGTACTGTGGAAAACTAGGTCGTAAGAAGAAATATTGTTGGTCTCAGAAGAAAGATCAAGGAGACAAACATGATGGAAACAAGGAGGCAAATGTGGTAAGTAACAAATCTGAAGAGGATGCTTTGCTCTTGTGTTTAGAAAATGTTGATGATTCATGGGTGTTAGATTCGGGGGCTTCATTTCATGCTACACCTCGTAGAGGTTATTTTGTTGATTATGTCCAAGGGGATTTTGGGCTAGTTTATTTGGGAGATAATTAATCCTGTCAAATTGTTGGAAAAGGGAAAATCAAGATTAAGTTTCACAATGAGAATCATTGGCTACTACAAGAGGTAAGACATGTTCCAAGGCTGAGTATAAATATAATTTCAGCAGGGCAACTCGCTGATGAGGGTTGCACAGTTACTTTTAATGATAAAAATTGGAAGGTTTCAAAAGGTTCCTTAGTAGTAGAAAAAGGTGTGAAAGTAGGCACCTTATATCTTTGTACAGGTCATACTGTTCCTTCCACTTTAATTGTTTCAGAAGATAATGAATGTTTAGGAGCAGTGGCTGCAGTTGAGCAGGAAGAACATCAAACCGTTGCTGTAGATTCTGACATAGCACTGTGGCACAATAGACTTGGGCAAATGAGTGAAAAAGGTATGAAATTACTTCATTCAAAGAAATTTTTACCTGGTCTGAAATGTGTCTATATGGATTTTTGTGAAAGTTCTGTTTATGGAAAACAAAAGAGAGTTAGTTTTGTCAAGAGTGGGAAGGAAAAGAAAAATGAGAGATTAGAGCTTGTGCATATAGATGTATGGGGACCAGCTCAGGTATCTTCCCTTGGTGGCTCTCTGTATTATGTTACATTTATAGATGATGCAACAAGAAAAGTATGGATTTATTTCCTTAGACAAAAATCTGATGTATTTCAAACTTTTAAGAAATGGAAATGCTTGGTTGAGAATGAGACTAGTAAAAGGTTAAAATGTCTCAGATTTGATAATGGTGGTGAGTATTGTAGCACATAATTTGAAGATTATTGTTCCTCTAATGGTATTCATAGGCAGAAAACTATACAAAGGACTCCACAAGAAAATGGAGTGGATGAATGCATGAATAGGACAATAATGGAGCGTGCAAGGACTATGAGGTTGCATGCTAGGCTGCCCAAAAATATGTGGGTAGAGGCTGTGAACATTTTTGTTTATTTAATCAATAGAGGCCCCTCTACTCCTTTGGACTGTGGTATTCCAGAGGAAGCATGGAGTGGTAAGAAGGTGAGTTATTCTTTTCTCAAAACCTTTGGTTGTGAAGTTTTTGCACTTATAGATTCTGAAAATAGAACCAAGCTGGAAGCTAAGTCAAAGAAATGTGTATTTGTTGGATATGGGATTGATGAATTTGGTTATAGACTTTGGGATTTTGAAAATCATAAAATTGTAAGAAGTAGGGATGTCATATTCAATGAGAAAGTATTGTACAAAGATCTATTGCAGCAACATGAGAAGAAAGAAAATGACTATGTAGTACTAGATGATACTCCAAAAGTTGATGTTCTAGTAGTTCCTTATGCTCTACAACAACAGCAACAACGGATACCACACACCCTAGTGAATGTTAGACGGTCAACAAGGCTAAGTAGACCTCCAGAGAGATTCTCTCCCTCTTTGTATTCTATTTTATTAACAGATGCTGGTGAACCTGAATGTTATAATGAAGCTGTGTAGGTGGATACAAAGCTTCAGTGGGAGTCTACAAAGATAGATGAAATGGACTCCTTGCTGAAAAATCACACTTGGGATTTATGCAAGTTACCTGTAGGTAAAAGGGATTTATAGAATAAATGGATTTACAGGATAAAAGAAGAGGATGGAGGTAAGAAAAGATTTAAAGCCAGATTAGTCGTAAAAGGATTTGCACAGAAACATGGTATTGATTTTGATGAGATTTTTTCTCCAGTTGTTAAAATCACTTCTATTCGTACTGTTTTAAGTATTGTGGTTACTGAAGATTTGCATTTAGAGTAGCTTGATGTTAAAATAACCTTTCTTCATGGTGATTTGAATGAAGAAATATATATGGTACAACCATAGGGATTTGAGGTCAAGGGTAAGGAGAGTTTAGTGTGCAAATTGCAGAAAAGTTTATATGGCTTGAAGCAAGCACCTTGGCAATGGTATATTAAATTTGACACTTTTATGAATGAGCATGGATATAGTCAGTGTCATTCTGACCATTGTGTTTATTTTAAGAGGTTGGATGATGACATCTACATTATTTTATGTTTATATGTTGATGATATGCTTGTAGCTGGGTCTAACATGGATCACTTTAAGGGGTTGAAACAATAGTTAGCACATTCATTTTCTATGAAGGATTTGGGGGCAACAAAACAAATCCTTGGTATGAAAATTTGTAGAGATAGAAAAAATAGGAAATTGTCTCTATCTCAGGCTAATTATATTGAGAAGGTGTTGCAATGTTTCTCTATGGAGAATGCCAAAGCTGTCAACACACCTTTTCCTGGTCATTTGAAATTGACTAAGGATATGTGTCCCAAGACACCAGAAGAAGATAATAAAATGTCTAAGGTACCTTATGCTTCAGTTGTAGGGAGCTTAATGTATGCTATGGTATGTACTAGGCTAGATATTGCACATGCAGTGGGAGTCATTAGTCGATATATGAGTAACGCTGGTATTGAGCATTGGAATGCAGTCAAATGGATTCTTAGATATTTGAGAGGTACATCCAGTAAGTGTGTACACTTTGGGGTTCTACTACTACTGTACAAGGCTATGTTGACTCAGATTTGGTAGGAGATATAGATAGCAGGAGGAGTACTACAAGTTATGTATTTACTGTTAGTGGGACAACAGTGAGTTGGATTTCTCGACTACAAAAGGTGGTTTCTTTATCCACTACAGAGGTAGAGTATGTTGTTGCTATAGAGGCAGCCAAGGAGATGATATGGCTTCAATTATTCTAGGAAGAATTGGGACATCCTCATATGGGTAATTTTCTGCATACAGATAGCGAAAGTGCCATTCATCTTGCGAAGAATTCTGCTTTGCACTCAAAGACAAAACACATACAGTTGTGGTACCATTTCATTCGGTCAATTTTGGATGATGGGTAGTTAAAGCTAGAAAAGATATATACAGATGATAATCCAGTAGATATATTTACAAAGGTAGTAACAAGGGAGAAGTTGAACTCCTATTCAACTTCGGTTGGTCCACTAGACTAAACAGAATAAAGGGACAGTTGAGTCCAGGGTGGTTGGGTCCAGTGGGAGCCTCACAGGGTAGCGGTTTAGCTACACGATTAGTCTCCAAGTGGGAGATTGTTGTTTGGTGTGGAGTCTAATCAGTCCCCAAGTGGGAGATTGTTAGCTTGTGGTGACTGATCAGGAAAGTACTATCCAAGAAAGTACTATACATTTTTCCCTAGGTTGACTCATCAAGCCTTTTCTTAGGTTGACTCATCAAGTATTTTAGGGTTAACTTGTTAACTGACATAAGCCTTGTTATATTGGCTTAGGGTTAGGGATTTCATTATGATGTATGATTTTAGTACTTGCGTTAGAATTGAGCTATAAGGGATTACAAATTGTAATCACTGGATAATAATATAATGGACTCATTGTTGGTGGATGTAGCCCATGGATTGGGTGAACCACGTTAAATCTTCATGTCTTGTGTTCTCTTCTGAGTGGTTTATTGTTTTCTAATATTGGTTATATTTGCACATAATTATTATTTCTGCCTTATTAATCCTAACATTCTACTCTTCTTAATTTGAATTTTAGTTCACCATTTTCATCTTTCATCTTATCCAGATCTTCAAGTGCAACATCAAAGTTTATTTGTAAATCTTTTGAATCCATTATGATCTCCCTTAAGCTGTTAAGCTTTCTCTCAAATGGCCACTTGCTCTGATACCAATTTTTAGGATTAGGTAATATTGAGAGGGGGGGTGAATCAATATTATAGAACTTTGATTTTAACTTCAAACAATTATAAACAATCCAAAGTAGTGCAAAAATGAAAAGAATAGATAAGAATAACACATTACTCATGACACCATGATTTTTTCTCGAGGAAACCCTGGTTAAAGGGAAAACCTTGGTGGGGATGGTACCCACACATATGTACTAAAATATAATGTCCCTGTTAGGAGTCCTAGGCCTGTTAGGAGCTGGTTATTATATAGTACATTTCCTTTTTAGAGGATTAAAAATACCCTATTAGGGACATACAAAACACCCAGTTAAAGGTGGTGAGCACACTACTCTTACAATCAAAACTGTCCCAAAATAGTTTTCAAAAAGGGGAACAATACAAGAACTTATCTTGCTTAGATAGTTCCAGTTGTAGCTTGGCCTCTTACTAATCTCACATCTGACTTCTGCTATTCTATTCACAAACTTGTCATCTATCCATCATCCATATCATTTCTTTCACAAGAGCAATCTATATTTATACAAAATTAGGCTTCTAGTCGGCTCCACAATTGTCATACAAAACATAATAGAAACTTGTGCAAATGATATATATGGATTTGGTGCTCTTATATCACAAAAGAATTGGCATTATACTTTATTTACAAGTCTTAGCATGTTACCATATCCATTATGCTTTCGTTAATCTTTGCAACTATTCATGTACCCTAATATACTGTTTTACTATCTTCACACACCTTCCGAACACTGTATCTTGCACACTAGCTATCCAAAACTCATGCAATCTTAACTGAGGCATGTACATATCCCAAAATACCTCCAATTAACTTCACAAGCTATAATACCTTGTATGTCTTCATCGCTATCCAAAACTGTGGCACTGTACCCCGTTTTCTTGATTCTAGACTTAGTCATTTTCATGACTGTGAATCCAGTGGCAATCTCCACAACATACGATCATACTATCATAAGTGTTGTCATAAATGAAAACCCTTAGAAGATTTCCAGTACCCCAAAACATCACATGCCAACACAAATAACATTCACACAAGTATGACTCCAAGATTTAATGTGGAAAACCAATACGAGAAAAATCACTAGTAACATGCTACCAAATTTGCACTCTTTTGAAGTGAGCTCTATGAGAAGCCAATCCTGTTAAAGGTTACAATACACATTATTAGGTGTGACCATGTTAAAGGATTTAATCACCCTGTTGAGAGTGGCTTGGTTAGAGGGCTTAAGAACATTCCATGAGAATGTCACCTTGATTAAAGGGTTTACAAAATGATTGTTAGGTCAACCTTGACTAAAGCATTTTAACTGATACAATGGTTAGAAAGTAATATTAGGTTATGATCTAAAATATACAACTCACTTTGCAAATAAAGATCCAAAACACTCATATGTTGATTTACTAACTAACCTTCATTACCATCTCCATCTCTGATCTTCTCAAAAATCCCTTTAAGCAATCACCTCAAATCTATTCAGCTCTTCACAACTCTTCTTAGCCTTTTGCTTAAGTTCACTAGTCAATAACATCAACCTCTTTTCCTTCTCTCCATAATCCATAATTAGGTCATCCTTATACCTTCTTGATTAGGTAGATTAATCTTTTATCACTTAATCTCTTCCGTAGATCTTAGGTTTAGGTTAGATTCATCAAATCCTTCCATCATTTTGTTCTCCTCCTTATCCTTCTAGATACTTCTCCTTGAATCCATAAGAAAATGGTTTACCATGCATTAAATGTTCTAGGTCATTCATCTTTAATGTCAACATGTTTTACATATCCCAAGAATTCAACTATGTCAGTTGGGATCCTCAATTTCTTCACAATTGTAAATTACTGAAACTCGGTCAATACTGTGTTCATCTACTTGGTCATCGCTAAAATTGTTCTACTTGACAAACTGCCTTCACTTGGTTAATTCTCTAATACTCAGCAATTACTAATGCTTAGTCAACACTAAAATTTACTTGGCGTATAGTGGCACTCGGTCGACACTAGCATCACTCAGCTTAAACTAAATTTCTTCTCTTTTTCTTGGTTAGACCTATGCTTCAAATCAACTGACTTCTCCACTTAGTGTTAAAGATAAACAACACATTACCTTGCTAGTGTGCTAACTAATCAAGTACCCATTGTAGTATCTCATAACTCAACCTTTCCCTAGGTCCTCTTTTTATGTCCTCTTTTCAAATCCTCTTCATCAATCAAAAGATATGCTACTCTACTAGATAGAAACTATCTTACCAGTTAAGGCTTGATGTCAATGACAATATAACAATTGTTTCAATTATAGTTTTCAATAATCTCCCTCTTTGGCATTGATGGCAACACTACATGTTCTACCATAAACTCCATATGCATAATCACCATACAATCCAAAAAAATTTGTTCAAAAATTTACCGAATCTCTCCCTCATCTTATTCAATCACTCCCTCTTTGCTTAGGGTAACTTCTTTTGTATGTTTCTCTCATGTTTACTAAATCTCCCCTCTTTGACAACAATGCCAAAGACATTCATCTTCACCATGTAGATATCTTCATGTCAGTTCTCTAAACTTTATTACTCCCTCTGTCATCTTGCTTATGACTGATCAACATCTTGTGCTTTACTCTTCACAACTTTAGGCAACTCCTAAAGTGTGACCTCTTTTGCATCAATTTGTTAGATATTCTGATTTAATACATTTGATGCAATGCTCCTACATGATTCTAGGTAGCCTCAATTAGGGGAATCACCCCTAATTTACCTCTTATATATTCATGAGCATCCTTAGGTAATGCTTTAGTGAATGTATCTTCTAACTGTTCCCTTGTATTCACATACTCCAATCTCACTTCTTTTTCTTGAACTAGCTCTCTCAAGTAATGATACTTGATAGTAATATGCTTGGTCTTAGTGTGCATTAAAGGATTATTTGATATATTGATAGCACTTGTGTTATCACATAAAATAACAAATGGCTCAATAATTTCTTCCTTCATACCTTTTAACAATTGCTTGATCCACACTAAATTTGAACAATTCACTGTTGTTTCTATACACACAAAAGTTGTGCACTTCTATGAATCCTTACATGCAAGGAAACTCAAGAATGAGCCCTCACAAATCGATCCACAGTTCTCTATGCATAGAGTTGCAAGATTATGGATTTGCTCTCAGCTAGAGCCATTGAGCTTGTGACCTTGCTAGTCAACCATACAATGAGAGATTCGAATGAAGACAAAGGCAAGAGTGCCAATATCTCCAAAGAATCAAATGGAAATGCAATGCAATGCAAGCTAAGAATGATAATGAAAATGTGCAAGCTATGCTATGAAAATGGAAGTACAAACTAAGCTATGAAATGGAAATAGCAATGTGTTACAACCCTTCCTATTAAGCTAGATGAGTTATTCTAAAGCTTGAAAGTGAAATCTAAGCTATGAAAGCATAAACATGAACTACTATGCAAGAATGGAAACTAAATTATGAAGCAAATGAAGAACTCTAAAATGCAATGCAACAATGATCTCCAAAAAGCTCCAAAGAATTCCTGCAAAATAGAGTTAGCATAAAACAAGTGTCTTAGAATGAGGGAGAGAGCTCTTTTTTTATAAGAAATGCAAAGGAATGGACCATGGAGATTAAGAGGCAAAAGTCTCAATCAACGGTGGAGCTTGAAAGAGGAGCACTCCATGTGCACAAGTATCCTCCAATAGGAAAATAGGAGTTGACTTTATGTCCATATGAGACAAAAAGTGCTTTTTCCCTTTATTATAAAATAAGAATAGTGCTTTATTTGTGCAACTTAGGATAAGAAGAAAAGGTGGGACTTTTTATTTAATAAAAGGAGAGGAAATATTCCTTTTAAGTAAATAAAGACTTTAGGATAAAATGGTTAATACAAGGATAAAAATCCAATATATGATCAAAACTAAGATTTGATCAAGAAATTGATAATGTTGAAAATATTGATTATTGATAAAACTGATTCAGGATTGATAAATCAAATAAATGGGGCCCAAAGTCTAGGCGACCATTTTTGGGTGCATACATTTGCCCCTCTTTGACTAATGTGTGATCGATTTGGGAACACATGTAGTCAAAGAATGAAGTTGAAATGTGAGATCGATCTGGGATCACAAAACAACTCAGATGTGAGGTCGATTCAGGATCACATCTGGACAAAGCATAAACAAAGGTCGATTCGGGATCACATTCAAAGTAAGAGATAAGAATCTCAAATTTGAGCAAAAGCTCACAAAAGATGTCTGAATCAGGAAAATCAAGAGAATCAGGGATGAGAATCCCATAGGTACTGCCCCCTCAGAATTGAAATCAAAATCATGTAGAGGAGAGACAACAAATTGATAAAGATTTGATCAAATCAAAATGAAATCATAATCAAATGTATAGGTCAATAGGGTAACCATTAGGCGGTGAAACATGCCCCAGTGAGGAAGTAGAAGAATAGAAATAGAAGACTAGGAATAGAGCGAATGAGAGACTAGAAAATTTGAGAGACATGGAAGGAAGAAAGTCCATCGAAAATTGGATTATACCTCAAAAAGTCAGTCAACTACTCGGAAGAAGGGGAAAATTTGAAACGCAATTTTGACTGGCAAGATGACCTTGGATTTCGATTTCGAGTCCGAAAATGGATAGAAAATGATGTGATATGAAAGACTAGAAATGAAAGATATGATCAAGAAGAATTAGAAGATGAACACAGTTGACCGACTAATCTGTAAATGATGAAAAGGAGCACTCTCTCCATATGAAAAATGCAACACTAGACTAACATGAACCTAAAAATGCAAACTACTATGAAAGTAGTTGACTTGCAAGGTCACAACGCTAATAGACATCTAATTATCATCATCGAGCATTATTGGTAGCGTTGTAAAATCATACAATGCACACTAGCATAACTATGTGGATATGAATATGATCTTTATCAGATAAAAATGTGGAAATCCCACCTAGGCATCAAAGACATGTAGGTCTAGATGACTAATGCAATGAGATCACCTAAGTTTGATATGGTGAGATTATGCTTGTATCAAGACACATGAAAGTTAGGATAACTAGAAGCATGCACTCGCATAAAACAATCAAGGATAATACCTTGTCAATCCATAGTGTCAAGTAGGACCAGCATAAATGCTCATGACAATTAGGATCAACAAACTATACCCATAAGCAGATAAAGAAAGAAAACACATTCTCATACCCTCACTCTTCTAGCTATGCATCATCGAAAACTTCTCAGGGAGAGACCACTCATCAAAGAAATCTTCATAGACAGCACATAAAGAAAAATAAAATCAACATATCTCAACAAGTTAATTGTTTAAGTGCGTGTGTGTTGGTCATAGAGTCAGATTCTGATCATTGCATCTGCAAATGAGAAATATTGCATCAAACTTAGACTATTGGGTAAGACATCTGATAAGTGTTAAGAAACACTCAATGCAAGGGTAGTGTTGAAAAACACTGTTTGGGGTGGTGTTGAAAAACACCTGTTGTGAAATGCCCTAAGAGACATACGCACCTAAAAGACCAATGCGAACAGGTATGCCCCCTAGAAAAAGATAAAGACCAATTCTGGACCATGTCAAATAAGGTCAAGGCATGACGGAAAGGTTCAGTGTCAAGGATGCATGCTAACGAATAGGAGTGCAAAGACCTTAAGTAGCACCTGTTTCCAAGTTTTCACCACTTGGAGATTTGTTTTTATTTTTTTATTTTTTTATTTTTTTTGAAATTTTTGGAAGAAGGCAAGCTTTTTAGATAATGCTCCTTGAAAGGATAAACCATGATATGCCAAGGATTCAAAATGATATGTTGAAAGATGCTGATAGAGAAAGGAAGATGGAAGAGAAAAATGGAGGATAAGGTTTTTATGCAAAGCGAGTGAGGTTGGAAGATCTGAGGAATAGGATAATGATAAAAATGATAGAAGGTAGAAGGATAATGAATGGAAGGATTGTGAAAGGGTAGATAGAAAGGAAGGCAAGATCAACATCAACACACACCTTGAAGGGTGGCGAGAGGATGGAGGAAATGTGAATGAAAGAATACGAGAAGGAATATGGAAAATGCTTAGTAGAGGTTGTGGTTCAGGCGCATGGAATGGAAGAATATTTTTGGAAAATGATGAAGTGGAAGCCTTTGGAAGCTTGAATGTCAACTTCACTTTTTGCTCAACATAAGACTCTTTCAAGAGAGACTTTGGAATCCATATAGCTTTAAGCTTTTTATTTTCTTTTGATGTGTTAGAGAGAATATCTTCAATGATGGATTTTGGAACCCATACTTGTCTTGTAGTTTTCTTCTTAGATATCTCTTTTGACTTTATGCCTCCATGTCGATTAGAGGAGACATGGTGATCTTCTTTTTTTGATGGATTCTTGTATTGCTTCTTTTTCTTGTATTGAACATTCAAGTTACTTTCAAAAGACTTGGGACTTGTGGAAGAAGAAGGAAAATATGACTGGTTTAGATGGGTGGATGGATGAAAATGATTCAAGGGTATGCATCTATGTTGATCTTGAGGAAAGATAGGAGATGGAGGGATGTAAGGACCCAAGATAGATGATGAATTAGGAGAGTTAGGAGGGGAAAGTGAAGGGACATAAGGACCCAAGATGGAAGGAAAACATGAAGCCCTTAGTATAGGTGGAGGAGATCCAATGATGGACATGGAAGATGCAAACGGATAATCAACAAGTTCATCAACATCTATATCACAACCAAGGATAGCAGCACCTTTAGAGTGAGCATTAGAATTTTCAACAGGATCATGCACATCTTGAATAGGAGAAACTTCTTTGATAAGATCATTCAAAGCTTGTGAAGATTTAGGAAGAGAAGAAAGTGGAAGTGAGAATGGAGTGGTAGAACAAGAAGATGGAAGGCTTTGATCTTGACAAGGATCTTTGGATAGCATAAGCGCATTATTTTTCTCTTGATTTTCAATAGGCTTATCATTGGAAGTAACAAAATCATTGTCAATAACCTTAATAGAAGTCTCATCTTTGGAGAGAACAAGTGTGGTAAGGTTATTTTGATTATCAATAAGCTCAATGGTGTAAGTAGTAACTTGATCTTGCTTAGGAGAAGACTTGAGCGGATGAGAGACATCATGAAAAGAATTGGATGACACAGAGGGTTCTTGATCTTGATCTTTTTTTATATTTTTTTCTTTGTCATTTTTAGAGTCCTCTTGACATGGAGCCACTTCTAAGGACAAGGAAGCATGTTGGAATTGTATGGAAGACTTTGGAGGAGATGCTGAAAGACTAGCTGAAATAGGCATTATAGCATTTAAAGGCTTAGGCTCTTTAGGTTTAGCATTATTGAAAGTATTTGAAGCCAAGTGAAGGTTAGCTTGTATCTTTAAGAGGTGGCCCTTGAGAATAACTATAGGGAACCGCATGAAAAGCCTTAGGATCTTTGTTGGATGAAGGATTTATGAAAGATTTGGAAGACTCAGAAGCTTTAGGAAGTGTGTGGGTATTGGAGTAAGTAAAGGATGGAAGGGAACCTTCACAAGACAAAGGTTCAACATTAATATGATCTTGCTTGAGAGAGCAACCTTTATTTTCAGCATGAGAACTTTTAGAGGAGAGATTCTTTTGACGTTCGAAATCAATGCGGTAGATTTTCTCTTCCTCAGTAGGAATATTGTATTGTTCGCAAAAATCATCAAAGAATTCTTCAAATTTAGAGTCATATGGATCACCATCATAGTCTACCCAATACGACTCCCCCTTAGAAATCATAAGTGTACCACGAGGATGATGCTTAGGAATAGAAGTTTCATGGGCATCACTACATTGTCCATCATCATAGTCATCATAGTCATCATAGGTGGGTGTGTCACTCTTTGTGGAAGAGACATCACAAGGACTATCACATTGCTCTTTATGGTATGTCTTCTGAAGAGAAGTAAGACTCTTGGGAGAAGTAGAAGAAGAACGAGATTGTGAAGAAGAGGAAGGTGAAGACCAAGTGGAAAAAGAAGACTTGGTTAATGAGGAATTCGAATAATGTTTAGAAGAGTCATGATAAGATTTGGAAGATGAAGAATGTGAACAGTGTTTAGAAGAATTGTGATAAGACTTAGAAGATGAAGAATGAGAATGATGTCTGGAAGAGTCATGATAAGACTTGGAAGATGAGGAAGAATGAGAAAACTTAGATGATGAAGAATGTTTAGAAGAAGGAGGTTGTGATATGATCATGTCTATGATCCTAGCAAAGGCATCTGATTTAATCATCTTTTCCTTTATTTTTGTCATAAGTTTATCATCCATGTAATCTTTAGAAGAATAAAGATACTCTTCAAATTTAGCAATGAGTTCAAGATCATCTATTCTCAAGAGAGGCTCCTTAACAAGATAGTTGAAATTCATGGTTCTAGAAGAGGAGGAATCAAGCATGGAAGAAATGAATAGAAGAGATGAATAGAAGAAGGTAGACTAGATAATAAGAGGAAAGGAATCAAGAAGACATGAATAATTTAGGAAGAAGTATGAAGAAAGAAGATAAAGGATGAAAATGGAAGACTAGGAAGACATGATAGATGTGGAAGAAAGAAGACCAAGAGTCATTGTTTGCAATTTGATATGATTGAAATTAATTTGGATACTGAGCAACATGTCACATCACCTAAGATCTGACCTAGACCGACCAAGGAAGACTGGAAGATGACACAAATCAGCTCAATGACAACAATTCTCAGGGGGATGTGCGATGACTTTTTAGTATTATACGACTCTTGACCCGTGAGTGCTAAAAATCTCAATTTTAAGGATAGTTTGATCAAAATTTTAGTTTGAAGGTTGGTTTTTTCAATTTCAATCACAATGACAGCAGTAAATTGACAGGTTTACAAATAGTATGGGATCAAACATGTCTTCAAACACTTGAAACAATGGCAAAAACAACCTTTCCAAGACAAACAATTGTGATATCAAAATTAAAAAAGCACCCTATGAATGCTACCGATTATTTGTATGTTGAGAACATTTACACTGGTATCACACAATCAAAGACACTTCAAGCAATATCTACCTACAAGACAAGGCTCAATACTTACCAACTTAGCCCACAACTTGATGTCCCCTTGCCTCACACCAAGTGGTTTCCCACAAGAGATATTGGCTTTGTCGTGGAAGTGTCAAATAACACAACCAAAGGGACACATATGGTGAGTATCTTGGGGTGATCCGGGTTAGTCCACTTGGATCAATCCTTGCACTAAGAAGATAAGCGGCTAAATAAAGGTGGCATCTATCTAATGGTTCTTAGTAAGGGCTTCCGTTCATAACAGCCCTCTTGCTCCTCATAAAAGACTAGGACCTCGCGGCCTCAAGAGTACCTTAAGCATTCTTGCTCAATGCTTTCCCCATGGTCGCAATTCCATGAGCTACTCACATCAAGCAAAGACAAGTGTTATGTCTACAAAAGTTTTTAGTGTCCTCAATAGCCTTGAGATTATAGTGAGTTGGAAGAGCCAGCAAAAGGTTTGTCCCCACTTGGGTCGTTCCTCTTGATTGCTCAAGAGCAGACCCACTAAAGGATCCTAAACTAAACAAAGAATGGATTAACTCTTGAGGTTCAAGGTTTTTGGTTCACCACAAGGGTGAAGAGCATACTCCCCTATCTCAAAAATCTCTCCCAAACACACCAAAAAAAGGTTCAATTACCCCCTTGCTTTCAAAATCCCAAGATGGGTCAAGATTTTTGTTTCACCACAAGGGTGAAGAGCATACTCTCCTACCACCTCAAAATTCCTACAACAAGGTATTAAGTGCCTATGAAATGAAAAAACTAGTATATGTCGCACTCAATAAAGAAAGCAATTAAACAAGCACTTAATTTAATTTTTATGCTTAGGGAAACCCTACAAAAACCATTAGTAGCCCTCTTTGACATGCAATGTATCAATTTCCTTCAAGCAAGAGCACCTACAAAACAACTTGTTAGACCAACAAGGGTTAGGAAAACCAAAATCTAACAATGGTTAGCACATGAAAAATCAGATAATCTACAAAAGTAAATGATCAAATGACAAAATCTGAAAATGAAACCATCATGGTTGGATTAGGCTCGGAAAGACCTTTCCAACGATATATCACACTTAAACTTTTGATACCATTTGTGAAATTTTTTCAAAAATGGGTGCTCATTTTCTAGAGGCACGAATTTGAAAACGCTGAAATTTAAAAAAAAAAAAACAAACCAAAAATAGCAAGCAAACTGATGAATCTAGAATTCTGGTCTCTGTCTGTCACAAAATTTCACACGAGACAGTACAGAGGTCGCGCGAGAAAGTGCAGAAGCTCGCGCGAGACAGAACACAGGCCCGCGCGAGGAAGCACAGAAGCTCGCGTGAGACAGAACCTAGGCCCACGTGAGGAAGCATAGAAGCTCGCGCGAGATAGAAAGCAACCCGCGTGAGGAAGTACAGAATCTCACGCGAGAGTCCGTGACAGTGACACATAGAAGTGCGGACAGCGCACAAAAATCACAAAAAAAATTAGAACATCCAAAATATGCAGCAAAAATGCAAGAAAATAAGGACAAAACAGAGCTGTCTTGCCCCATGGTGGGCACCAGAAATGTACACACAAAAGTTGTGCACTTCTATGAATCCTTACATGCAAGGAAACTCAAGAATAAGCCCTCACAAATCGATCCATAGCTCTCTATGCATGGAGTTGCAAGATTATGGATTTGCTCTCAGCTAGAGCCATTGAGCTTGTGACCTTGCTAGTCAACCATACAATGAGAGATTCGAATGAAGACAAAGGTAAGAGTGTCAATATCTCCAAAGAATCAAATGGAAATGCAATGCAATGCAAGCTAAGAATGAGAATGCAAATGTGCAAGCTATGCTATGAAAATGGAAGTACAAACTAAGCTATGAAATAGAAATAGCAATGTGTTACAACCCTTCCTATTAAGCTAGATGAGTTATTCTAAAGCTTGAAAGTGAAATCTAAGCTATGAAAGCATAAACATGAACTACTATGCAAGAATGGAAACTAAATTATGAAGCAAATGAAGAACTCTAAAATGCAATGCAACAATGATCTCCAAAAAGCTCCAAAGAATTCCTGCAACATAGAGTTAGCATAAAACAAGTGTCTTAGAATGAGGGAGAGAGCTCTCTTTTTATAAGAAATGAAAAAGAATGGACCATGGAGATTAAGAGGCAAAAGTCTCAATCAACGGTGGAGCTTGAAAGAGGAGCAATCAATGTGCACAAGTATCCTCCAATAGGAAAATAGGAGTTGACTTTATGTCCATATGAGACAAAAAGTGCTTTTTCCCTTTATTATAAAATAAGAATAGTGCTTTATTTGTGCAACTTAGGATAAGAAGAAAAGGTGGGACTTTTTATTTAATAAAAGGAGAGGAAATATTCCTTTTAAGTAAATAAAGACTTTAGGATAAAATGGTTAATCCAAGGATAAAAATTTAATATATAATCAAAACTAAGATTTGATCAAGAAATTGATAATGTTGAAAATATTGATTATTGATAAAACTGATTCAGGATTGATAAATCAAATAAATGGGGCCCAAAGTCTAGGCGACCATTTTTGGGTGCATACAGTTTCTACATATTCAGTTTATGTTGTAGATTGGGAAATGCAATTTTGTTTCTTGCTTGTCCAAGAGACTAATCTCTTGCCTAGAAAGAATGCACCACCACTTGTACCCTTTCTGTCATCCACATTTCCTGCCCAATCAACATCAGTGTAAAATTTTAGTTCAAACTTGTCATTCTTCTTGTAATATAGTCCATAGTCCTCTATTCCTTTTAGATATGTCAATATCCTTTTCATTTCCATCATGTGACTCTCCTTAGGATTTTCAAAAATCTTGCAACAATCCCAACTTCTAAGCCAATATCTGGTCTGCTATGGACAACATATTGTAACTTTCCAATCATAGACCTGTACAAGGTTTGATTCACTTCAGATGTATCATCATTCTTTGACAGGTTTTTTCCAATAGCCATGGGTGTACTTACTGGTCTAGATTCCTCCATACCAAAAGTTTTTAGTATCTCCTTGACAGACTTAGATTGTGTAATATAGATACCTTTCTTCATTTGATGAACTTGCAAACCAACAAATAATTTGATCTCTCCAAACATAGACATCTCAAATTTAGTTTGGATCTTATTTGAAAATGTTTGACATAGGGCATCTTGTCCTCTAAATATGATATCATCAACAAATATTTCAGCTAATAATATCCCTTAACCTTTTTCAGTCTTCAAATATAGATTGTTGTTGTCATTTATTCTTAAAAATCTAATCTTTATCAAGTAGTTGTGCAATCTCTCATACCATGCTATAGGGGCTTGTTTCAATCCATACAGTGCCTTGTGTAGTTTACTATAAATATCGAAAAGTGGACAAGATCATTTAAGTGAGAAATAAAGGCAAGAATCAATACAATTCAATGCAATTAAATCAAATCAAATCAAAATTAAGGATAAATTGGAATTAACCTTTAATCTGAAATCAATTGAAAATCAAAAGCCATCACATCAATTTAAATTGAATAAATCATGATAAATCAAATCAATGTGCAATTAATCTAATTAATGGCATAGTTTAATTTAAATCAAATCAACCCACTCAAGGGGTACACATGGCTAAACAAATTAATTAAATTCAATTAATTAAGTCCTATTTTCTCTCAAAGCTAGATGGGAGTAAAAAGCCTCAACCAATAGGATTTAAGGAAAGAGCTCACATGGATCAAGCCAAAATGAATCTCAATCACTCAATTTGAAAGAGCATCTTGTCCACTCATCTTGTCTTCTTGTCCCAAGCTTTGAGGACACAATATTTAAATTGTCTCCAAAGGGTGGAACCAAAGACTTAACCCCAACTCAACCTTGATCAAATCCAACTACACCCCTACCCTTGCCAAATCCTATAAAAGCAAGGGATAATTCACTCATAATTCAAAAAATCTACAAATCTGAGAATTGCATCTAACCTCTTGAGATTTTGAGCTAAGAAGGCAAATTTAGAAGTTAATTAAGCATTTCAATTTGGAATTGAACTATTTTAGCTTGCTTTATCATATATTCTCATTCTAGGACTGTCATTAATGGAGGCTTGTTGAGAGCTTCGCCATTAACATCCCTAGTTAGAGATCGATAAAGTGCTTAATTATCTTTATTTGTTAAAATAGCTCTTCCTTTGTGGTTAATTTAGTTATTTTATTCAATTATTTGCAATACTAACCCTATGAAGGTACAAATTCTAGTACACAAAATGGCACCCACCGTGGGGCATAAGGCCTCACTTTCTTAAAAATCCAAAAATTTCATGTTGTTCAAGTTTTTGCATGTTAAGTTCTCTATTTTGTAGGTGAAACAATGCTTTTGATACTTTAAACAGTGCGTTTGAGCAATTTAACAACATGTCCATGACAAATTGTTGCGTGTTTGCATAGAGAAACAATGCTTTCAATCCTTTATGGCTTCTATCTAAATTTTTATTAGCACTTATTCCCTGACTAGCCAACATATTTGACTCTTTCTCCTGCACATTTGATCATTTTCAGACGCCTTTGCTTAATTCTTTAGCACTTTTACACTCTTTTTTAGCACTTTTAAAATTTTAAGTAGCGCTTTTAATCTGATCCACAATGCTTTCGAGCATTTAAATAGCGCTTACAATAATTTCTGCAACGCTTTTGATTAAATTGCTAATTTTCATAATCTGACTGTCAGAAAATGATTTCTATGTCTCTGCAGGATGACTGATCACAAAAGAATAAAAAAACAAGAGAGTAGATTTAATCATGAAGGAAAGGCTTTGGCAAGGAAGATAAAAAAGGAGAACATTTCTCACATTAAGCTGGTTCTTGAGGATTCTCAGCAAGAAAGCAAGGTACATGAACATTATCTCAAAGTTGTAGAAGCATATAAGGAAAAATTATTTCATTGAATTGGATTTATTCACCTTAATCAAGTTTTTTCTTAAATTTGACAAATAAAGCTTTAGATTCAATTTTATCTTGTTTTCTTCACTTTTGCTAGTTGTGTTGACTAACTTGTTGGAGGAAAAGCACATTGGAAAGGAGCTATAGCCACTAGGTAAGCATAAAATGAAAAAAACAATTAAAAATGCCCCTAGCCTTTGCTAGCTTTGTTTGAAGGTAAGCCTAAACTTAGTCATTTTTTTAACTTAAATTGTGGCTTTGTTGTTTTCAAAATTTAGTAATTAAAAATAACCTACTTTTGTTTGAGGAAATTTAACATTAGGCCTATGCTCTTCACTTTCTAAGTGAATCAAAATGCCAAAAGTGTTAAACTCTTTGATTAAAATGAAAGGTTAAGGAAATCAAGCACATAATCAAATAAACCCCTTGTTTGTAGAAAAGAGTAGAAATACTCGATTCTCACTAGTTAGTGGGTTGGAAATTGAACATTGTTAATTATGTTCTGGAATTGATAAGTAGATAGGGATATGCTCTTCACCTTTTTGGTGAATCAAACTCCCACAACCTATTTCTTCACTCCACTTTCTTGCTTTCAAATGAACATGCTAGATCAATAGTTGGGCTCACCTCCCGAGATTTGACTTAACAAGGCCAGTGAGAGGGACAACCCAAAGTGGGATACAATCACCTTTGCCGCGACTATCCAACCCACTATAAAAAGAAATGCATGCATCCTTAATGGGGTGTGTGACAAAAGGGTGTTAAATTTTTGAACTTCCTCATGTAGTCCTTCGGGATTGCGCAAAACTCCGACATACCGGTGGTGGGAAGCCTCTTAATATACTTGGAGGATGAAAGTTTAATATCCATTTTGAACAGAATCTTGATTAAATACTTTGATAAATTAGCAAGCCTACCTCATTAGAGCCATTTAAAAGCCAAATTTGACCTTAGGTAGATTTCTTGGAAGAATTTCTTGTGATAATTGATAAAATTATTGTGTTGTGCTTGAAGTTATTTGATTACAAAAATAAAACATCCATTAAGATCCAAAAATCAATTAACAATAAAGATTCAAAAAAATATTCTATTCACAAAAAATCAAGAAATGGAAACATTATCCAACCAATTCTCATTAAGAACATTGTTTCCTTACCTCTATGATCAAGAAAAATATCATGAACGCCATATCTTTGATAATTCAAAATTTGATCAAAAAGAATATCATGAAAACCCTATATTTGATCAAAAATATCCTAATGATAAACCAATATTTGATGAAGAACCCATTTCAAAATATCAAGAGAATCTCATCTTTGATCAAGGAAATCAAGAGGAATTAGTCCTATCTCAACAATATTCATCATATGACAACTCTTTGAGAAACACAAATACATCCAAATATCCTTGGGATAGTTCATTTACTCCTTTGGAAATTTCATACAAATCAGCTTTGGAAAAACACCTTGAAAATGATCTCATCACGTTGCCTCAAATCACTTCATGTGGTTTTATCTTTTTGAGTAACTATTGTGCATATCATAGACATAATGAGCATGAAACTTCATATTGCATGGATTTGAAGCATAAAATCCAAAATCTTATTAATGATGACATAATTGAAATTGAAAATCCTAATGAATCATCTAATGAAGATAGTTTTCTCAAGAAAGATCAAACTTATGAACACATGTCTAGTAGTGGTCCTCTTATAGATTTCACCTATTCCAACATTCCTCCATTTCATATAGAAGCAAAGCTATCCAATATTCCTCCATCAAACAAAGATCCAAACAGTTTTCATAATGACTATGTATACCCTCAAGGGCTACCTCTAAAAGAGATCCAAGCTAACCTACATCTTGCTACAAACTTCTTTCATGCTTCAAAGGTTATAGACTCCATGCCTTCATGTGATACAATGCCTATTGTACCTATTTCAAATGAACCATCATCCCTTCAAGAATCCCTCATGCGGATCCAAACTCCTACATTGTCCTTAGAAGTGGTTCCATGTCAAGAGACTAAACAAAAGTGCAAAGAAACAAGTATTATGAAGGATCAAGATCAAGATAATATCCCTCCTTATCCTATATTTGACCAAAGTCCCATATCCCAAGAATCTCATGATGAATCCTTCATACCCTTCCATTTATTTCAAGAAGATATCCTTCCATCTCAAACACCCCATATTCCTTCACCTCCTATATCATACCCATCTCCTAAGCAATATCAAGGTATTCCTTCCATCTCTAATGAACTTATTGAAAATCAAAAGAAAATTATTCTTCCTAGGCTACCAAAAGATCCTTGTCAAGATCAAAGTACCCCAACATCCACTTTTCATAAGCCTTCATATCTATCTCAAGATTCAACTGCTCCTATCAAAGTCACTCCTATCCAAGCTAAATATAAGCCTATTGATACAAAGATAAATCAAAAATACAAAAGCCTTGGCCATAAAATAAAGATGTTGATATCCCTCCCACATCCCATTTACCTCCATTTGGGCATAAGAATATTCCTTATATATCCTCCAAATCCATCCCTGGTCTCTATATCCCAAACTTGAAACCTTATACATCCTCCAACTCCATCCTTGGTCCCTATATCCCAAACTTGAAACCTTATACATCCTCCAAATCCATATTGGGCCCTTACATTCTTCCATCAACCTTTCCCACCATCCCTATACCACAATCCACTTACCCTATACCCTATTAAGATCAACAAAGACATACATACTTGAGAAACCAAACTCCCATCCATATGAACCCTCCATATGAACCCATCCATATGAACCATCCATATCAACCTTATTCATCCACCAATCCCAAGTCCTTTGGAATAAATTTGAATGTGCAACATAAAAATCAAAAATCTAAGAATCCACTTATGTATGAAGAGCACCATGTCCCATCTAATCGACATGTGAATGAAAGAAAAAAAGAAATATTCAAGAGACCACAAAGGTCCATCAAGAAAAAAGAAAAATCAAAGAAAATGTGGATTCCTAAATCCCTCATTGAAGAAATGCATTCTAAAGAATCCAATAGGAAAGAAAAATCAAAGAAAGTATGGATTTCCAAGTCACTTTTGAAGGACTTACACACGAAAGAGAAATGAAAGTTGACATTCAAGCTTCCAAAGGCTTCCACTTCACATTCTCCCAAACATATTCCATCTTCTCTATCCATTTTGAGTCCTTGTGTCCCAAGATCCATATTCTCTCTTACATCAAAATCCCAAGCTATTTCACCCATTTTTCCTCCATTATTCCACTACCCTTCAAGGTGTGTATCAATGTTGATCTTGATAATACTTCTTATCCTCCTATTCATCATCCTTCTATTCCCTTTTTCATGCCCATGCATAGAAAGACTTATTATCCTCTCATTCATTATCCTTCCATTTCCATTATCCAATCCATTGCATAAATCTTTAGCCACCCTCTACCTTATCCACCACGTCACCTTTCCATCACCCTATCAACATCTTTGAGTATATCTTTCAGTAGCCTTGGCTTGTCATATCATACCTTTTCAAGGAGTATCCAAAGAGCATGAGGCTTGAGTCCCTCCAAATATATATATATATATATATATAATAAAAAAGAAAAAAAGAAAAAAAAATTGAAAAAAAGAAGAAAAAGAAAAGAAAAGAAAAGAAATCCATCCTATGGTGAAAAATACTTCTTGTGGCATCTCGGACAAGTACCATGATGAAAGCTTGGCAAACAGGCGTAATGCGTGATTCCTCTCTCTTGCACTCTACACTTGGGGAATAATTCCATCCATCATATCCTCCATCTTTCTACCATTGATCTCACGTACATCCGTATTCCATCTTTCACCTTTAATCTTGACAAGGTTGAACATATCCATGAGCATTAAGTATCTTGACATGAGTTATCCTATCCATCAACCTACTCACTTATTGCATTCACGCTACCTTATCATGATATTGCTTATCCTAAATCCACCTTCATTATTCCTAAGAAGCCTTCCCATAATCCCAAACCATTCACTCATAGCCTTCACCACCCCTTTATCATGATTGTGTGATCCTATCCACATTGATCCCCTAATCTTGATCCAATTGAAAAATAAAAGATTTTTTTTTAAAAATGTTAGAAAAAGTCTCTTGATATGTCCACTCCTTTGGACCTTTTTCATGGCACTAGATCATTATTCTATATGCTATCCAACACCACATCATTGGCCTATATTGAGATATTATTTTTCTCTAGCTTGGATAATCTTGAGGAGATGGTCCTACGAGTATCATTCATTTGCTTCATCCATCGTGGCCTATTCATCTAGCATCCATTAGTTTGCAAATCCATCTTTCATGTCCTATACCTTGCTAGACATTGGGGACAAATCAATGTGATCTTGTTTGAGAACTAGTAATCTCTAAAAATCTTTTTAAAAAAAAGTGAAAAATGTTCCTCAAAAAATCCCAAAAAAGTACAAAATATCTAAAATCCAAAAACATAAAAAATCTCTAAAAATCCAAAAAATAAAAAATCTCTGAAAATCCAAAAACATCAAAAATCTCTAAAAATCCAAAAAAATAAAAAATCTCTGAAAATCCAAAAAAGTAAAAAATCTTTTAAAAATCAATTTTTTTTTGTAAAATCTTAAATAAACTCTCAAAAAGTTGCATTGCCCAACAAAGCATTATCATTGTTGAATCAAACTAGGGGGCACCAATCCAAACTTAACGAGTTTTTATAAAGCAAATATCAGATGGCTCCAAATCATCGCATCAAAATCAAAAAATTGCTACACTTAAACTTATTGATCTGTATCGCATTTCAAACATCCAAACACTTGATCTAAACAAAAACATTTGACAAATCAAATCTAAATCTAAAAAGCTTAAACATAACTAAGGATCAAAGTGGATGAATTTTTTGAAATATGGATCTACAAACAAAAGCAAAAATGTTCAAAGTGTTACTTAATTTTTGGAACCATGTCTTTTTAGCAAATCAATGAAGTTTTACTAGATGAGCAATGATGAAGACATGATATTTTATTGCTTTCTTCTTAAGTTCTTGTCAGGTTGATTCATAGCAGTATGTGAATCCATCTAATGACATGATCATCAAAGAATCATCGAGGACATTTGTATATGAAAGGGATCAATTCTTTATCTGTTTACTTGAAATTGTTAAAATCCGAGGAAAGAGGTATTCATATCATCATGGTTAAACCAGTGAGGGTTGTACTAATTTCATGTTCCAAAAGCTCGATGATGAAAATAAGCTTCTCAATTTTGAATAGTGACATCTAGCTGCATCCATATTAGATTAATTACATGTTAGTTTGCATAGGTGGATATTTTTTCTCAATATATGTACGAGGGGGTAGAGTTATCATCATCAAAAGACCAATCAAGATACATCAAATGATCAATGATATCATCAATGGTACATCATCAATTCTATTGAAATCTACAACATCAAATCTCAATCAATGTATAATCAAAGTCTTGACTAACATCATCAATGTCTGAAGTATCCATCATCAAAAATCATGTTCAATCTAATCATCAAAGGTACATCAATGTCATAAAGATATATCATCAAAATGATTCATGCTTCATCAAGGACATCATCAATAATCAATCATGTTGATCAACTAGGGACAAGCTAACTCTATCCATCACCGATATCTATACCTACACCTACACCAATGGATAACCCTTCTCTTCTCCAGTCCATAATTTTGCATCATGAGAAAATCCAATCAACCTCATATCATCAAAATGTCTAATCATATATCAAATATCAATCAGTCAAAACATCCAATTGATCATCTAACGTCAATCAAGTTACCCTATCATCCATTTTCTTATCGTGAGTGCATCAAATCTCCTAACTCTAGATCTTGAGGAAGGAAAATTAATGTATTGTCTCTCTAGATCTTGAGAGAGAAATATCAACCCATCAACTTATTCTAATAGATTGACATCAACATCAACCAAGTGATTCTGATTGATATCAAACGATACCAAACCATCATCAACTTATTTGGAGCATCAACAACATCTTATTAATTAAATATTTTCTCATCAAATTCTCTCATGATCAGGGCATTTTCAAATTTCTATATCGAGAAACAAATCATAATTTCCCAATCTCAACCAAATCAGCCACAATCATTTTGATTCATTTCCTGAGGGGGCATGCAATCACATCATCATTTCAAACTAGAGAACTTGTTCAAATCATTGAACATGAAATTTCATTAGTGGGGCATCAAAACATCAAATTATTACCCGAATGACCATCAGAGACTTCAATCAATCAGAATTTCATCAAGTTCATCATCGGTATCTGCATCTTATATCGAACAATGAAATTGACCATCGATGAAATCAAGACTTTACATCAAAGGAATAAAGACCTTATATCAGTTGAATCAAGACATTCTTTGAATCAACATGCTTTACATGTCGACTCAAAGAGGGGCATTTGTAATCACCGAAAAGTGCACAAGATCATTTAAGTGAGAAATCAAGGCAAGAATCAATACAATTCAATGCAATGCAATCAAATCAAATCAAATCAAAATCAAGGATAAATTGTAATTAACCTTTAATCTGAAATCAATTGAAAATCAAAAGCCATCAAATCAATTTAAATCGAATAAATCATGATAAATCAAATCAATGTGCAATTAATCTAATTAATGACATAGTTCAATTTAAATCAAATCAACCCACTCAAGGGGTACACATGGCTAAACAAATTAATTAAATTTAATTAATTAAGTCCTATTTTCTCTCAAACCCACACAGGAGGAAAAAGCCTCAACCAATAGGATTTAAGGAAAGAGCTCACATGGATCAAGCCAAAATGAATCTCAATCACTCAATTTGAAAGAGCATCTTGTCCACTCATCTTGTCTTCTTGTCCCAACATTTGAGGACATAATATTTAAATTGTCTCCAAAGGGTGGAACCAAATACTTAACCCCAACTCAACCTTGATCAAATCCAACTACACCCCCTACCCTTGCCAAATCCTATAAAAGCAAGGGATAATACACTCATAATTCAAAAAATCCATAAATCTGAGAATTGCATCTAACCTCTTGAGATTTTGAGCTAGGAAGGCAAATTTAGAAGTTAATTAAGCATTTCAATTTGGAATTGAACTATTTTATCTTGCTTTATCATATTTTCTCATTCTAGGACTATCATTAATGGAGGCTTGCTGAGAGCTTCACCATTAACATCCCTAGTTAGAGATCCATAGAGTGCTTAATTGTCTTTATTTGTTAAAATAGCTCTTCCTTTGTGGTTAATTTAGTTATTTTATTCAATTATTTGCAATACTAACCCTATGAAGGTACAAATTCTAGTACACATTTATAAACCATGTTCTTCTTCCTTGGATCAAAAAATCCTTCTGGCTATTCAATGTATACTTCTTCTTCCAATATTCCATTCAGAAATGTAGATTTGACATCCATTTTTGAATCCTTTGAAAGCTGCATATGCAAGTAGAGTTCTTAGTCCTTCCAATCTCGCAACTGGGGAAAATGTCTCCCCATATTCAATGCCTTCTTCCTATGCATATCCCTTGCATACCAATCTAGCTTTGTCCCCAGTGACTTCTCCATGTTCATTTAGCTTATTTCTGGGCACCCACTTTGTTGCAATAACATTCTTGTCTTCTGGTCTCAACACTAGTGTCCAGGTTTTGTTCTTTTCTATCTGCTCATTTTCTTCATTCATGGCTTGCATCCAATCTTCATTCTCCAAAGCATCTTTCACTGTCTTAGGCTCAAACTCACATAACAAGCATGTTTGATCTTTTAACTTACTTCTTGTCATGATTCCAGATTCTTTAGCTCTAATGATTTGTTCTGGCTTATGATGTCTTCTCACATATTGTGCTAATGTAAGCTCAAATCTCCTTTCTTCATGTTCTTGATCTTCAGGTTCATCTTGTAGATTCTCTACATCCTCTCTTGATTTCTCGACATCCTCCTCCTAATGCTCGACATTTTCTTGTTGTGACTCAACAGGTCCATGTTGTTGCTCGACATCTTTGTTTTTTGGTTTAGGTATATTGGTGGCCTCTCCTTCTTCCATGTAGACAAAAGATTTTTAATCTTCAGGTTCTTGCTTTCACTTAACTTCATTCTTTTCTGCATATTCATTAACTCTAACATTTTCACTTTCCACAATTTTTTTAGTGTTAGAATTCAAACACTTGTAAGATTTTCTCTTAGTGGAATATTCTAAGAATATGCCTTCATCACTTTTAGCATCAATTTTTCCATTCCTATTGTCCTTCAGTATATAACATTTGCATCCAAAAACTTTAAAATATTTCACATTAGGAGCATAACTATGCCATAATTTAAAAGGTGTAGCATTTGTACCTTTCTTGATTTGTACTCGGTTCAAGGTATAAACAATTGTACTTACAACTTCTCTCCAATATTTTTGTGCAACATTCTTCTCTATAATCAATTTTCTAGCACAATCCATAATTGATCTATTTCTTCCCTCTATTATACCATTATGTGGAGGTGTCCTTGGTGTAGACTTTTGTCTCTTTTTTTTGGTCAGTAATAAGTTGTATTTTATTAATATATAAAAAAGCAATTGCATAGTTAGCTAAGCATAAAAAATTGCTTCCAAAGAGCCATTACAAACTAGCAACCATAAAAAAAGGCCCATCATCAACCTAAAAACTAAGTAAAGGGCCCGACAAAACAACCCATAGGCCTATGAAGGGAACCGTTAAACCACTACAACAACAACACCACCCCGAGCCAAAAAACCATAGGAAATGAAGCCACCAAACACCCAGATGACACCATCACAAAAAATAGAAGAAACCACCATCACCCTATCATGTCCAAACCACAGTTGAAGGGAGAGAAAAATTCGCTAACTCCCAAAGTATAAACAGCAAAAAGGAATGCAACATAGACACCATTTTACCACACCCTTCTAGTTCCCACTCCACACCTACTACGAAGAGAATGACTCCTCTTCGGGAAGGATGTCAACACTAGTGCACCCCATTTGTCATCCAGAAAATTAGCAATGCCCTTTTTCAGACGTTCCCAACCTGCCCTTCTAGCCGCCAAATAACTGACTTTGTCCACCCTTTTCAGCCATCGAACAAAGGGCACAATGCCTACCTCCACCCCTTCTTCCTCATTAGAGAAGCATTCGCTATAATCGAACGCCCACCCGGGATGCGCCCATTCAAGCAATGATTCCAACCCCACTATCAGTTCCTCATCAAACAAATTTTTCATAACCAACTCCACACAAATTTTGTGTTCGCCTAGTTCCAGACCCCAGGCCATAATCATGGCTGCAATATCAACCTACAACTTCCACTTTCAGTCTCCATTATGGAACAGAGGCCCAAGCGTGTGTTGGAAAGCTTGGACAACCTCCTTTGAGGGGCATTTTAGCAACAAATTTACTCTATGGTTATCCACCGGGCCATAAATCCCTTTTTGTTGCCACTTCGTGTGGAAAGTGAAGGTCGGCTCCATTAGAGAAGCAGTGAAGATCAAATAGAGGCAGAGAGCAACCCCACACAAACACAAAAGAGACATTGCCAGAAGAAAAAAACCTTCATTCCTGCATTTAAAGCTCAATAGTAGATGAACATCAAACACAATCAACAATGTACCAACCATCATTTCATCATCAATTCGGAACCACCGCCACTCCCAAACATAATTCATTTTCGTGTGTTCCATCAGTTAGATGCAACTTGCTCAAGAAATGATGAGAAGGGCAACACATCTTATGTCGTAACAGGCTGACATAAGCTTTCATGTCATCACCATTGCATGGTCGCTTACCACTTCAATCCATGAAGTGAATTAAAATCATCAATCAAAAGGTCCCCAATATTCACAAAATCCACCGCCTTCTTAGAAAGTATGTCCGCTTCCAAGTTACCCTCTCTTTTGATATGGGTAACCTTATAGTTGTCCAAAGTCGATAACAACTCTCTGATCAACATGATCTTATTTTCTAAATGCCAAGCCTTTAGTGACAAATTGGAAATAGCTTGCACTACTAGCAAAGAATCTCCTTATGTCTTGTTGTTTTGCCAGTCTAACTGCTATAAGTGTTGCTTTGCATTCTGCCATGTTGTTAGTGCCATCCTCACATCTTTTTGAAGTAGTCAGAATAGTGTTACCATCACTATTTCAAAAAATCACCCCTATTCCACTCCTACCAAGGTTGTTCTTTGCAGCCCCATCGAAGTTTTCCTTCATCCACCCATCCTCCGGCGAGCTCCAAGAAATTTTATCCTTCACCACCACACTTTTCCTTGTAACTAGAGCACCTGCAGGGGAAGAAAATCTAATACCTAGCCATTGTAATTGGATAGCCCTATCCTCTTTTGTATAAGGGATCTTCATAAATTGTCTCCTAGTAGCTGACATGCTTACCACCTCCTCAATTGCGTGTTGCAATCTCATTGTGAACCTTTGTATAGATTCCTTTTCCTCTCTGAAAATCTGCCTATTTCATTCTTTCCACAATTCCCATACAACCAAGGATGGAGTGATTGACCAAATACCTGATAAGGTTGATTTCCTAACCACCCGAGGCCATCCATCAAAAAATTGTTGTATAGTATTTACCCTTGGGCCATGCCAGTTTAGTTTTTGCTACACAAAATCCCAACACTGTTTAGCAAACCCACATTGAATCAGCAAGTGATCTGTTGATTCCTCCTTACATTCATAGAGGGAACACCTAGTAGGTCCTTTCATACCTAATATTTTCCTTCTTTCTCCAGTCAGGATCCTTCCGTTACATGCCAACCATGCAAAAACACCTTCTTTAGGTAATAAATCTTTTTTCCAGCAAAGATCTTGTGAAGAGAACTGGGTTGCTTCATTTACATCCATCAAAACATATCCCAACTTAATAGAATAGTCCCCTAACCGAGACCCACACCACTTGATCCTATCACACTATCAAGTAATAGTAACTGATCTACTATTCAAAATACCCATCATAAGCTCCTTCTGATGCAGAGAAAGATCCTCATTATCAATCAATTTCCATCTCCAAATTTGCCCTTCAGCACTATCTGCAAGTTCCAAATAGTCCCTAACTTTTGACCCCCATTTGGATTCAAAGTACACCTTTAGCTACGAAAATTCCTGAACATCCTTCAAAGCTGGGAGACCATTCCAAGATTCGTCCCAAAATTGGGCCTCACTACCATTACGGATCTGCCACAAAATATGATCACAAATCACAGGTCTACAAGATAACAAAAAGTTCCAAATGGCCGACCCGTGAGGGGGGTCTCTGATAATGAAGATCCTTTTACTATCTGGTGAATCCAAATACTTAGCTTGGAGTATTCTGACCCAATAGCATGAAGAATTCCTATACATACTCCAAACAATTTTGGCCCCTAAGGCTTTATTCATAATTTTCCAATTCCTAATACCTGCCCCACCGAAAGCTTTGGGTTTACATATCTTTTCCCAAGAAACCAAGGGAATCTTATCCTCCTCCTTTGAACCACACCAGAAAAACTTCCTCATCTTTGCTTCCACCACCTTAAGGATTTTTTTGGGGATATCCATACACATCATAGAATAAACAGGGGTAGCAGAGATTACTGTTTGAAGCATCAATATCCTACCAACAAAGGACAACCACTTCCCTTTCCAACCATCCATTCATTTTAGACATTTTCTGACTAAATCCTTCCAAAGCTCAGACTTATTACTACCTGAGAAGAGAGGGATGCTAAGATATTTACCGAGGAGAAGTCTAGTTTTCATGCCTAAGGTTTTACCGATCTTCACTTGTTCCTTCAGGGGGGTATTGAACAAAAAATCTCAGACTTTCTCCAATTAATAAGCTGCCTAGAGACTTTCCCATACAACTCCAAAGTGTTCCTCATGAATTTGGTTTCCTGAATAGAAGCATCCCCACCCAAGAAAGTATCATCCACAAACTAAAGATGAGAGAGGGGTTCAACTCCTTTAGTAATAAGGATGCCTTTCCAGAAACTTTCCAGCTATTTTTTAGAAATCATCCTGTCGAGAACTTCTGCCATTATAATAAAAAGAAAGGGAGAAAGAGGATCCCCTTGTTGAATCCCTTTCTCTTGTTCAAAAAAACCTTGAGGGCTTCCATTGACCAAAACAGAGAACCTATGAGTTGTTATACAACTACAAACCCAATCCATCCAACCATCATCAAATCCAAATCTGCTCAGAATGGCCAATAAGAAACTCCTATCCACTTCATCATAGGCTTGTTTAATATTTAGCTAAACCATCATTTTCTTGCTTTTCACAGCTCGAATGGAGTGAATTGCTTCGTGGGAAATCACCACTCCCTCAAAAATAGATTTCCTAGGTGAGAAACCACTTTGAGTCATAGAGATCACAATGTTGAGAACAAGTTTGAGCCTATTGGCCATCACTTTGGAGATGACCTTGTAGATAGTGTTACATAAAGCAATTGGCCTAAAGTCCTCGAAGGAAGACTGTGATTCCCTTTTTGAGACAAGAGAAATAAAGGTATTATTGAGATCTTTAAGAATAAATCCACCTTGCCTAGATTCCTCCACGACCTCCCAAATATCCTTCCCAATAAGATTCCAAAACTTCTGAAAGAAAATGGTTGGAAAACCATCAAGGCATGGGGCCTTATCCCTACCCAAACCAAACAGAGAAACTTTAACTTCCTCTAGAGAAACAGGTTTAGTAAGGTCCCTATTCTGTGCATCTGAAACCAAACTAGGGATGACACCAAAAACTTCCTCATATAGAGGATTCAGATCACCCGACACAATTTTATTTTTAGAAAAGAAAGCAACAACAATAGCATTGATCTCTTCTCTATCTTTTAGCACAACCCCAAGAGCATTCTGAATACTAAAATTTTTGTTGTGAGATCTACATTTTTTTAGGGAGTGATGGAAGAACTTTGTGTTTTGATCCCCCTGCTTCAACCAAGTCTCTCTAGACTTCTGCCTTAAAAAAATCTCCTCTTTTTTCAGCCAACCTTCCAATTGCAATTGTAAACATTTCTCCTCCTCAAAATCAGTCTCCGACATGCCGTTCTCAATAATTTTTAAGCTTAGGGCTTTGAGTTTGTCTTCAACTTTAAGTTTTTCAACAAAAATATCTTTAAAGTGCAGTCTATCCAAACTTTTAATTGCTCTTTAATAAATTGAAGTTTCTTGACAAATAAAAAAGCTTGGTTACCTGAACTTTGTGGAGCTTGAGACCACCAGCCTTTAATCAATTCATAGAAGCCATGGGCCGAAAACCACATGGATTCAAATTTGAAGGGACACCTATCTGGGGAGTCCTCATGTTGAATTCTCAAGGCAATTGGGAAGTGATCCAAAACTTGAAAATGGAGGATTTCAGCATCACAAGTCCAGGAAACAACAACCCAGTTACCACCTACAAAGAATCGATCAAGCTTTTCAGCAATGTTAAGGAAGCCTACCCACCTGTTAGTCCAAATGAAATCACCTTTTTTAAAGGGGATCTCTGTAAGGCTGCAAGAGGTCACAAAGCCACAAAAGTCCCTTTGGATAGCACTGCACCACCCCTTACCACCTTTCTTATCCTCAAGGGAGAGAATTGCATTAAAATCTCCACCCATCACAATAATATCATCTTCCAAATTTTCTAGGACTCTCAGCAAAGAGTTCCAAACTAATCTTTTATGGGAGCTACTATTGGGCCCATAAATATTGAAAACATAAATATGACAATGGAGGTGTTTCACAAACACCCTTAGCCCCTGCCAAAATTGATTAGTCTGTATAACAGTTACCTCCAAAGAGCCTAGATTCCACAGAACACCAAGACCACCCGACGCCCCTTGAGCATAGACAAGTTCACACTTCCATCTACTAAACCTACATTTGAAAAAGTCACCAAAATCATCTTTAATCTTTGTTTCTTGTAACAACACAAGATCAGGTTTCATTTGATCAAAACATCATTTGATCAAACGAAGCTTGTTAGGGGCATTGCAGCCCCTAAAATTCCACGATAAGGTTTTCACGGCTCTCAGGAAAAGGCATAACCTTTTCCTGATCTCAATAGTTTGGTTTGGTCAGCAAAATTTCCAGAAATCTCCAACCTCATCCTAATAGATTTCTCCCCCCTTTGCTATTTTTCCCCTATTCTTGGTTTTTTCAGGGATGAAGTGGTCTGCCCTATCCTCCTCTACTCAAAAGAGCCAACCTTATCAAATAGACCAAGGTCATCCATATCATTCCCTACATTTGGGCCATCAAACGCAGAGTCCCAATCCTCAGAAGCACCCTCACAATCCTTTTCTTCCTTAAAGGAATTGCTCAGATTCCTTATAGGGGAGATTTCAATATCCTTAAAAATATCCTTCTGCTTATCCTGTTCCACTTCTATATTTGAGACCTTCTCCAGTGCAAAGGCAGACACCCTGCCAAGATTCTCAAAAGTGTCTCGGATAAAGAGAGGGCCACATACATTGACTGCCTCAGTGGGTTGCATGGGAGGAAGTAAATCCTCCTGACAGGTAGAAGCAACAAAATTTGGGGGAGGGGGACACCAGTCTGGTTTAGGAGCAGCAGAGTATTGAGAGAAGGGTGTTTCCTTTACCACCTATGTTGAGGGATAGTGAGACACCTCCCCAAAGGACTTAAAGGCATCTTCAAAAGAGGAATCAATGGAAATTTTCAAATTTGGGCTGCAGTGCAAAGGACTTCTGGAGATAAATTGATCTGCGAGGTCCAGTTTAATCATCTCCTACTCCAGAGACCTTCTTTCAATTTCATCTAGCAATGAGTCATGATCCTTCCCTTTATCTTTCCTTACAAAACTGTCTATGTCAGGAGAAGAAGCAGGGTCCTTACCCTACCACCTTGTGATCTTCTGAACCCAAAAGCCATTGTCCATTCCCAAGGTAACCGAGTCTGGGATGGGGTTGTTTTCCTGCAAGCTAATCCAAATCTAAGGGTGGATCAAGGTGTATTTTTCACAAATCACCTCCTCATATTTAATAAAAGTTCCAATGCTACTCCCTATTTGTCTGAGCGTGTCTTCTCCCTAGTATTCCAATGGCAAGTTGTGTAAATTGAGCTAGACTAGATACTCTTTTAAACTTTCCTTTTGAGGATCAAAGTTTGCTTCCCAATCCTTCAAGTAGATCCCCTACCCTTCAATGAGATAGGGGCCATTGTTTAGGATCCAATCTTTATCCTCCTTTGAAGGGCACAACCCCATATAGAAACCATTGGAAAGGGTTTTTAGTTTGCAACCTTCCCCAAACATCCTTGCACCATAGCCTAATAGTGCAAACCGACGGCCATGGACCTAGCCATTTAAAGAAAAAGGCCCTCTCCTACAAGGTTGAGGATGCTTCTTGCCAATGAGAGTCTGAAACTCTGATAGTGGTGCAAATCTCATACCTTATATTGATGGGAGGCATCATCTCCGGAGCGGCTGAAGTCATCGCATTCTTTGATAGATTGGGATGCTTTGCTTTGTAAAACTTCCCTGCGATCTACCTAAAATCAAAGTTTTTACCAATATGCACATAGTTTAGGTTCTACCAATGCTCGGGTGCCATTTTCTCCCATCTCCTACCATTCTAGCTTGAGTTTTGTGTTCCCTTGTTTCTTGAGATATCTGCCCTCGGATGCCTAAAGGAGGAATTGGTTTGAAACCCTTGCTGAAAATGATTATTGAACGACCACAAACCTCCTTGTTGCAATTTGTAAGAAAAGCTCCCATGTTGTTTGAAATGCCCTTGATCCTTGTTACCCTATCTCCCAACTCGCGAAGTTGCAGGTAACCATTGGGGTCAAGGCTCCTCCCACCTATGCTCCTGGCGCTTGCCCTTCATTTAATTGGGTAGGCAATATTCTTGACTAGTTCCTCTTGTAAAATAGATTCTTTTATGTATTTTCTTATCGTGTTGTTAGAGTTTTGTCTCTTTATTCCTCTATCATTGCAGAATATGTTGAGATCACTTGATACAAACTCTCCTCCTTTGTCAAATCTCAAACATTTTGATGCAGAGGGCATCGATGGTATTCTTCAAACTTTGCATATTACCCTTTATTTCTCCATAGACATTGATTTAGAGGCTCTAAATCCTTTGATATCCCGATAATAACAATAATGTCAACATAACATAATAAATATCGATTGAATGTTATATTCCCTGAATAATACTTGCATTAGATCTCATCAATAATCTATTTGCCTCCACTGGTTTTCATACCATACGATCTCCACGGACTGTGATTGCATCCCAACCCTCATGGGTGTATTTCCACACAGCCTAAACATCTCTACCGTCGCCACCTTTTCTCCCTCTTCAAAGGCTAGCACACATAGTGAACAAAATGCGTTGATCTCCTATCTCTCACTTTAGAAATGATATCCACTATCTTTCAGGAGACACCAAATACCAGTAACTCTGTAGTTAGAACATTCCTAAATTCAAAATGGTTATAAAACATTAACTTTCAAGCTTCCCACTATCAATACATGGTTGGAAATCAATGCAAATTTTATAACGGTTCTTGAAACTGTTTCAGACGTAAATACATTCCAGAATTTGCAATCGGGTTTTGTATCGACTCTTTTCCAAATAAAACTGACCATTAACGTTCCAAAACAAGACTGCGATGCCACTTGATTCATAAACAACACAGACTCTTCAATACCATTTATTAATAACTCAAAAACCCTTCCTTATGGGACTGTCATGAAACAAACTAGATCATTTATATTTCTTTGCACAATAACAATAAAGAGCTCAATTCATAACCAAACTAAACTCTTTAATATCGTCTACCAATAATAAAGAGAAACTAGATTCATGTTCACTATCATATTCTTCATCAAAGTGAAACCAATAAATTGATATACTCCATTAATAAGGGACTCTTGATTCCAAACAACAAGAGATATAAAACAAAAGACATCACGAAATCTGAAATGCCAAAAATTGACTATATTAAAATTACATTTCATTAACACATAATATCGATGGCTCTCTGGCTTCCAGCCAGAGAGCCCAATTTCCTTTCACAAAACTATTCTCTATTCTCGTAACCTCTCTTGCCTTGTCGCCTATTACATTATGTCCATATATAGATATTTTTTGATAGTTACAAAATCGTCCACCTACCCTTTGTCCCTTTGTATTTCATTCGACATTATTTGGTTACACATGGTATACAATCTCTTTTTCACATACATTACATTGCAAGGTAATAAACATTTCCATCAATAAATAATAAGTTAATAACTTAAATATATCAATATTTTGATGACGATCCAAGGTCGAGGTGCCTTTGCACCATACTCCCGAGCTTTAAAATTTTCCATGTCCCATGGAAATGCTTTAGTGAGAATTTGTAAATGATTTCCTAGCCTCTTTGTCTTCATCACTGCATCGACGCCTTTGCTACTTCCTGTATCTTCTTTCAACTGACTCCTATCAATGGAGTTACTCTAGTCACCTTCAATGGTGCTTCTGCCATTGCACATTCCACTCCTTCATGCTGCATTACCACAACCTTGGTCCCTCACCTGGGAGTCCCATCATGCTTCTCTCTCTAGTCTATTGGTGACACACTATGGACCATCATCTATGGCCCTGGATCATCTCTCATGATCCTCTTGGTAGACCTCTCTTGTCCACCCACTTGTAGCTGAGTGAACCGGCATCATTCTGCAACCAAAAACTTCATAAAAAGAATCTGAAATAAACCCAACATAGGGCTAGGTCCTGGTGTGAATCCTCACACTCTCAAGAGCTTCTAGCTCTGATACCATTTTGATGCAGAGGGCATCAATGGTATTCTTCAAACTTTGCATATTACCCTTTATTTCTCCATAGACATTGATTTAGAGGCTCTAAATCCTTTGATATCCCGATAATAACAATAATGTCAACATAACATAATAAATATCGACTGAATGTTATATTCCCTAAATAATACATGCATTAGATCTCACCAATAATCTATTTGCCTCTGTTGGTTTTTATACCATATGGTCTCCACGGATTGTGATTGCATCCCAACCCTCACGGGTCTATTTCCACACGGCCTACACATCTCTATCATTGCCACCTTTTCTCCCTCTTCGAAGGCTGACACACACGGTGAACAGAATGCGTTGATCTCCCGTCTCTCACTTTAGAAATGATATCCACTATCTGTCGAGAGACACCAAATACCAATAACTCTGCAGTTAGAACATTCCTGAATTCAAAATGGTTATAAAACATTAACTTTCAGGGTTCCCACTATCAGTACATGGTTGGAAATCAATGCAAATTTTATAACGATTCTTGAAACCGTTTCAGACGTAAATACATTCCAGAATTTGCAATTGGGTTTTGTATCAACTCTTTGCCAAATAAAACTGACCATTAACATTCCAAAACAAGACTGTGATGCCACTTGATTCATAAACAACATAGACTCTTCAATACCTTCTATTAATAACTCAAAAACCCTTCCTTACAGGACTATCATGAAACAAACTAGATCATTTATATTTCTTTGCACAATAACAATAAAGAGCTCAATTCATAACCAAACTAAACTCTTTAATATCATCTACCAATAATAAAGAGAAACTAGATTAATGTTCATTGTCATATTCTTCATCAAAGTGAAACCAATAAATCAATGTACTCCATTAATAAGGGACTCTTGATTCCGAACAGCACGAGATATAAAATAAAAGACATCATGAAATTTGAAATGCCAAAAATTGACTATATTAAAATTACATTTCATTGACACATAATATTGATGGCTCTCTGGCTTCCAGCTAGAGAGCCTGATTTCCTTTCACAAAACTATTATCTATTCTCATAACCTCTCTTGCCTTGTCGCCTATTACATTATGTCCATATATAGATATTTTTTGATAGTTACAAAACCGTCCACCTACCCTTTGTCCCTTTGTATTTCATTCAACATTATTTGGTTACACATGGTATACAATCTCTTTTTCGCATACATTACATTGCAAGGTAATAAACATTTCCATCAATAAAAAATAAGTTAATAACTTAAATATATCAATATTTTGATGACGATCCAAGGTCGAGGTGCCTCTACACCACATTTCAATCTTTTACCTATTTCTTTCTCTACTTTTTCCAAATACCACTTAAACAATTGAAAGACATCATATTTTTCTTTCAGAAACATCACAATCATCATTCTAGAATATTCATCAACAAAAAGAATGAAATATTTATCACCATAGTAAATTTTCACACCAATAGGTCCACAAAGGTCAATATGAACCAATTCCAAAATATTATTATAAGTATATGTCTTTCTCTTGAAACTAGACTTTGTCATTTTTCCCAATTGACATTTTTTTACACATCACATTATCAGGTTTCTTCAATTTTGGTAAACCTCTAACTTTCTTCATCTTACTGATGTTTACCAAATTGTCAAAGTTCACATGACACAACCTCTTATTCCATAACCATACATCATCAAATTGTGCAAACAAAAACATTTCTTTAGATAGGTCTAGATAGAACAAATTACTTCTTATTTGTTCTCCACTTCCAATTAGTTCACCAGTGGCATCAAATATTTTAGCCTTCTTGTGATGAAACTTAACTCGGTAACTAGTATTGTTCAACTATGCAACACTTAAAAAATTATAGTTAAGACCTTCTACCTAATAAGCATTATCACATCTGATCTTATTAATCAATCTTATTGATCCTTTTCCCTTCACGGGACATGGTGCATCATTACCAAACTTAACACTCCTACCTTTGTAATGATTTAAGATTTCAAACTTAATTTTATCACTAGTCATGTGATGTGAGCAACCAATATCAATAATCCATTTATCACCTTTACTCACATATGAAATAATTGCAATTTTCTCATCTTCATCAAAATCATCTTTCATATCAATATAAACAACTTCTACATCACAATCATCAGATTCACTAGTTTCACTGTCAGTTTCTTCTTCATCAATATAACAAGACTTCTTACCTTTATCTTTGCAATCCTTATATCTTTTGTGATCTACATCATTCCTTTTGTCTTTATACTTGCTTTCCTTTCTTTCATCCTTGTCATTCATGTCAGGGCATCTTGCTACAATATGGCCAACTTTTTTACATGAAAAACATATTATAGGAAGTTTACCTTTGAATTTTCCTTTTCCTCTCGGTAGCCCTCTAGCCATAAGTGCATCAGGATCATCTAGATCATCATCAGAGTGTCACTATCACTATCACTGTCACTGTCACTGTTCACACATCTTTCTTTTCCTTTCTTAGACTTATGAAGAACCATTTGAGACTTGAATGCAGATTCAATATTATGAGTAGTGAAATTATAAAAAATTGACAACTCAAAAGCAGTAAGCTTACCAACAAGACCTTCCAAAGTTAGGATGTTACCAGGAGTACATCTTGATTCTTGTATTGCATAAACTCTAATAGCGTAGATAGGAAGTAGGGTTCTCAAAAATTTTCTAACAATAGTTTCATCATTAATGTTTCACTCATCTAATAGCATTCACTACCTCTTTAACTCTACCACAATATTGAACAATGTTTTCACCTTCTAACATTTTCATTTCATCAAACTTACCTCTCAAGCTTTCATATTTGGCTCTCAACACATTTGTGTCCCCACCATAGATAGCTGCTAGTGTGTCCCACATTTGATTTTCATTAGTACAATCCTTAATATCTTCAAATTTAGGATAACTTAGAGCTGATGCAATCTCCAACATTGCTTGGTTGTGTTCTTTCTTTTCCTTCATATCCTCAGCTTTCATTGGTGCAGAAACTGGTACATAATCATGTTCCACGTAGTATTTTGTTGAATCACCAATTTCAGCTAGGTACAATTTCATCAAACTCTACCGTGTAGGGAAGTTCTCCTTGTTCAGCTTTGGTACCTCCTTTTTTGTACATCTTAATCATTAGCTTCAAGTACCTTTAAAATTTCTCCTTACAAGCACCATTAGCTCTAATACCAATTGTTAGAATGATTTTATAATAACTGGGAGGGGGGGTGAATCAGTTATCCTCAGGTCCAGATGTACCAATTCAACTTTTAAAAACTTCAACAAACTTAGATCTATTCAACAATTCACTCAATCTCTATAGAATATATCAGTAACATAAAACTTGTAGTCTATTGTCCAAAAGTAATCAACTTGCATAATATAAAACTTTCAACAACATAACACATCAAATAACATTCACATAAGTATGACACCAGGATTTAACGTGGAAACCCAATACGGGAAAAACCACAAGTAACATGCTACCAAATTTTCACTCTTCTGAAGTGAGCTCTGTGAGAATATAACCCTATTAAAGGTTACAATACACACTGTTAGGTGTGACCCTGCTAAAGGATTTAATCACCCTATTGAGAGTGGCTTGGTTAGAGGGCTTAAGAACATTCCATTAGAATGTCACCTTGATTAAAGGGTTTAAAAAGTGACTATTAGGTCAACCTTGATTAAAGGATTTTAACTGATACAATGGTTAGAAAGTAACAGTAGGTTCTGGTCTGAACTATACAACTCACTTTGAAACTACAGATCCAATACGCTCATATGTTGATTTACTGACTGACCTTCATTACCATCTCCATCTTTGATCTGCTTAGAAATCCCTTCAAGCAATCACATCAACTCTGTTCAGCTCTTCATAGCTCTTCTTAGCCTTCTACTTAGGTTTGCCAATCAATAACATAAACCTCTTTTCCTTCTCTCCATAACCCATAATTAGGTCATCCTTATACCTCCTTGATTAGGTAAATTAATCTTTTGCCACTTAATCTCTTATGTAGATCTTAGGTTTAGGTCATATTCATCGAATCGTTCCATCATTTTGTTCTCCTCCTTATCCTTCTAGATACTTCTCCTTGAATCCATAAGAAAATGGTTTACCATGCATTAAATGTTCTAGGTCATTCATCTTTAATGTCAACACATTTTACATATCCCAAGAATTTAACTATGTCATTTGGGATCCTCAATTCCTTCACAAACTGTAAATTACTGACACTCAGTCAATATTGCGTTTATTTACTCGGTCATCACTGAATAACTCGGTCATCGCTAGAACTATTCTACTCGACAAACATTGTCTTCGCTTGGTTAATTCTCTGATACTCAACAATTACTGATGCTCTATCAACACTAAAATTTACTCGGCTTATATTGGTGCTCAGTTGACACTAGCATCACTTGGCTTAAACTAAATTTATTCTCTTTTGCTCGGTTAAGCTTATGCTTCAAATCAACTAACTTCTTTACTTAGTGTTAAAGATAAACAACACATTACCTTGTCAATGTGCCAACTAATCAAGTACCCATTGTAGTATCTCATAACTCAACCTTTCCCTAGGTACTCTTGTTATCTCCTCTTTTCAAATCCTCTTCATCAATCAAAAGATATGGTACTCTACTAGATAGCAACTGTTTTACCAATTAAGGCTTGACATCAATGATAATATAACAATTGTTTCAATTGTAGTTTCCATCAATCATTATCTAGATTATTTTTCGGGATAGGGTTGACAAGTCACTCCCCTAAACCAATCTTATTACTATTATAATATTTCCCATTACAAAACACACACTATATTCCATAGAACCACACCTATTATCAAGTTCCTTAGTTCCCTACTTATACACCTCTAAGGAAAGGAGACCTACACTCTTATGTATGTATTCTTTATGGCACCCATCCATATGTTTCCTTTACTCCAAAGATTCAAACTCACATATCCTATCTATACAATTAACTTCCAACATTCGCCTTTGCACCTATGTTTTTCATAACTATTTTTTTTGGGGCTTTATTTGTTTATCTCATTCATGACGTACAATATTTACCATTCAAACAATCTCTCTTAAATAAATATTATTAAAATATTTATTTATTATATTTAGTCAACATTAGTCGTGAGTTAAAATGACCTTTTAATAGACAAATGGGTAGTTTGTTGCTCAAGTTTTAGTTAACATTGAGATGAAGAGATAAAAGAGATTATTGATTTATTAATTGAGTGTATTGAGAATTTTGTTGTTTAATGTCCATATAATATTTATTTATCAATTAGTGTTTTTTTAACTAATTTATTAAAGTTTATATGAAAATCTATTGAATGTGACCTAACTAAAGATAATGAAGGATTACAAACATTTTTTTATGTAACAAAAAAAATTATATATAAAATAAAAAACATGGATTAGATTCTTTCTAATAAAAAATACAATGTAAGAAGTTTATTAATAACTTCATAAGGATTCTACATTGAGCAAATAAGTTATGATTTTACAATTATTATAGATAAAAGAAGGGTATTCTATGGACTCTTTCCCATAAACAAAAAGTAAGACTTCAACATATATTTCATGTTGTTCATATCTTGGACACAATTTGTTGGGAAAATATGTCTCAACCTTGCATTCCTAATGTTTATTTTACTACAAATTTTGTATAAACTTACTACTTCATCTTATATTACTTTTTTCTTCTTGTGAAAGGGTTGGCATCTCATTTGTAGGATAATTAGATTTTGAATTTAGTGGTATTTTAGGTTCACATGAGGTGATAGGTGTCCTAATTTGAGGTGGCATGATTTGGCCATGCATTGGTATTTTGTGGTGTATGTAAGATCATAATGAAGATGATTACACATAAAAAATTATATAATGCATAAAAGCATGTAAGAGGGAGGTTATGTTGTAATATTGGCCAATATTATGATAGGTATGAACACTTTTCATGGATCACTTTTGAGTAGGTTGGATAATGACAAATTGTTGTTCCAAAGTTTGGGTGGTCAACTATGATAGTTTATGTCATATAAGAATTATTGCTAAAAATAATTGGGAGGATATTTTACTATTGAATATGACCTAAGTGAAGTTATGAAGGATTGTAACCATTTCATTTTTAACATTTTTTAAAAATAAAATAATAATTAGATATTAATTACAAACATGGATTAGATTATTTCTAATTATAAATAAAATTAATGACCTATTAAAAATAGTTCATAAGGATTCTACATTCGATGAGAAGGTTATTATTCAATTATTATTACATATAGAAGAGGGGTAGTATATGTGACTCTCACCCATAAACAAAAAGAATTGCATCAACATATATGTTACATTATTTGTAGTTTGGATCCAAAATATTGAGAAAAGGTGTCTCAACCTTGCATTTCTAATGTTCATTTTAATAACTTTTGCACACACTTGTTATTTTGTCTTCTTGTGATAGAGTTGGCATCCTATTTGGAGGGTGACTAGATTTTATCTTTAGTGATATTTTGGTTTCATGTAAGGAGTTAGACATTTGACTTTGAGGTGGAATGGTCTGACCATGCACCTTCATCTTGTGGCATGTGCAAGGTCATCATTGTGACAGTTACATTAGAATCTTGATCAAAATTATGATAGGTATGAATAATTGTTGTTAGAGTAAAGTATTAATTATATTAATTAACTTTACTCCCTTCTTAAGATGTCAACTCTTTTGCTTTAGTTGTTTATATTTAAACACACATGCACAAGTTATTTTAAACTCATGCACTAGTTGTTTTAAATATAAACTTGCATGCATTAGTCTTGTAATAATTTAACTAACTATTACATGCACTAGGGTTTGCCTTTCAAGGCTTTCGATCTCCTTTATAAGGTTGATCCATTGTACATTTAATTCATTCATTATTTGAGGATATTTTGTTCTTCATATTTTTGAGTCAAACCCTTGCCCTCTTCTTGTCTCTACTTTCTTGTAACAGGTTTTTGTATGCAGGTGATCTTCAGATTTTGTAGATTTGTATTGCTCAAATCCTACATGGTATCAGAGCCTAATCTACTACAGCTTGTTCGCGTTTGAAGGATTCAGATTAGGGCCTTTTTTTTATTTTTTATTGAAATTAGGGGGTCTCTAAATTTTGGTGCATTTTGAGCTCAAACGGACCTCACCGTTGAGCTCGCAGCACCCAAAAACCCCTATTTTGATATAAGGCACATCCAATTTGGACAACTTTGCATTTTAGAGCTTTTTTTTGGGTACCATAAGCTTGACACACTTCATGAGGTAGAAATTGTACGGATCTGCACGCTTCTCAAGGCAAAATTTGTATAGATTGACAGGCAAAATGAGGCAAAAATTTTGTTGTCTAGCACCCAAATCAAGACAAAAAAAATTGGCATGCAAATCGAGGCAAAAATCTAAAAGTTTGGTGTAGATCCCGAGGCGCGCATGCGATTTTGAAAAAAAAAATTTAATTTTTTTTTCCTATTTTGGGTGGCGAAGGCCATTTGGCCATCAAATTTAAGCCAGTGCATGCAGTTTTAGCCTCTGGTCATATGGTGACCAGGGGCCCATAATTTTAGCCCCAAGGGGCTTGCCTACTGTGACGGCCATTTGGCCATCAATTTTAAGCCCATGAAGTGTTGACGTCAGCACATTTAAACACCATTTGGGCCCTCTAGCGTAGTAGTTGGTATTTTGCTCATAACTTGAGCATACGGTGTCGAAATTGGGTAAATGAGATATCATCGGAAAGCTGGCTCTGAGTTCTATCCAGATCTAGAGGTTTGAATTTTTGATTTTGCTTTTTTGATAGTGTTTTTTTACTGTCAAAGCTAGATGTTCAGTATTGCACTCTGAAAGCTCTATATTGCGCATTCAGACTCCATTTTGGGAAAGCGAGATATCGTTGGAAATCTTTTTCTGAGAGCTTTCTTTTTCTATGAGTTTTTTTTCCAAATTCTGTTCCAGGTATATTTTATTCAGTTTTTTGCATTTCTACACTTTGGTGGATATCTTGGATGTTACAGGTCTTGGGATCTCTTCCCTTTAAGGGATGACTCTTCTTAGGCTGTTCTTTTGTTTCAGCAGCCTTCTCTCTTATTTGAATAGTGTATACTTCACTTTTGTAGCATTCTTTTATGCACATGCATTGAGTTGATAAAGTGTCATTTTCTTGCATGCTTGGAATCTTGAACATGTTTGTGCTATTTTTACTCGCACTCCATTATACAGTGCCATGGGGGGGTTTGATGTTTGCCTTTGTTTGCCATCTACCTTTGTCAAGTGAGTGTTCCTTCCATGACATTAGCCTTAGGGTATCTTTATTTGTGCTTGTGCTTTCTATGCACCTTCGATGTTGCTAGTTCTTCACGATGCAGTTCTTATTGTCACTCTTTTTAGTGTACCTGTCACCTCTCTCTTGTCAGCATTATGGAGGGTTTCTATTGATTGTTCTTCTACTTCCTTGGTTCGATAGTGTGAGCTATGTATTCAGTATTTGTTCCTATGTACTAGGCAGATGCAATGGTTGGGTACCTATGCATTTCAGTGAGATGGATCATTTACCATATAGACACTTTTTCTTTCCTATTTTTGGATGCACTCTTCCAGCTTTGATTGATCAGCTCTTCAGGCTTTTGGCGTTTATGTCATCTGTATCTTTGAGTTTAGGTGTTTGCCTTTGTTTGCCTCATGATTCGAGTAGTGTCATTTGAGGGCACTCATGCAGATTATAGTCTTCTCTACCTGGTCATATTTCTTTGGAGGATCTTTAGATCAGCAGTTACTTTTTGACAGAGTTTGCATCTTTTTGCTTCGGTGATGTTCTACATGTTCATTCTTGTTCCTATTTTCTGGAACATTCCTAGTTTTGGAGGCTTCTTTAGTCCTTCAAATTAGTCTTTGTCTCTTTTTGGAGTAGAGTTTTTCCCATGTGGTTTTCTCTATTTCTCCGCTTTATAGAGACTCTCCTTTGTACATGGGTACCTCATCAGGCCATGTTGTCGGGACCCATTTTTATGCATTTAGCATTGTAGTTTCCTTTGCTTTCTTTTTGCATTGTTGTAGCTACATTGTTGCTCATCTTAAGGTGGGGTGTTAGAGTAAAGTATTAATTATATTAATTAACTTTACTCCCTTCTTAAGATGTCAACTCTTTTGCTTTAGTTGTTTATATTTAAACACACATGGACAAGTTATTTTAAACTCATGCACTAGTTGTTTTAAATATAAACTTGCATGCATTAGTCTTGTAATAATTTAACTAATTATTACATGCACTAGGGTTTGCCTTTCAAGGCTTTCGATCTCCTTTATAAGGTTGATCCATTGTAAATTTAATTCATTCATTATTTGAGGATATTTTGTTCTTCATATTTTTGAGTCAAACCCTTGCCCTCTTCTTGTCTCTACTTCTTTGTAACAGGTTTTTGTATGTAGGTGATCTTCAGATTTTGTGGATTTGTATTGCTCAAATCCTACAATTGTCATCAAGCATCTCTAAAGAGGTTGAATGAGGATAAATTATAGGGTCTGATTTTGGGTGGTCATGAAATATGATAGTTTATGTCAATGACATGTTGTAAGAAATATTGTTCAAAATAGCTAGGAGAATCTTTTATTAAGAAGGAAATTTGAATTTGTTAGATTTTCCAAATCATCCATGATATCTAGTTTGTACATGAAAAATATTTTTTGGTTATTGAAGTTGTAGTTTGTATGGTTCATCTACAGGTTGGTGATGCTCCATGTGAAGGATTTCTCTATAAGTGTATTCTAATCAAATTATTTAAAAATAATAGATTGGAATTTTTTTGAGTATGTGGTTTTTTCCTCAAAAGGGTTTCCTCCATGTACACATTGTGTTATGGTATATTATTTATTTTATGTCCACATTTATTTCAAATTTCTATATTTGTAAAATTTAAAATTTAAACATTACTCTTTGCATTAGATTTGTGTTAGAAAAAACTTCCCATGTGCTTTTCTTCTTGTACAATGGAAAAATGGAAACAAGATACGTGAGGGATTTGTCCACCTTTTCTTAATGCATAATAAGAAGGAAGATGATCCAATAGGCTTAAGGACTTAAGCACTAAGTGAGTGCAATGATCCTTCGTGATATTAATTAAGAATGAAATAGATTTGAATAAAAATGACCTAATGATACCAAATAGGAGGCTAAATAAGAAAATATAAAAAGTTTCAAAAAAAGATAGACCAACAAAAAATAGACAAAAAGTTGCAGTGACCTAAAACGGGAACCTAGAAATGGAAATGGCCTGAAATATGAATTTGGATATGATTTTCTAGGTACAAAATGCCTTGGTCATTTTGTTCTAGGAACAAGAAGCCTAGGGTGTTTTGTTCCCAGGGATTTTGCCCAAAACTTTGGCAGTCAATCCCTAGATCCTGATCTTTTCAAATTTTGTCCCAACAACTACACCACCTATACTTGCACACAAAAAAATATAAAAAAAAGGTTGTGGAAAGGGGGTTGCCTTGGTCAAACCATTATATAGGAATCAACCTTGAGAATGAAATAATATTGAATAAAGGAAAGTAAATGTGAAGGTAAATATTAGATCTACCTTTCCAATACCTTCATGAATGGATATTAAGATTGCACATATTCATGAAGATTCTTGAATGTTTCTTTAATTATATTTGTTGCCCTTGGAATATAGAAATGAATCAAGGATGCCTTCACAAATGCATGAATCTATGAATACCACTCCTAGATCTTCAATTTTGTTATGCTTGATTGAACATTTTCTATGGAGGAAGAATGCATAAGGCTGGACAAATGATCTTCTTACTTGCTTGAGAATTCCTTTACTTGGCCATCGCGGGAGAGAAGCTTGCTACAATGAAGAAGATTGCTTTCAAAATTCCTTGGATGCTTGGGGAGATTGTAGATCTTGGATGTTTGCCTCCAAATATTGAATTCACTTGAACATGAATGCCTTATTAAATATGTATTGTGGATGAAAACATGAGGAGAGATAGGGTGTTTATACACCTCATCACATATTTTGAGATTCAAAATTAAGCCAGGAAAAGGGGTTCTCGTTTAAATTTTTATATAATCCTTGGGGAATAAAGTAATTTGGGCCTTTTGTTCCTAGGAACATAAAACCCTGGGAGTTATATACCTAATAAAGAGCACCAAAATTCAAATGGGGACCTAGGAAGATAGGATAGATGTTGTATCAAGGGGAGATAGGTAGTTGGATCAAGCATAATGGACATGAAATCTCAAAATCACTATAATTGGGCCTAACTGAGCATCCAATTGTGGGTGATAATTTTTTAGGACAATACATTCAGCCCCCACTTTAGCAGGAGTATGAGACAGATTCATGCTCATGATAAAGTAGATCAATGCATTGACTTTTTTTATCAAGGTAAAGGAGACAAGGAAACACCAAGTCCCCAAGTGACTTAGGTCCTCATCAAATCTAAAACCAAGATAAAATATACAATGTTGATATATATATATATATATATATATATATATATATATATATATATATATATATATATATATATATATATATATATATATATATATATATATATATATATATATATATATATATATATATATATATATATATATATATATATATATATATGACCAACTATATTTGTAAGGAATTGCATTACTATGAATCATCGAAAGGGAAAATGTTGTTGTAAAATATGGAATTGATCATCTAGAAAGCTATGACATGCTAGTCAACGCATCAAAAATGGGATCAATCTTTAAGGAAAGCTTGTCTCCATTAAGGGATCCAGAAAAGCAGTCAGTCTAAGAGCCAAATGAAAAGGAAGCACCAGTCTTATGATCCATTGAATAATGCATAGGGTATGATAATGTAAAGATGAATGCAAGGAAAATATTGTCTCCTTAGCCATCTACATACAAGAGATTGCATTAAATCATCACGTGTTTGTGCAAAATTTAAAACAAGGAGTAGAGTGTATGTCCCCATGTTAAAGTGATTGCAAACACCTTAATAGGAACTATGGATTTAATAGAGGATACATGCACCCGCAAGAGGCATTTACACTAAGAAGTGCCCCAAAGAAAGGACAAATCAAGGGAAGTTAATCACATGACAAAAGAGAGAACAAAAGGGATCTAATAACTCTAGGGTTAGTATGATCATATGATAACTCATGTATATAAGAATTGTATCAAAATGAGCTATCATCATCCCTCAAAAGTAGAAGAAATACAAGTATAATGGAAGGTCACATAAGACATAAAAATAATAGTATTTTTGGGTTGGCATTATAAAGACACAAAATAATGGTATCTAATGTTTTGTGTTATCCCCAACCAGACAACATAATGACACATTTACAAACAATGACACATGTACAAAATAACATTTATACAATATGTAGAAGAAATGAGATACAAATAGAGGAATGTCACAAAAGGTCAATTTATTTATCACCTTGCACCGACAGAGAAACAAGGGTCTTTTAAAGAAATAAAAACAAATCACAAGAGAAGCACATTACAATAAGAAAACATAAAGGAATCCACTATACAAGAGGAGATAATGAAGCATATTGCTCGCCCCTAGCTCAGTCTGTATCATTTAGGGAAGGTGGAAAACATGGAAGAGGAGAAATATCAAGCATGATAGATAGAAAAATAGCCAGTTCCAAACACGAACCATGCTCTAAGGATGAGTCACTTTGTTCATCGCTAGGATTAAGAGACAATTATTTTGTAAATCTAGCTGGTAAATCATGATTAATATTAATAAGCTCACGCATATCGTCAGAATCACTAGCATGAATATAATTTGTATTAGAAACATTAAGATCATCATCAATAGTATCTTCTTCATCCAAATTAATCAAAATAGGATCTCTAATCCAAATAGAATTATCATGTTTGTTCAATTCCATTTTTTCCCAAATTAACTTCCTCCATTGGGCTATGCATGAGTTGATCAAAGGGAATCAAAGCATAAGTAGGTGTCTTATAGGAGGAAAGGTTTTGGGAAGCATGCTCAAAAGATCTAGAATGACATTTATAGTGATGGTCATGAGTACACCAATCACATTTGGTTTTTTTTGAGATATGATTTGGTTTAGGATCGACCAACATCATGTCCTTTTCTTCTTTAGGGGGAAGAATGAAAGGAACCACACTAGGTTGAGAGATAGCAACTATGAATAGCTTATAGGATATAGGAGGTTGAACTAAACCACAAATGATAAACCATAAATGGGAGGTGTGGAATGTGTGGGAAGAATTCCAAGTCCAAGGAAAGGAGATGGATCTATAGGAGAGGAATCGTTAAGCTCACAAATCTTCTTAACTTTGAATTTTTTATAGGATAGGAAATAGTTATCTTTGTAAGGTTGGACTAGTTGAGATACGAAAGGCCAAAATAATTAAAGGTCAAAGTTCCCTTGAGTAGATAAAGGCTAATAGAGTCTATGGTTAATCATGATGATTTATCCATCATGGGAAAATTTGAAACAATTATGGATAGGATAGACTATAGTTTTCATGGAAGTGAGCCAAGGAAGGCCAAGTCTAATTTGAAATTGATCTAAAATTGAGATGAAAATAAAGGTGACATCTAAGGTTTTCTTACCAACTTATATGGGTAAGGTAATGGACCCATGTGTAGGATAAGTGAAACTATTAAATGTTTTGATCATCACATCAGATTTATCATAGAAATATTATTGGAATTGTCTAGTGTAAAGATGATCTTCAGTTATAACATTCATCATGCAAGTAGGATATATAAGGAATCCATAAGAGGGAAGACCATTAATCTTTAAAAATATGTAAAGAGGACCATCAGGTGCCTTAATACTCTGAGTGGGATCAAATGTAATGTAAAGATCAAGTTTGGATTTGGGTTTAGGGTCAGATTGATCAATAAGGAAAACAATTGTTGGATTGGGTATTGTCAGTGTCATAGGTCACAATGGTAGGAGATTCAACAACATGGGTAGATGAAAAGGGAATGGACTCAAATATACTGGTTGAATGAGAAAGTAAAGGGTTGATATAAATCTACAAGTTTTGTTTGGGAAGGGCTACAAATTGTTTCCTTGATTGTTAACACCCTCAATAAAAATAACATTAGAATCAAAGAGATCTTGAATAATAGTTTTCAAATGGAAACACTCCTCAATATCATGACCAGGGTGACAATGATATTGGCAAAAACCTTTGGGATCAAAGTTCTTGTTGGTTTGTTTAGAAGGATCAGTTGGTTTAACGGGAGGAAGTGTTAAGACATTAGCATTTGTAATGGAAGAAATGGTGAGCAATTCTAGGATGTCTAGATCACTCACCAAATCTAACATACATTAGAATGCAAAACCTCCAACAAGGTGAATTTGATTAGCACAACCAATAAAGTAAGGGGTGCCAATGTGCGATCTATATAATATAGGGTTTTGGATTCTTTTGTGATAGGAATAATAAGGAGATGTAAATCGGATAGAAAGGAAATGACAAAAGATAATGTATGATATAATATTTGATCTATAAAAGTAAGTGCACAAGGAAAATATGATAAATAAACTTCTTGAAGAAAGAAGAGGAAAAATAACTTTCAGATCTAAATTTGACTATCATTGGGATGTCAAAATTAAGTGTAACTCCAGATCTAGGGCTCTGGTGTCTATAACTATCCACTGTTTAAATTTCAGCCAAAAAGTGGAGGAAAACGCCATAAAATTTGACCTCATCCTAGACCAGGTCATAAAATTTGACTCAATCCTTTTAGGTCCAAATGTGATGAAAATTTCACCGGGTTTGTAATAGGTTTTGAGACTCTCGAATCTGGCTCCGTAACTCCCAAAATTGTTCATGCACACAAAAAATAAGGAGAAAAGGTTATGGAGAGAGGTTTTCCTTTGTCAAACCCCTATATAGGAATCAACCTTGAAATGAAATTGAAATTGCATAAAGGAAAGTAATGTAAATAAGATAAATGTTAGATTCACCTTACATGAAGACCTTCATGAATGGATGTAGAAATTAGTCAAATCTATGGAGATGCTTGCATGTATGCTTGTATTGTAGAATCAAGGATGCCTTCACAAATGTACAAATCTAAACTTTCCAAATCCTAGATCTTGAATGAATGTATGCTTGATAACCTCAATGGAGAAGGAGAGAGAAGAAGGATGAATGCATGGATCTTCTTGCTTACTTGTGAATTCCTCTACTTGGCCATCATGGGAGATAAATTTGTATAAATGAGAGAATATTTCCTTTTCTTGAATGGATCTTGAAGAAATTGAGACTTGGAAATCCTAGATTGGGTGCTTGCCTTCAATTCTTGAATCCAAGACTTTAGTTGTACAACTTGAATTGCTTGAGAGCTTGACTTTCTTGCACTTGATCAATTGATTGCTTGCATGTTGAGAGAAGTAAAAATGAGAGGAGAGAGTCCCCTTATATACTCATTTCAGGATTCAATTTAACTCCAGACTGACCACAGATCTAGTCTTTAGAAGAAAACCTCACCATCGGGCCCTAAACCAACTTTAAGGAAAAAAGACTAGGATAAGGTCGACTTGTCCGACCTAGTCTAGGACTAGGTCACCCTAGCCAACCTAATCCAAGTGTTTTTCCCTCAAAGTTTCTTGGGATCGAGGAGAGTGTGACAGAAAGTAGAGGGAGAAATTACAAGTTGTTGGGATCAACAAAATGGTCATTCGGACCTCGAAATCACCAAAATGGGGCCTAAAAGGTCATAGAGCCTCTAATTATGGGTGTTAAATATGTTTAATATCAACATCAAGGACAAGGTAAGAAATCTAAGCATGAAAATTCTTAAATCTACCAATGAAATCAATCACTTTTTCTTTAACACCTTGTTTGCAATGCGTTAAATTAGTCAAAGAAATCTTAGGACCAATATTGTTTTGAAATTGTTGAATGAAAGCATTCGAAATTTTTTGGAAGGAATCAATGGAATAAGGAGGTAAAGAGAAATACCATTGCAAGACATTATCTCGAAAGGTTCTAGTAAATAGTTTATCCATGAACCTATGATCATGAGAAAAGCCACTACACAATGTTTGAAAGGTCTTAACATGGGTCAAGGGATCATCTTTTCCATTATAAGTCTCCAAGTGAGGTATTTCCATGCATTGAGGGACAACAACATGAATAATGTCCAAGGATAATGGGATAAAAATATTGCATGGGATTGTTGAATTTGGATTGGTTTATAGAGGCAGTTGCAATGATGAAAAAATTTGAGCAATGCTATTAATAGTGGACTCAATAGAAAGGTTGGTAGGAGACATACGTGAAATGTTTGTACCATTATGAGAAATGGAAGGAACATTGGAATATGAAATGGGACATTATTGTAGGAAGGCATGGATGAAGGTCGTGAAATGCATGAAACACTTGAAGGGGGAGGAATAATAAAATTATGAAAGCTTCCAAGATTAACATGTATGGGATTGATGTTTGAAATGGATGTAGTCTTGAGAGGTGGAGAATAATTAGAAACACTAGGCAATGGAATATGAATAGTAGGTGAAGTTTTAACACCTATGAGAGGTTGAGTTAAACCTATATCTTGAGCACAATCCTTACGAGGTTTAACATTACTACCAACAAGAATGAAAATAGTTCTTAACAAGTTGATACCATTTCCATCATTATGAATCAACTTCCTCAAATATTTGACGAGGGAAATAACTTCCGAATTAGAATTCTCTTAACTTAAACATTGCTCAAATTTTTCAAAGTCATGAGAAAGCTTTTGCAGTTGGATAGGAACATCTCTTAAAGAATCCTCTTCATCATTAGAAGAGTGAGAAGAAATATTTTCAACCATAGTAGGAATGTCATTAGTAGGCATGTGCATCTCATCAAGATTCCTAGGAAATAAAGAGGACTAGGGATCAAAGGAACCCACGAGTCTACGACTTCTCCTAATGTGAATGCTATAGATAAGAATCTATATTATAACACTCATGCACAAGATAAGAAAGAAAAGATAGATATAATAAATGCAAATATGAAATTTGAAAGAGATGAAAATACTTATCAAATGTGTGCAACATAAATTGAATTAAACGTAAAATTTAATGAATAGTACATTTAATTGTGAAATGAAAAGTAAGGATCCAATGCACATATAAGGGCATCTAACATCAAGATTATAATGTAAATTCCATGTGTTGGGTTCACCAAAATGTATAATGGAAAAAGGGGAACAAGATACATGAGGGATTTGTCCACCTTTTCCTAATGCACAATCAAAAGGAAGATGACCCAATAGGTTCAAGTAGGAATTAAGCGCCAAGTGAGTGCAATGATCCTTTGTGATAGTGACAAATAATGAAATGTATTTGAGGAAAAATGATCTAATGATACCAAATAGGAGGTTAAATAAGAAAATGTAAGCAATTTCAGAAAAGACAAATTGATAAAAAATAAACAAAATGTTGCAGTGACTTGAAACGGGAACTTGGAGACTATACTGACCTGAGATCTAAATTAGGATATGATTTGCTAGTATATTAAAATGCCTTGGGAATTTTGTTCTTGGGAGTAAGAAGCCTAGGGTATTTTTCCCAAGAATTTTTCTTAAAACTTTGATAGTCAATCCCGCATATCTCAATCTTTCTAGATTTGGTCTCAATAGCTACGCCACCTATACCTGTAAATAGAAAAATAGGGGAAAATTTGTGTAAAGGGTTTTCCTTAGTCAAACCCCTATATAGAAATCAACCTTAAAAATGAAATAAGATTTCATAAAGGAAGTAAATCTGAAGGTAAATATTATATCTACCTTGCCAATACCTTCATGAATGAATATTGAGATTGCACATATTCATGAAGATGCTTGAATGTTACTTGAATTGTAGTTGTTGACCTTGGAATGTAGAAAGGAATCAAGGATGCCTTCACAAATGCATGAATCTTCGAATGCCACTCATAGATTGTCAATATTGTTATGCTTGATTGAGCATTTTTTATAGAGGAAAAATGAATAAGGATAGACAAGTGATATTTTTGCTTGCTTGAGAACTCCTCTATTTGGCCATTGTGATAAATAATCTTGCTACAATGAAGAAGATTTCCTTCAAAATGTCTTGGATGCTTGGGGAGATGATAGATCTTGGATGTTGCCTTCAAATCTTGAATTCACTTGAACATGAATTCCTTATTGAATATAGATTATGGATGCCAAAATTAGGAGAGATAAGGTGTTTATGTACCTTATCACACATTTTAGGATTCAAAATTAAGCCAAGCTAGCCATGTGATTTAATTTCCAATCAAAATACCACAATAGGGCTCCGATTCAAACTTGGGACCAGTCCTCGGGGAATAAAAATCCCTAGGCATTATGTACCTAGGAAAAAGCACCAAAATTTAATGGGGGCATTGGGAAGATAAGATAAATGATGGATCAGGGGGAGATAAGTAGTTGGATCAAGCATAACAAACATGAAATCTCAAAATCACCAAAATAAGGCTTAACTGAGCATCGAATTATGGGTGCTAACTTTTTAGGATGACACACTTCCATTCATAAATTATTGAAGAAAATAAACACACTATATATTGAGAACATGTTCATTATGATAACCAATGCACCTAATATGGGTCACTCAAGTTTTTGGAAGATATATGAGCATGTCAAGTGATTTATTTTGGGATGGCTTTAAGAAGGATACAAAAACTATTGTGGAGTTATGCGATGTGTCTGAGTGTTTTAAAGGTGAGACTATCAAGTTGTTAAGGTCTCTATAACACCTTCCAATCTTTGACATGGATTGTGTATACATTTATCTAAATTTTATTGTTGAGCTTCTAGAGTTAGGTTCTAAATGTGTCATTTTGATCATTGTTGATTGGTTTATTAATAATTTTCTTTTTTAATTCTTTTCTTACCCTTACAATTATTGTTAGAGCTTAAAAATTAATGGATTCAACCCTCAAGTTTAATAAAATGCTTTGATCCATTTTCAATGGTCATGATGTCACTTTCACTAGCAAATTATAGAAAGAATTATTTAAGTTACAAGAAACTAAATTAAATTTCAATTTGGCCCATTATCTAAAGACTAATTGTTAAATTGAGGTTGTCTACAAACACCTTTAAAATTACCTACATTATTTTATGTCTAAGCAACTGAGAAAATGAGATAGGTAACTACCTCTTATTGAGAGTATAATGCAGTTTATTACAACACCTGTGAGATGACCTCATATGAAGCTCTCTATGGTCATCCCCTACCTATGGATAGTTATATTCCAAGTTCATCCAAGGTCAAAATAGTTGAAAATTTCCTTACCAAATGGAAGGAAATACTCAACATATTTAAGGAGAATATAGTGCATGCATGGAACCACATGAAATAACCAATGGATCAACATGAGATAAAGCATACCTTTCAACTATGTGATTGGATAATTTTATAGCTTTATCTTTACAAGTAGCCATCCTTACATAAAAAGGTGGCTCACAATCTGAGTCCAAATTGTAGATCCCTTATTAGGTGGTGCAATACACTAGTGAGGTTATTTACAAACTTTCACTCTTAGCCTATTCAGAAATTCACCTAATTTTTCATGCTTCTTGCCTCAATAAAGTTGAAATCAAATTTTTAAGCATTATGAATTGTTATTCTTTTATTCAAAAAATCATTTTTTACTATCATTTTGGGTACACATGCTTTCTAAGTTGTCCAATTGGTTAATTAGAACAAGTATTTATCTCACATGCATCAATATAGTAGTAATTGTCTTCAACAAGACCCTTATATTTTTATAGCTCTCAGTCAAAAGGTATCTCGAATGCTTGTAATTAGATTGTATGTTATTGGTAATAGTTATTGGTTATTATTATATTTGGTACACATGCTTTGTAGTTACTCAAATGGTAAATTAGAACAAGTACATGCATCAAGATAGCAGTAATGTCTTTAGCAAGATCCTTATATTTTAACAACCTTTTAATCGGAAGGTATCTTGGATACTTGTTATTGGAGTGTATATTCTATTTGAAGATTGACCTATTGAAGTGACACTACACAAATAATATAAAACATTATATTTTTCTCATCTTTTGTATATATATGTATGTGTGTGTGCGCTATCTTTGTTTATCTTGTAGATTCCTTACATGTATACTTATTTGAATTTAATATCTTACTAAGCATAGAAAAAATTAGTCTTATTATCATTTGAATGATTATAGATGTGGAAGGCATTAGATTTTGGCTTAAATAGATTTACAATTTATTATAATCATTTTTTGAGACAAGGATTATGAGCGCCCACTTGACATGTGGTTTTCTTCTATTTCATTTAGTTGTCAATTTTGTATGCAACCAAAACCTGGCTAAAGATCTATCCCTTGGCATCTAGATAAAGAAGGATAATTAACTAAGTCCAGTTTCATTTCAAACCCATTTGGCTTTGGTGTTAACTTTTTCAACCTCCTAGATCAAATATATTTTAGATAAATTTCAAATACAGTCTTTCAAAACTACTTTATCTTGATTCCACATCTAAGTAGTTAGTCATTATAGACAACTAAATAAATTACACCTAGCTCCATCACATTTTCTCTAGTTGGACTTGGATACATGAGACACTGGTAAATTCACATGATTCTACATTAATTGGAAGGACATATGACTATAATGTATTCATCAAGACCCTGACTTACTTGTGCATTACCAAATATTAACAACATAAGCAATACATAGGTCATGATGCATGAGATGAATTAAATAAATATGACACATCAAGAAGATGTAGGTCACCATCTCACACCTTTCTATAGTTCACATACTCTAGTTATGAATACAAGTAGTTTGATGGAAGCTCATAAGAGCCCATTTCATAAATTACCATGCAAAGCTTAACACGTATTGACCAAAATAAATTAATCAATAATAAGAATCTATAGAATAAAGATTGATTAAACTAGGGAATAATCTATATTTTAGATATGATTTCTGATTGGATCACTTTTAACTTTCAATTGAAATAACTATTTATTAGATTTAACCCAATTTTTAGTCCATTGTCTTTCTAGACGACTTAGAATAACTCCTCAACAAACTAATGTTCTACAAAATATAGTAAGAACCACAGATATTGCCTTACTCCGGGCCATTGGACGAGAGCAAAATTGATGGCATGATTTCACCTAGTGTATTGAGAAAGCATGATTTTGTTCATGAATACTACCGTTTGAGAAAGCATGATTTTGTTCATGAATACTACCGTTTGAAAAAGCACGATTTCTCCTCTTCTATTTACGGGCAGTTTAAGTGAGAAGCAAGGCAGATTGTTCACCATACTGTTTTTTTTTCCCATTGCCATGGTTGTGCCTCCTTTTTTACCGTGTCTAGTTTTGTTTTTTAATTTTTGTAATGTGTTTTCCTGTTTTTCCTTCGTCTGAGTTGCGGTTTTGAATTTTTGTATTGTGTTTTCCGTTTTTTCCTTCGTCTGAGTTGTGTTTTTGAATTTTTGTATTGTGTTTTCTTTTTTCCCTTCGTCCGAGTTCTGGTTTTGAATTTAAATTCTGGTTTGTGGGATTGTTTGAAAGTCTGAAATTAAAGTTTACTTTTTCGTAGGAGGAATATCTCAATACCTGTGATATTAACCTGAAACCTCTCGTGAAAAGGGGTTCTCCTCAAAGGTTAGTGACTATGGGCAGAAAAAGATTTAAGGTTGTTGATGTGGCTGTGAAGACTTTGAAAAAGAGCTGAGAAGGACCATACAAAGAGGTGCCTCCTAGAACAAAATCGACCTAAGGCTGCTCTACGAACTCAGGTATGTTTGTCTCATCTCTGCATTAACATATATGTCATTAGCATTTTCGCTTTACACACGATAGGAATTTTTTCACAAAAAATTTGGAAGTTCACAAAAGAGATTATTGAATTTTTTTTGAAGGAAGCTATTGTGTTTCACCATTTAAAAGAAAACCCTATTATATTAGACTCATCTACCTTTGGCCTTAGCTTGTATATCCCCTGTAGAATTCTTCATTAAGCCCAAACTAGCATTTGAGCTGTGTGCTTCATTATGGTTCTAGGGCTAGCATGAATGTTGAAGTTGTGGTTGTGCTTCCAATCCTAATCTTGTGACCAATCCTTCATCAATAAAGTTGTGGGCTGCCCCACTATCCACAAGGGCTGTTACCTTTTTCCCCTTTATGATGCATCGGATTCTAAAAGGATTGTGTTTGGATGCTTTGGAGATGCGTGCTAAGGTTTCACTTTCTTCATTGTTATCTTCATGTTTTGTTCTTTTGTTTGGATTCTCTTCCTCACTTTTGGGTATTATTTCAATTTGGTGTGCTTGACCCTTTCCCCTACATCTATGTCATTTCTCCCAGTTTTCTCCACACTTGAGGCATGTCCTCTTCCTATCCTTCTTATTACATAAGTGTCCTAGTTTCCATATATCTTTACATCTAAAGCATAATTTTTCCTCTTTGCAACACTTATGTCCTGGTTCCCATTTCTCTTTGTAATCAAAGCATAATCTTCTCCTCCTTAGTTCCTCTCGGTTGCTTTCATGTAGGAATGGCCTCTTTTGCCCATCCTTCCCATGGAAATATTTACCTTCTTTGCAGAGATGCTTGGAGTGTGTTTTTGATGTAAAATGTTTGTATCTATCTTTGGTTGAGGGTGTATCAAAGTTCAACGCCTTTTGGATTGCCCCTTCCAAGTTTGTTGAATCCAAGGTGCTTACCGTACTTTTGATTGATTCTTTCAATCCCTCTATGAATAGGTAAGTGAGCTTTTTTTGAGAGACCTCTGGAACTATAACTGCCAATCTTTCGGATTCGGCGGCACATTCTTCCACTGATCCCTCTTGCTTAAGTTGTGTTAATTGTTTGAAGTACCATTGTGGGTGTGTACGACCAAATCTCTTTATGAGTTTTTGTGTCATCATAAGTGTTTATTTGTTGGTGACCTTGGGTGATAAGACCATGATGCCACCATCATGGGCTGCTGCCCCTGTATAGCACCATCATGGGGCTTAATGAGAGATAGGTGTCTAATTTCTGCACCCACGAACGTGTTGTGATTCTCCCCAATCCATCAAAGTTAGGAAGGGCTATTTTATTCACTCTTTCTTTTAGGTCTTTATCTTGTGGTGCCTTTCTTTTCTTATTAGAGGAGGCTTTCATCTTGGCATCACAATAGTCTTTAAAATATTAGTTTGGTAAAATAATTGATTGATTAAAGAATGAGCAAGACGCTCATTATATAGTTTATAATGTCGACGTTATTAGAAACATTCTAATAACAAAAGAATAAAAGAATATTAGTAACATCTAATATTTACAAGATACACAATATTGACCATTAAAAGAATAATAAATAAGATATCTGGAGATATTATTCTAATACCCTCCCTTAATGGTCAATTTGTCAACGACACCAAGGAGCCTTTTAAACTTAACAAATTTATCTGGAAGTAGTGACTTGGTGAGAATATCGACAATCTGGTCCGTTGTAGGAACATATTGCAAATCCACGGATCCATCTTCAACCAGCTATCGGATGAAGTAACAATGAATGTCAATATGCTTGGTTTGCTCATGGAAGACTGGATTTTTGGGAAGTTTGAGTACCCCTTGATTGTCGTAGAAGAGGGGTGATGGGCCTGCCTGTGACATGGATGTCGGAAAGCATCTTGCGAAGCCAAACTGCCTCACAACCTGCTTTGAGTGTTCCCCAATATTCAACTTCCTTTGAGGAAAGAGATACTGCCTGCTACTTCTTATTGCTCCAAGTGACCTGTGCCCAAACTGAAGACATACCCGGAAGTGGACTTTTTGTCATCAACAAAGCCTCCCCAAGCCGAGTCTGTGTAACCGAAGAGTCGGGATCTTTGGTTCGTCCATAGAAGATACCAAAGTCCGGTGTGCCCTTGACATGACGCAGTATGTGCTTTGTAGCAACCCAATGATCTGAAGTAGGAGTTGTCATGAAGCGAGATATGTAGCTCACAACAAAGCTCAAATCAAGTCTAGTGGCAGTGAGATAGATCAAATTGCCCAGTAGTTGCTTGAATACAAACTCATTCTCAATAGGAGAACCAAATTGAGCTGATAGCTTTAGACCAAACTACATAGGTGTAGATGCAGGTTTGTAGTCCTGCATTCTAAATTTGTCAAGCAGAGCCTGGGCATACTTAGACTGAGAGATAAGGATGGTATGTGATTGTTGCCAAACCTTGACACCTAGGCAGTAGTGTAGAAGCCCAAGGTCGGTCATGTCAAAAGATTGGCATAAATTATGTTTGATTTCTTGAATCATAGATGTCAAATTGTTAGTGATGATTAGATCATCAACATAAATAACTAGAAGGATGATGTCACTGTCAGTAGTCTTGACATGCAAATTCGAGTCAAAAGGACTCCTCTGGAAACCCTGATATGTGAGGTACTTATCAACTTTCATGTACCATGCCCAAGGAGCCTGTTTGAGGCCATAGAGCGCTTTCACTAGTTAGAATGCCTGGTGTTCTTTACCAACAACTTTGAATGCAGGAGGTTGCGTCATGTACACCTCTTCCTATAAATCATCATTGAGGAAGGCACTTTTCTAGTCAAACTAAGCTTCCTTGGCTAGGACTAATCAGATGGTACTTATCTTTGCTGTTGGGGCATAGGTCTCCTCATAATCAATCCCTTCACGTTGAGAGAAGCCTTTGGCAACAAGACGAGCCTTGTACTTATCTAAAGTACCATCACCCTTGTATTTGACTTTGTGTACCCATTTGTATCCAATGGATTTCATTTCTGAAGGAAGATCTGACAGAACCCAAGTGTTATTTTTCCAACAAACTATGATGATTAGTTTTCATAGCTTCTTCCCACTTAGGTATTCCTTTCGCCTCTATGTATGTTTGAGGCTCATACACACTGAATGTTGGCCAAGAGAGCAAAATTTACAAAATCAGAAGGTTTGCTCTTCTTCCAAGTAGTTCTACCTTTAATGAGCTCATCATCATGAAGATCGCCAATCATCTTAGTCCACCATTTAGGCCAGAGAGTAGAGGTGCCAACATTAGAAGCAAGAGGTGCAATGGGATATCAAACAGAAGATCAGATGAATCCTGAGGAAATTCAGGTGGTGTGATTGCATGTTTGGGTGAGCTTGTAGGAGAAGGAACTGGAGGAGTGGCAAGAATAGGAATAGATGGAGCCTTCTCAGCTGAAGCCCTCCCATCAGGTGGTCCTAATGGAAGACAAATACTCAAGTCTTGAGTCTTGAGAGACTGATCCTTTGAAACCGTACCTAGAAGAGAGCTGAAATGGTCCTCATTCTTCGTCAAAGACCACATTACGATTGAAGATGAGACAATTAGTCTCAATGGAAACTAGGCAGTAGGCTTTGTGATTATCACTGTAGCCATTTAGCATGAGTTTCTGGCTCTTGGCATCTAACTTGGTGTGTTTATCATCAGGGATCTAGACAAAGGCAGTGGAGCCAAAAACTTTGAGATGACTGATTATGGGCTTACGGCATGACCAGGCCTCTTCTAGAGTCTGCTTCTTGACAACCACTATAGGAGAGTGGTTGAGAAGATAGACGACAGTGTGGACAACTTTAGCCCAAAATTTCTTTGGAAACTCTTGTGGTCAAGGATAGACTGGGCCATTTCGGTGATTGTGCGGTTTCTACGCTCAACAACACCGTTTTGGTGAGGAGTGTATGGTGTTGTTAATTGGTGCTTTATGCCATGTTCACAGAAATGGGAGAAGGTAGAGGAACAAAATTCTCCCCCATTGTCAGCTCTAAGAGTAACAATATGTTGACTAGACTCTTTCTACAAATGATTTGAACTTTTGAAACAAACTTAACACCTCTGATTTTTTACGAAGGAAATACACCCACATTTAAAGACTAAAATCATCAACAAAAAGTAAAAAATACCTAGACCCATTAACAAAGGGAGTAGCCATAGGTCCACAAACATTAGCATGGACCAGTTGTAATACGTTAGAAGCTCTCTAGGAGTCGCCATCTAAAAAAGGAGTGCGATTTTGCTTCCTAGCCTAACATGCTTCACAAACTCCAAGATTCTGGGTCTAAATCTCCGATAGTCCAATGTCAAGATCTTCCCGAACAAGTTGAGAAAGATAGTGCACATTCAAGTGCCCATACCGCTAATGCCAGAGTGTACTAATAGAGGAACATTGGGCTGCCATAGCAAGCTCCTGAGAATCACTAGAGTCAACAAGTCTGAAAAGACCATGATCCTCAACACCTACGACAATGGTAGGCTGAGTTGCCCGATCAATGATACTGCATTGATGTGAACTGAAGGTCACATCTAGCCGAGGAGAATGTTTCAAAATTTGACTAATTGAGAGAAGGTTGAGTCCCATTACTAGAACATAGTACACATCAAGGAAAATCAGTTTCCTTCCGCCAGACTGTATATGTATATTGCCTTTTCCAACAACGGTGTACTCTTCTCCTCCAAAAATGACTAAATTTGAGAAAGGTTGAAAGTCTGTGAACCAATCCCGACGATGAGTGAAGTGGTGGGAGGCTCCTGAATCAATATACCAAGTAGAGGGTTTCACATGATTTGCAGGTCTTTTAGCCACGGAGGTGTAAAAGACAAACTCACCCTACCTAGTGTGCTTCGCAACATGTGCTTTAGGTTGTGAACTAGATTGCTTGGCTTGAGAAGCTAAGTGTTTACGTCACTCCAACTTCATATGACCAAACTTATGGCAGTAGTTGCATTGAATATTTTTCTTCTGTGGGCCTTCTGAGGACTGAGCAAAGGGATTCTACGGAGATGATTGAGATAACTGATTGTTGTCTGTGTCCTTATGAACAGAGTTAGTTGAGAAAGCTTGTGTGTGTGAAGACAAGTTGGTACCACTGTCGAATTGTTGTTTCCAACAATCTTGCTGTAGAAGCATTATCCTAGGAAAACGAAAGACGAAAGACGATCAACACCATGTCTTCTTCCATTTTGCCACCAATGGCTTCCAATAGATCTCAAATATCCTTGATTTTATTGAGATGATCTTGTAGGGATACCCGACCATCCATCATGATCGAGAAGAGCATGTTCTTTAGGAAGAATGCACGACTCTTATCCAAGGTTTCATGCAAACCTTTCAGATGGCTCCAAATTTTTGCAGTTGTTTTACTGAAAAGAACTTGTTTGAACTGATCATCAATGACTGAAAGTTTGATGAGCATAACAACTTCTTAATTTTGCTCATCAAATTTATCCTGCTCTTTGTCTTCTTCCTAGGGACAATTAGTCTTGCCCAAAACAATGTTGTCAAGACATTTGTATTCAAAAATCATCATCATCCACTGCTTCCAAGTATTGTAGTTTTTGCCGTTGAATTTGTGACTGCCCTCAAACATAATATTTGTTAGAGATGCCATTGTAGAAGATTGAGGTCAAAGGTGGTTGACCAAATGATGACACAAATATCGAGGCAGAATATGTGCAACATGCACAAATCATGTTGTGAATAAGACTAATGTAGAAAAAACATACATAAATTTTGAGATTGAATTGCATAATTTTAGGCACAAATCCCAAGGCAAAATGTTTGGAAGACCCTCAATTTGGAAAGAGACCCAAAAAAGCTCTAAAAAAGTCCACCAAGAATTTGCAATCTGATTTAAAATTTGACAAAAAAATTTGAGGATTTAAAAAAAACCTAGTCATCTGGCTGAAGGTTTTCCAAGTGTTGAAAAAATGGTGGACAATTGAAGTACTGGCTGTAGAGGAAATAAAAAGGGTTTGTACAAACCCTAGGTGGCAGAAAACAAATCCTCAAACAACCTAAATGGTGGTCAAAAAATGCAGATGAAGCCCGTCAAAGTTGCAGAAACTCGCGATTTAGTAGAGACGGGTTTGCAAATTAAAATTGCGCCTAGAATATCAGACATCGAGCTGCAAAAAAAGACGGAAGATTCAAAAAAAATGAGTGTTTATTACTATGACCATAGGAATGGTCGTTCAACACAAAAAAGCCCAGATGACGCGAAATATAGTTGTGTTGCACAAAAATGACCAACAAAACAGGCCGTGGAGGAAAAACGGCCCACGGGTTGCAGAAGTAATCGCGTGTCAGGCAAAAACGACGCCCCAAATCTAGACACAAGCAACAATGGTGTCAAAAAAGATGAAGAACGGGCCATGCGGGTTACAGATCAATCTGGAAAGAGGTCAATTAAAGAGAAATAATCCATAGAAAGGGCTGCCAAAAACCTATGTGGGTTGCAGGGAGGAAGAACGAACGTGGGTAGGGAAAAGTATGTCCCTAGAATAGATCCACGAATTTCCAAAAAAATCCGTTTGAAAAGAAATGCTAAAAAATTTTCCAGATGAAAAGATTTTAGAAACGAATTTTTTTTTCAAAAAAATTGAAAAATCCTGCTCTGATACCATATTAGTTTGGTAAAATAATTGATTGATTAAAGAATGAGCAAGACGCTCATTATAGTTTACAAAGATGACATTATTAGAAACATTCTAATAATGAAAGAATAAAAGAATATTAGAAACATTCTAATATTTACAAGATACACAATATTGACCATTAAAAGAATAATAAATAAGATATTCAGAGATATTATTCTAATATAAAAGAGATATCCTTTCTGAGCTTGGGGTGAATTCTAGAATATGCCTCTACAATTTCATCAATATTTTTCATTGGAGGGGTGTTTGTTTCTTCTTCTTCCCTAAGTTCCTCTCTAGGGAGGAAGGGGGGCCTTGTTGGCCTAGGATTTGGTATTCTAGGAGAACTATTATGATTTGCGGAATGTTTGGAGTTAGTATCCCTCCCATTTTTACTCATATTTTGAATGGCTCAAAGGAGGAGTTGATTTGTTCTTTCATTCCTCTCATTTTGCTCCATGAGATGCTTGCGTGGTTTGGGCTATTCGTTCCATCTCAATTCATTGCTCATTTGATCACTCATGGTGGTGGTGGGTTTTCTTTCTCTCTTTCCAATGCTCTTTGAGCCCTTTGGCTAGTTTGCATCAACTACCTCTCACAGGATGGCAAGGAAGATGCTTTGATACCACTTGTAATGTCCCTTTCCTAATGTGCCTTATAACTTTAACCTAAAATCACAATTACACAAGGTTAGGTTAGGGTTTACCATGTATAGGGTTTTCTTCAATTGCGTAAGCCATAATTTGAAATCTTGCAATATTGTTAGTATTCATTTATAATCATAACACCATAGTGAGATTTCTTTTAATTAGAGATAAACATATATGAGAAATGTAGACTGGATTAAAAGATTGTTAGAATTATCTTCGATGTGATTCAACCATAGAGATGATAAGGCAAGCGTTCAATGAGGTGTCCCAAAAACCTCATACATTGTTCCCCCTTGGCCTCATGTGGCCCTTGCCATGCATATGAGGTGGGTTACCTAGTGTGGGGTCCTATCACCATTTCCCTCCATCTAGCCACCTTTAGCTTGTCTCCCTTGATTGAAGCTCCCCTTCCTAGGATAACGATTCTGAGGGTTCTTCACAACAGGGTGTCCCGAAAGTCTATCCTTCCCAAGCCCAAAGTTAGTCCACCTTGGCCCCCCTTGGCCCCATGGGACTCCTCACTCATTGCATGGAGTGGTGTGCTTAGGAAGTGACCTCATCGCCGTTTCCCTTAATTGGGAATCCTCACTTCCTCCATCATGGCAGATCATGATAGCTAGAGATGAAAACACATAATATTTTATCAATGTACTTATCGAATATGTCCATATATTAAAGAAATCATGGGTAAGGAATTGTTGATGTTTTGTAGCTTCAGTCAGATAAACACTATGAGTCAATACTAGTATATATATACACACACACATTATTATTATGTAAATATTAGAGATATTAATATAATACTCAAGAGATATTATATATATACATATGTATATATATAATCATAATTGTCATTATATTAATTACATAATAATGAATAGACATGTCCCATGAAGGGACATGTCACTTCTTGGCTCATTCTCAATATAAATGCAAGAGATTTTTGCATTTGGAAAATACATACAATCAAATAGTGCTATTACATTTGCTATTATATTGAAGGTTATCATAGTGTATAGAACCTTTGGATATTAAAGAAATATCATGTGAAGAATTATGGTAATGTTCAAGAACGCGGACATCATTTTGTGAATTTGCATGATATTTTCTATATGGGCTCACCTTACAGAATGAAATACTTGAAATTTATAAAAGATAAGTATTTCATGTTTTATTAATGCACATAATTTTTGAGTTTGTAATTCATGCTATACTATTGGTTAGTAAAATATTATATGATTCTATCATTGGTATTTCGAGTCGAGATAGTTTAGTGAGCTATTTTTAATCTTTCTCTGACATACCTTCAGGACAAAAGCACAAGATAATTACATTCAAGGGACAAAGAACTTGATGCTTGCAAACGAATTGATGATTGAGACTAGATGCAAAGGGAGTCTGGCATTTCAAAAGAGGTCAAGAAGTTGATAAACTTGAGCTTCAGAGGGAGCAGATGGTTCAGTCAACTTGTGATAATCTTGATCATATTGATTGAGAGGGAGTTCATTATTGAAGGTGAAACACTTATGAGGTAAACTTGATATTTGATTATTATACTAATGAATCATGAATGTTTTTAATGGGCCTGCCCCTTGTGTAAATCATGAGGAAGTGGCAACTTCCAAATGATTATCACTTGTATTTGCAGAAGTTATTGGAAGGTGACGATCTTACAATAACTTAAATCATGATATACATTATTTATAATGTTGAAACAGATCATGATGGATTAAATCAACAACTAAGTGTTAGATGTCATTAAATTGACGGTCTATGAGTTGTTTGTATAGATATATGATAGGTATTTGGTGAATATCATGTGTTGATATTTTGACCTTATTGAGTATTTGGTGAATGTTATGTGTTGACATTCTGATAGGCCAATACCCAAGATATCAAATGGATAGAATCGCCGATGGAGGCAATCCACCTAAGATCTTGCTCGTGTGGATAGAATTGCCAATGGAGGCAATCCACATATTGAGACTATATTTCTATTGATTCCATCTTGAGGATGATGCCTTTATTGCATACATCATATGATTGATGTTGTCAAGTGTCTGAAGTGTTGACATTGGATTGATTTATCCTCCCTAGCTAAGAGGGAGTGTTGATGTTTTGTAGCTTCGGTCAGATAAACACTATGGGTCAATACTAGTAAAGATATATATATATATATATATATATATATATATATATATATACACACAAATATTATTATTATGTAAATATTAGAGAAATTAATATAATACTCAAGAGATATTATATATATATATGTATATATATATATATATAATCATAATTGTGATTATATTAATTACATAATAATGAATAGACATGTCCCATGAAGGGATATGTCACTTCTTGGCTCATTCTCAATATAAATGCAAGAGATTGTTGCGTTTGGAAAATACATACAATCAAATAGTGCTATTACATTTGCAATGATCCTAAAACCTTAACAGGAATCAACAATGTATTCAACCTCCAAAACATGTCACTATATATATTATAAACAGTCTTATTCAGTTAAACTGTATGCACGTCTTATTAAACAGATATGGAAAATTCATAATGCTGTATATACAACTAAGTTACTTCATACCAGATATCGCTGAGTAAAATGTATACAAAGATGTAGTGTTTCAGATTTCTGTTTATATGAATATGCTGATATATGGTCCCTTTAATCGATGCTTGTCTATCTCTTTCTGTGCTGATCCTGGAAGAATGAAATCAACTTGGGAAGACTCATCGGTTGCATCCCTTAGATGTGTCTTCTTAATCACACCCCCTCATAACAAATATAAATCATTATCTTATCAAACATTGTAATATTAAACCGGTTTTGTATTAACATCTGAAAACCGCATTCTATGTAGTTTAATGATAACTAATTTATAGTTCCATGGTATGGATGCTAAATCGGGATTAACTCCAGAATTCTTAATGGTCGGGGTGATCATATTATTATCGGTTCATATCTTAATCTATTCCGATCGTCGTGAGTCGTCAAACACCAGCTGTTGTGCTGCGTATTGGGTGGGGATATGACAAGTACCCATTTACAATCACTTATTAAACTCTCTCATTCATACTGCTTCCCCTTGTCATAATCTTTTTGGGTTTTGCTGGGTTACCCCTAACCAATACAATTCTGAAGTGGTTTCAAGCTCACCACAAACTTTACACTCTAAGTGGTTTTGACTAACCACAAACCTCCAACACAAGTGGTTTCAAGATCACCACAAAATTTGCACTCAAGTGGTTTCGGCTAACCACAAACCTCACATACGTGGTTTAAATTGACCACAAACTTGTCAACAAGTGGTTTCGGCTGACCATGAACCAAACACACACATGGTTTCGGATGACCACAAACCATCACGACAGGGAAACCATCATCACTCTGGGCTTTTCTCTTTTTCTACCTACATCAAAATTGATTATTGAGTCCATATAAAAAGAAATCCATCTACCGAGATACATGGGGTACCCAGCTGTTGTACTCGCTAGTTCTATAGGAATTCTTTTCAGATATATGGCTCATCAATAAAATAAAAAAACTTTGGGGTGTTGGGTGCAACCAATCATGCACCCCTTACAACAACTCATGTACAATACATACTTTGGTTTTTCCTTTTAACAGAGGTGATTGGCACTTAGACATTTGCCCAAAATACATATGCCCATTTACAACAGAAAACTTTCTTGACTTCACAAGTAGCATCAAACTTTCTTGGCACTCAATCTTCATGACTTGTAGCACATTGTTTAGGACTGCCCTCTTTTCAACAGCCACCCAAATACTATCAATAGCTTCACAAAACTAAAATAGCAATTTCTTGAGGGATATCTCAACAACCTTCTTCAACTTAGGTAACCCATTGACACAAGCAAATTCTACCACTTCAGCATGAGCACACTTTTCTTGATAAACTTCTTACAACCAAACTACAAAACCTTTGAATGTAGCAGCACACTATGGCGTCTTCCTCATACTCTTTGAAACAATTCTAACATAGTTGCAATACACAACTTATAACCCATGTTACCAGACTTGTTCGACAAAATCACAGACCATATATCAATGTTTAAACACAACATGCCACAGCTCACAGTAAACGCTGAGAACATATAGTCTGCAATAAAAATATAGCACTTGATATCATAACAGAAAACACAAAACAAAGAGATACAAAACAGAACAGATCTTTGCAAATCAGAGCACTTGCAGCCTGGTGCGCAATCTTCCTGCGGACCTCCTTTACACAGGTCTTCTCTCTTATGTGCAGCAGTCTTACTTGGAGCTGCAACTAACAACTTCTTTTCTTGACATCTACCAGCGCTCTCATTTATGCAAACAGATTTGGGTGGTATCTTTGTTTTGACTGCTCCACGCAATAATATCACCTTCAACTGCTTCTAATTTCTTGGGCAGCTCTCACCTCCCTTTTCTTTTCTTTTTTAAAGCTGACAACTTTGCTTTTTAAACCAATCCACTTGTCATACCGGATCTTTGAAAATTGCAGATTGAACCACCACCCAGCAGCTTCAATATTTAGGCACAACAAGAATACAATTCGTTGGTCATAAGAGTCTCAATAATAGCACAAATCCACTTATAAGAAAACAGATCTCTTTAGAGAACCCACAATACTTGTCAAATTAGAGCACTTCATTCAACACACAAGCAGCTAGCAAAATGCTTTCATCACTTCTAGGACTTATAAATCAGCATTCTTGGACTCTACCAAAAAAAAACCACATCCTATATCACACACCCACAACAGATCCATCACTCAATCTGTAGACAGCTCCAACGCTCTTGCACGACTGATAATACAAAAAACTAAAGAACTGCTTGCAGGCTGGAACATTCTGATCTTGTTATTGGGCTCTGATACCATGAAAGAAATCACGGACAAAGGAGAAACCCATAAAATGAGCTGTACTGGATAGAGGCTCAATCCATTGAATTTATAGGAAAATACATTTTAAATTCTGTGAAGACTCCAGAACAAAGTTTGCTGTAGCATTTATGGCGGATAGGTGAGAGAGCATGAGAAGAATGTGAATGGTATGGGTTGTTGGGTTGGTTGGTTTGTGCAGGTTGGTCTATGCCGACCAATGTTTGAATAATAATTAATTTAGCTCTTCTAATAATTACTAGTTGCATACTTTTTATAGACTTTGCAAAGAGCTGGAAATAACCTTAACAAAGAGGTGGCTCCATAACAAAATTGACCTTGAGGCTGCTCAACAAACTTAGGTATGTTTGTCTCATCTCTGCATTAACATTTATATTATTTGCATTTTATCTTTATACATTGATAGGAAAAATTCCACAAAGATGTTGGCGATTCACAATTAGAGATTATCAAACCCTTCTAAAGTTTTTGAAGGAGACTATTATGCTTCACCATTTGAAAGAAACCTTACGATATCCACAAAGAGGTCGGCCTTAGCATGTGTATCCCTTGTAGAATTTTCCCTTAATCCTGAACTATCATTTGGCCTTAGCTTGTATTTCTCCTGGTTTATTTTCAATAAATTCCTTTAAGGAAGTTAAGTAGCAGAATAACTTCCTATCCTAATCTTGAGGAGAGGGTAATGTAAAAAATTTCTCATATATTTAAAACGGTTATAGAAACTTAACACAAACAACAGAAAACAACATGCATACCACAACACAGTGATGTATCCCTTGTAGAATTTTCCATTAATCCTGAACTATCATTTGGCCTTAGCTTGTATTTCTCCTGGTTTATTTTCAATAAATTCCTTTAAGGAAGTTAAGTAGCAGAATAACTTCCTACCCTAATCTTGAGGAGAGGGTAATGTAAAAACTTTCTCATATATTTAAAACGGTTATAGAAACTTAACACAAACAACATAAAACAACATGCATACCACAACACAGTGATGTATCCCTTGTAGAATTTTCCATTAATCCTGAACTATCATTTGGCCTTAGCTTGTATTTCTCCTAGTTTATTTTCAATAAATTCCTACCCTAATCTTGAGGAGAGGGTAATGTAAAAACTTTCTCATATATTTAAAACGGTTATAGAAACTTAACACAAACAACATAAAACAACATGCATACCACAACACATTGATTTATGTGCAGAAAATCCTTTAGGAGGAAAACCTCACACTCCAAAAGACACCCAATATATCATTTAGAAATTAATAAAAGATTACAATATACTTGCAAAGAAAACTTCTTTCAAGAGTATCACCAACCAAAGATCCAGAGGTAACTAAAAATCTATAAGACTCTTACATCCTCCATCTTACACACCTAATATATAAGAGATACAATATAAAAAATCATCAAAAAGTATTACAAATCTTTGGGTTGAAAACCATTTATAAAGCGGTGCCCATCTTATCTCCAATCAAAGATGCCCTTTGATGTGTCAACGCACACATCAACACATGTAACTCCCTTTTACAACTCATTTTATGTGTTCAACATGTTTTTACATTTTCTATGTTAGGAGACCAAACTTCTGGAGGCCATAACTTTTCAACCTGGTGTTCTATTGATGAATTGTTTGATGCGTTGGAAATCTTGCGACGTGCTCTATCACCTTCTAATTTTCTATGCCGTTTAGCCACATTTTGAGCTTGTTTCAATGCCTCAAAAGCCTCCATAATTGCATTTGCAATATTTTTCCGTTAATTTCCAAGAACCAAAACTTCAATATCTTTAAAACTGGACATGATCTTTCAACAAAAATTTACTAACATGCTTATCTAACCAAATTGAACCTTTAGGGAAAGAATAGGGAACATTCGTGGTCAAATGAAAATTTACTAAAATTAGTAACCCTATATAAATGCAAGGTTGAGACACTTTTCCCAACAATCTCCCACTTGTCGAACACCTTACAAGAGCTAAGGGAGTAACTACACCATAGTTCAATTGCTAGGGGCCATAAGGCCCATAGACTCTGAACACCATTTGAACTTCTTTGTGCTCACAACCTTTATTAATGAATCTAGAACATTCATCAAAGTCTCTACCTTAACTAGCTTAACCTTGCCATCCTCGACCATGTCTCTACCAAAATGATATTGAATATCAATGTGCTTGGTTCTAGCATGAAAAGTCGGATTCTTTGCTAGGCAAATCACATTGTCCATCATAGTAAACTTTCTTTGCTCTTGGTTTTATTCAAATATCTAAACAGTCTCTTAAGACACTTAAGTAGTGGACAATGCAACCATAGCCTGTCGCTTACTCATCCAACTATTTGCACCACCAAATAATATAAACACATAAGCACGGGTGAATCTTCTACTATCAATATCACCTGCCCAATCTAAATCCACATAACTACGAATATTAAAAGAAATTGCGTCTCCTATCATATTACCATGATAACACAAAGAATACCCTAAGGTAACTTCAAATATCTGAAGACTTTTTTAATTGCATCCCAATGAATTCTATCAAGATTAGACATATATCTGGAAAGAATTCCCACTACTTGGGCAAGGCATGTTCTTGTATAGACCTAAGTTACCGATTCAGGTGAAGATTCGGATGCGGATACGCGAAATTTTTTTTAGGAGATGCGGATGCGTGTGTGTATATATATATATATATATTTTTTTAAAAAAAATATATATATATATATATATATATATATATATATATATATATATATATATATATATATATATATATATATATATGCAAGGAAGTGCAAGAACTATACAAAAATAAATCATTTGATAGTATGAATTTCAGAATTAGAATAATGATACTTCACCAATCACCATTGATCAAGATTCAAGATATTTCATATTTGATAGTTCAACAACTTCAACTTAAAATTTCATAGACACAAATATTCAAATTGAAACAAGTTCAATAACTAATTACTCAATCTCATGTTCAAGATTCCAATGCAATTTGAACTACAAAATAAAAACTTAGTTCATCGTTCAATGTTTATCAATCAAGGATTCAAGACTCAAGACTCAAGATTCACTAATCAGATTCAGAATCATAAGGATTCTCAAGAAAATCCACATTCTCATCATCTCCAACTGCTACAAGTTCAAGATCATTTGAACCAAGAACGGTTCCACTTGTGCTAGATGCACCATGTGTCATGGTAACATCACCATCATCTATGATTGTAATAAGATCATGAAGTGTTGCATCCAAGTTTGCACACTCAAGGGCTACATCCCAAAGCTTGGTTGACCCTTGTATTCATTCTTGTTACGTGACAAAAGACGCAAGTTGGTATGAATGTAAACCAAGTCCTCAGCTTTCTTTGAGCCCAATCGGTTGCGCTTCACTGAATGGATATAGGAGTATGTACTCCAATTCCGTTCAGCAGCAGAACTTGCAACCTGGATAGTGTTCACAAAATTAAACATACAGATGCAAATGAAAAACAAATCAAAGAATGTTAAACACTAAATTGTAGAATACAAGTGGTAAACAAATTTTTTTTTTACTTGTGAGAGGATCTTGATTGCAAGACCTTGTAGATGCTTGTATGGTTGACCATACATGTATCACCATGTGATAGCTCCCATTTTTTATATTGGTCCTTTATTGCAAATGGAGACATTTTTACACCCGAAGCAAATAAGCCAAATTTTAGCCTCACTGTGTCATGCATTTCCTCATCTGGAAAGAGTCTTGTAAAAGATTTGTAGCACCCATTGGCAACTTCTTCATCCGCATATGGTGCAACTCTATCTGGCATACCAAATACTTTCTCACTATAGTACCTTAGAGATAAGGCATATGCAAGGAGGTGCAATGGGGTAATCATCTTCTCCCAATGATGATAAATGATTGCTTCCACCTTATTGCATAAGGCTTCACATTCTGTGGGGTCATTCTCATGCTATTGTATGGAAACTTTTACCTTCTCAACCATGGTGTCCATGCCATCATACACATCCCCCAAGCAAGGTGTATCTGTATCGGCAAAGCGGAGCATAGTCATAATACACTCGGTAAAATCCAATACAAATTGCACACGAGCCCACCAACTGTCATCCAAGACCAAAGCCTTGACCTTTTGGGTTCTTTTTGAATTCGAAGCCTTCTAATACCCCATTGGTTAGAAATAACCATTTGGCTTAATGTCGCTTGCACTTTGACAAGTCGTCTCATAATAGCAGTATGAGACGCAAAACGGGTCTCAACAACCTAAGCAAGTTAACAATATGTCAATAAATATTATTATATTAAGCAAAGACAAAGTTATATACAATTTGATAATTGAACACAAACATAAAATTTATTCAAAATAAATAAATAAATGAAATTTACAAATTACAATTTACCTTCAGTAGCTCCAATTTGGAGAATGATCTAAATATAGATTGCGACATGTGGTGGGTTGTCACAAACATTTGTATCTCTGCCCCCTCTTGGTAAATTTGCTTCACCCAATCTATTTGAGTGCCAATTTGTTGCATGATCAAGTTAAGGGAGTGTACAGTGCATGGTGTCCAAAAAATATGGTCATACCGACCCTCAATCAAAGCACCTGCACCCCCTACAATTTTTGGCATTGTCTGTCACCACCTGGACCACATTCTCACTACCCACCATCTCTATGGCCTCAATGAGAATTCTAGAAATGAATTGTGAATCCTTCACCTGCCCTTCACAATCAACAACTCTCAAAAACATTGCCCCTTTGGGGGACATTGCAATCACATTAATCAATGGTCGATTTCTTGCATCTTTCCATCCATTAGACACAATAGTTATACTTGAAGTTTTCCAAGAATTTTTAATTGGTTGAAGAGCTCTCTCTATAGAAGTCCTCTCTTTTTGCAATAGAGTGGTACGCATCTTTTCATACTCGAGACTTACATAATTAGCTGGAGCTTTAGTTATGGCTTGCACCATTTCCTTCCAATATGGTGATCTTACCAAGTTGAAAGGAAGACCATTGGCATAGAGGCAACGTGCAATGGCTTCATCAACAAGCTCTCTTGCCTCCATTTAAAATGCGGTGTCCAAAGGGCCTCTTTTGCGGGTGGTAACCTCTACTTCTTCCTCTTCCTCTCCTGGTACAGGTACTTCCAAGAATGGATGTTTGGAGGATACAATTGGTTCACTGGGTAATTGCATTTTGTTCTTTCCTGATGGAGGTTGATAAAAACTTTTTTTTGATCTTTTAACCAAATTATCAGCAGATTCTTGTTCTTTTACAAATGAAGCTATTTGTGCATCAGACATCCCCTTCCCACTTGTGCCTTTGCACATTGCAAATCCTTTACTAGCAGGGTCCATAAAATGAAGTTTGACCCAGGAATATGAGCTATTGAATGGTTTTCCTTTGTTACTTTGACAATAATTACACTTCCAAAGATATGAGCCACCTCCTGAAACTTGTGATACTCTCGTCGTATGTCTCCATAAAGGAGATCCAACATCAATATTTAAATTATCGTTTCCTTGCCATCCCACTGAATTTTGACTACTGGTGGTGGCCATTCTTGCACAATACAATCTAGTTTCTTGCTATAATAAGAAAATAAATAAATTTAATTTAGAAAAAAACTATGAACATCAAGCATACAAGTGCAAAAAAATGATACAAATAGATAGCTAAACTTGTTTGTTTATTTCTTGTAAATTTTTTTTTTTGAAAAATTTTTCAAAAATTTCTTCACAAACTTGAATTTTTTTAAAAATTCATCAAAATCTCAAAGAAATTCATTAAACAACTTGAGAATGGGATCAAATGCTTACCTGAAATGCTTAAAAACCCTCTGTGGAAGCTATCCCTTGCTCTACGAACATTCCTCTTCGAAAATAACCAGCTTGCCTTCAAAATCCCAAAATGAAGAGCAAATGAGAAAATAACCAGCTTGCAAACAAAATGGGATGAAGAATGGTCGAATGGCCTCTTTTAGGGCCATTTTAGGGTTTAGGAAAAAAAAGAGGTTAAAAACATGTTATTAGCACATGTTTTATTAAAAACTTAAGTGAAAAAATAATAAAAAACCTGTTTTTCTAGGCAGCCACTCACGGATGCGTCCGGATGCTTTCGTCGTAGGCATCCACCCGCATCCGGGTGCCTGTGGTGGCTTTTGGGTGGCACCCACAGGGTATGTGCTCCCGGATCTGCCTCTGTAGGCATCTGCATCCACATCCAGATAGCTTGCAGACGCATAAGTATCCTAGGTATAGACCATAGCACACATCAAACTTCCAACTGCACTCTGGAAAGGTACTTTTCTCATGTCTTCTATTTCTGATGGGGATGTAAGACAATTTAAAACAGAAAACTTTGTTTCAATAGTAAAAGGAACACATAATGGTCTACAATCCTACATGTTGAACCTTTGTAAAACTGAGTTCAAATGCTTACTCTGGTTTAGCCATAGCTTTCTATTCACTCTATCTCTTCTAATTTCCATCCGAAAAATATGTTTAGCAGCACTAAGATCTTTCATTTCAAATTTAGCGACAAGCTGAGATTTAAGTTCTACAATCATAACTTTCCCTTTACCAATGAATAACATATCATCAATAAATAATGTAATGTATAGGAAATGACCACCATCAGATTTATAATAAACACAATGATTTGATTTAGAATGCTCAAATCCCAAACTCAACACATATGTTTCAAATTTTTGGTACTACATTGTAGGACTCTATTTGCGGCCATACAAAGACTTCTTCAATTTACATACCAAATTATTTTTACCTTTTACCATGTGGTGCTCCGGCTGTGTCATGTAAATATCCTCCTTCAAATCACCATGAAGGAAAGCAATTTTCATATCCATTTGCTCAACCTCTAAATCATAAGTAGTAGCAATAGAAAGCAAAAATCTAATAGATGCCATTTTTGCAACAGGAGAAAATATCTCACTATAATCAACACCCTCAACTTAAGAGTAGCTTTTTGCAACCAACCTTGCTTTACACTTCTCAATGCTTCCATCTAAACCAATCTTTTTCTTGAACACCCACTTGCAACCAACAAGTTTTTGTCCTTCAAGCATTGGTACAAGATCTCATGTATCATTCTTTTTCAAAACTGCCATTTCATCATCCATAACAATCTTCCATGATTTTGCATCATTCATACCTAATGCCTCTTCAACTGTTCTAGGTTCATCCATGCTAGTATTCAAAGCAAAAATACATCTCCAATCATTTGAAGAATACCTTTCAAGTGGTTACCTTTGCCTTGTAGATCTTCGAACAAGCTGAGTTGGAGGTTCTTCCCTATCTTTTGGAGATTCAAAGCTAGATGAGTTCTCCTCAACTTCTTGTCTATCTAGGGGCCTCAACTCAACTTTTTCAAGCGTAGAAGGTAGTTGCATCACATCTTCCTTTTTAGTTTGTTTAGGCTGCAATGTAATAGAAGAAATTTTGCAACATGGTCCCAAAGCTTGTATCCTTTCACACCATGACTGTATCCAATGAAGATACATTTTATAGCCTTGTTCTCCAACTTTGTTCACTTCTCCTTTGGCACATATGCGTATGCCTCACATCCAAAAACTCTAAGATGTCACAATGAAGGCTTATGACTCGACCATGCCTCCATAGGTGTTTTATCAACAAGGGCTGATGTAGGAGGTCTATTAATCAGGTAGCAAGCTGTGGCAGCAGTTTTAGTCCAAAACCTTTGTTCTAGGCCAACACCACTCGGCATACTCCTACCCTTCTCCATCAATGTCATTTTCATCCTTTTTGCAATTACATTTTGTTGTGGAGAATATGGAGTTGTTTTCTGCCTATGAATGCCACAATCTTTACAAAATCTATCAAAATCATTAGAGCCAAATTCACCCCCATTATCAGTCCTAAAACATTTTATTTTCTTTCCAGTTTACAATTCAACAATTGCTTTAAATTCTTTAAATTAACTAAAAGCATTAGATTTAATCTTTATAAAATATGTCCATATCTTGCTATAATCATCAATAAATGAAACATAATATGTGGATTTTCCAATGGAAGGAACATCTACAAAACCAAAGACATCAAAATGAATAAGATCCAATACATCAAAGATTTATGAAAACTCAAGTAAAACTGAATGCTGTTTTGTTTTTCATAAATGCAATGCTCATAGAAATCAAAATGAAGATTATAATCATTCAAACCTTCAACACGGTTCTTCTTTTTCAAGGTCCGTAGACCCTTCTCTCCAATGCGGCCAAGTCTCTAGTGCCATAGCATAATTTTATCTATAGGCAACTTTGATTCAAAAGAAAAAGCACCCTTAGGTACCCAAAATCCATGGCCATCTGTTGAAGGTGAAACCCTCACCTTTTACAATGATGTATCCATAGATTTGGTCTTCACAAAAGTACTATTACACTCAACAATGTATGCATTAAGTTTATACAAAGTGCCAATTTTGACACCTCTAGCAACCAACATAACACCTCTCACCATTTTGCATCTTGCATCAGAAAAGACTACTTGCATACTCGAATCTATCAGTTTGCTCATAGATAACAAATTTCGTCTTATACTTGGGAGTGCAACACACCATTAATCTTTCTTATTCTACCATCAGGAAATCTGATTTTAACTTTACCACAACCAACAATATTTAAATGAAGATTATCACCCAAGTACACCTTACCTCCATCAAATTCTTCATATTCAGAAAACAAATCTCTATTAGAGGTCATATGAAAAGATGCACTTGAGTCAATCAGCCATGCATCATCACATGCATGAGTGGCCAAAGTTGCAATGAACACATCACAATCTTCCTTCTCAAACTCATAATCAGAATCAAATTTCTTCTTTTTTTCTTTGTAGTCTTTATGGATGTGTCCATTCTTACTGCAATTCCAACAAATAACTTTGAACTTGTTAGGAGATTTGAATCTCCCTTTGGATTTGAATTTGTTATGCTTCTCATTCTTCTTGCCTTTTTCCTTAGGTGTCCCATGAGCAACTAGGGCTTCCTTAGCATTGATAGATGCCTTCCTCCTCATCTCTTCAGAAAGAAAAGAACCCACCACATCTTCCATCCTCAAAACAACAAAAGCATTGCCAATGGCCATAATAAGAGAATCTCACGAATTAGGCAAAGAACAAAACAAGATCAGACATTTCTCCTCATCTATCTTGACACCAACGGATGCCAACTGGACCACCAACATGTTGAATGCTTCCAAGTGGTCTGTAATTTGTCCACCCTCCTCCGTCTTTAAGGAATATAGTTTCTTCCTCAAGAAAATCTTATTTACTAAAGATTTCGCTTGATACATCTCACCAAGCTTCTTACAAAGACTCTTTGTAGAGGACTCTTCATGGAGATTGATTAAAGCAGAGTCTGAAAGACACAATCTGATTAGACCCTTGGCTTTACAGTCCATAACAACATATTTAGCAGCTACATCCGGATTTGTAGGTTTCATGACAATCTTACAACAACCTTCCACAAATCTCAATTTACTAGTAGATCCTCCATCTTTAACTTCCACATTTCAAAATTATTTCCTAAACATTTCTCCATCTCTATTCTCCCTGACAAACTAGCCATCTGAAAATTTTTGCAACAAGATCACAAACTATCATCTACACAAACTCCCTCTCAAATTTGGATTAGTTCAAAAAACCTAACTACCCACAATTGAAATCAAAGGTGATCAAGCTCTGATACCACTTGTAAGGAAGTTAATTAGTAGACCAACTTTCTACACTAATCTTGAGGAGAGGGTAATGTAAAAACTGTTAATGTTTTGACAAAAAATGAAGATAAATAGCAAAAACAAAAGAATGAACACTAAGACAACAATTTATCATGGGAAAACCCTCTAACTCGAGGGAGAAAAACCCAACCACAAATATATCACTTTATTGATGAATAAGCGGAAGTCTGAAATACAATATGCCCAAACACAAGGCTCAAACTGAAGTGATATCAAGAAACACAAGATATCAATATCAATCCCATATGAATTCCTCCTCAAGAATAAATAAAATTACGTTGACCCTTCATTATCTTGCCGTTACAAAGTGAAGATCCCTTCATTGTCTTGACCTTTCATTGTCTTGACTCTTTGTTTACCAAACAGCCATGCAAGAATAAACTCTTCGATGATCAATAACCACATATGCATATGGCTCTTTGATGACCAACGTTACACAAGAACAAAATCTCCATAACATGGCCAAACTGATTTATCAATGTCTTTCAGCCAATGACCAAATGCTTGGGAAGATGACAATTTCAATAGAGATAATTATCACAGGTATAGCAGATAGCTCCTGCAGCTACCAATCTTCAACAAAAACTTTCTCATATTTTTAAAATAGTTAATGAAACTTAACAAAAACAACATGCAGAGCAAACTTCTCTCAGGAGTATCACCAATTAGAGATCCAAAGGTAACTAAAAAGCTATAAGACTCTTACACATACCCTCCATTCAGGCACCTAATATATAAGAGATACAATACAAGAAATTATCAAATGGTATTACAAAACTATGGGCTGAAAACCACTTATAAAGTGGTGCTCACCTTTCTCCATTCAAAGATGCCCTTTGATGTCCCTTTGATGTGTCAACACACACACACCAACATGTGTAACTCCCTTTCACAACTCATTTTAAATGTTCAACATGTTTTACATTTTCTATGTTAGGAGACCAAACTTTCGAGGCCATAACTTTCGAGTCGAGTATCCAATTGACGAACTGTTTGATGCGTTGGAAAGCTTGTGATGTGCTCTATCACCTTAAACCACTACACCATTTAGCCACATTTTGAGCCCATTTTGGTGCCTCTAAAACCTTTGTAATTGTATTTGCAATATTTTCCGGCAATTTCCAATAGCAAAAACTTTAATATCTTCAAATCTAGACATGATCTTGCAACAAAAGTTTACTGACGTGCTTATCTAACCAAATTGAACCTTTGGGGAAAGAATAGGGAAGATCCATGCTCAAATGAAAATTTACTAAAAATAGTAACCCTATATAAATGCAAGGTTGAGACACTTTTCCCAACAATCCTGAATTAGCATATGAGCTGTGTGCTTCATTATGGTTCTACATTGACACGGCTAGCACAAATGCTGAAGTCATACATTTCTTTGTCCATGGCATGAGTTTAATGTCATGAAGAAAACCCTTTAATACATACCTAAAATTATAGTTGAGTACTAATTATAGAATTGTGGTGGCATGCACTGAACATATTGTTGTAGACATGTCTAGGTCATTTGCGGAGTATGGCAACAAAATTTTAGAAAACTCATCTAATTTTTATCACTCTATTTCAATGCAGCTAGCTTCATATGATGAAAAAAAGCCTTGAATATATTGTATGTGATTTTAATATCCATTTTGGTAATAGTTACAGATATTTGTTAGCTTTTCAAAACATAGAGAATGATATGCATTGGAAAATAGAGAATGATATTAATTCCCTTGTCATAGATATAGGTCCATCTTAAAAAATTTAAAATTATCATCTTCACGTCATTCTGCTGGTATATTTGAATATAGGTTTGGATCTTAAAATTATATACAAAATTATCATCAATTTGGCCCATCCCAAATGTCATCCACATTGGGCTGTTCATTTGAAGGACACATTGTAGGATGGAAAGCTAATGAAAACAATCTATTCTTCTTTACAAAAGGTAGCTAAATCAACATTTCATAATTGCAAAGTTTTAGAACAACTTGAGAATAGTGAAGTGTTGAACTATATAGTAATTAGATTGGGAGGAATTGACAATAACTTTAAATGCTGGTGTATGGAATTGGGAGCATTGACAATTCATTTACATTAAATTGCTATAGAAAAGCTATATCCAAACAGAAAGAAACAAAAGACAGTTACAGTAAATTGCTATTTGACAAATGCAAGAACATTGAGGGGAAGGAGTATCCCCATTTACAGTGCTAAATAAATTGTATACACCAATTCTAATCGATCATTAAACTTTGTCTTAAAGTTTTAAGCTCATTCTAAGTTTGGTGCTTATTTTATTAAGCTACTGAAATAGATTGCATAGAGAACTTCAATCAATAGAAATGGAAGATGCAGATAATCTATGTATAGAAAAGTAAAAATTAAGCTGGGGTATGGGATTCCCTTGCAACTCCTTCATACTGATATGAAGCAGAGGCTGTACCAAACATAAGTCCAGTGGGAAACCCACTTCTACTTAGTACATTTATTATTCCCAAGTCGATACAAGGTCCATCCCTCAGCTATTAATCATAGTAAACTATATTAGATATGCCACGAGGATCTTGTTAAGATTCTTCCTCTAATGAGTATTATTAAGCCTGGAATTAAATTTGAATAAAATTACAGATCAGAACTTCCCAAACTTATATGAAATTCGTTTTCTAAATGTTGTCTCCTCCTGATGTATCTAATAGTTTTATTAATTTTTCAGAAAAAAAATTGTTGTCTACTTCTGAGACCATTATGGGTTTGAGGTTACCCTACCGGTAGTATAAGCTGCACCTCATTGGATTTTCTAATAAAAATGTTCCCAAGCTTGAAACAGAAAAATAGAGCAACAGAATAATAAACCAGAGAATACACAAATTCACACAACAAATGAGCAGCTGAGAATCTTGGATAAATTGTATTGATAATGTGCAAACAGCGATACATGTATATTCAAACATAAAGGCAACAACCTGCCTATAAATCTGCTAGACTCTTTGACAACAAACTGCTTGATGTTGGACAACACACTGATGAAGATGGACAGGTAACTTGACTTTCCACAGCTAACTGGTTCAGAGGAACAGATTGACAGTTAGCTATTATCTTAGACTAGAAGTATTTGACACATATGTACAGCTCAAACAAATTCTGTTTGACTTATTCTAACACCCATAATAGAATTTTGTTCAACTCCTAACATATTTTTATATGTTACAAACATTATTTTGCCCAGTGACTTAGTGAATATATCAACCACATTGTCATTGGTGTTACAATAATGCAACTCTATCTCTTGAGACTGAATTCTCTCTTGCAAAACAATGTTGAGTTTCTATATGCTTTAATCTTGCATGATAAGCAGGATTGTACTTTGAATGTTACACTTCATTGAAGTCTCTCCTTGCTTTTGTCCCATATCTTCAAGAATTCGCCTTAGCCAAACTCCTTCACAGGTAGCACTGCACAATGATTTGTACTTAGCTTCAATAGATGAGAGGGAAATTGTTGGTTGCTTCCTGCCGCTCCAAGAAACAACACCTGATCCTATGCTGAATGCATAACCAGTTGTTGATTTATGATCATTTGGATCACCTGCCCAATTAGAATCTGAATTACTTATGAACTCAACATTCAAATGTTTAGTATATTAAATGCCAAAAGTTATGGTAACCTATAGGTATCAAATGGCTTTTTTTTGTTGCTTTCCAATGAGGCTCAAGAAGATTAGCCATGAATTGGGTTACTATGCTGATAGAATATGTAATATCAGGCCTAGTAGTGGTCAAATAGTTCAAAGATCCTTCATTTCAAATGCTTGTCACTAGTAAATTTTAGCCTGTTTTTCGACGAGGATTAGTCGATTATTAGACGCTCATTGGTCAGCTAGTCGACTATAACGACCGTCAGAGTTTTTTAGTCGATATTATGACACATCAAGTGTCTGTCGAAATTGCGACGTCAAAAGTGGTTGAATTATCGACGGAGATGACGTCGAAATCATTGCTTCAACCTGGAAGAATTGCCTGTTATATCGTTAAACTCTGCGACCAATGTTGGTCGAAAGTGCGATGTACAATCGTCATAATAAATGTCGATTGTATAGCTTTCTCGTCGATATGCCTATTCTTTGTTGGTTGAAAAAGCGACTGAAAATTTAATTTAATTTTTTTTTAAAATATTGATTATCAAATTAAGCACAACAATATTATGTCGCTGTTGTTTACTGTTTGGGAAAGGCTTTCTCGGATTGCCACTCTCCATCACCCGCCATTTCCACCTTAGCATTCCCATTTCTTGGGAATACTTCTCATCGTGTATGACAAGGTAGAGCTCTTTTATAGACGTAGGTTATTGAATCATTATCTCTGCACTAGTACTCAATCTAGAAACCCTTGTATGTATATAGCCACTCTAGAAAATCTCCACATCTAGAAAATCTCTACAAAAATCCCTTCTGGCCTCCACTGCATATACGTCTTCTCAGAATCTAAAAACTTCGGCCCATCATTGATTCTCATCAATGTACCAATTTGATTTGTCTGTGGACCGAGACCTTAAATTATTGAGCTTCTCTTTGTTTTGAGAAGAGAATAACATTCTCTACTTAACAGGGCCAACCATGTGAAGGTGGAAGCTCATCTGGCCCCTCCTAGGAGCCTCTTATGACCCTTTACGACATTTTAAGACCTCTAAGATGTATTCTTAGGGATCGTAAACGATTATAAAGGGTCATAAGGGGTCTTGGGACACAACTGAGAAACATAATTGTAGGCATCGTGGTTACAATTTTTTGGAGACAACGTAATTGAGTTGTATACCCAGACGATGGAGAGCAACTCCTGCACCTCCGATTCCAAGTTGACTACATTTGTTGCTCATGAATACAAGGTCCTCCAACAGATGTATTCAACTTGGAATCGGGGGTGCAAAAGTTGCTCTCCATCGCTTGGGTACATAACTCAATTACGTTGTCTCCAAAAGATTGTGACTATGATGCCTACAATTATGTTTCTCAGCTGTCGTGTTTATGTGCATGTTTTTTATGTGTTTTGGATAGTAAGTCTAATTTAATTTGTCCGTCGACTAAGACCTTAAATCATGTAATGAGGAGGCTTAGAACACTAGTATATGCAAATTTCATTATTTAATAATAAAAATTTATTAAAATGTTTATACCTTCTCTCATTTGCTGGTGTAATTCCTCTTTGAGTATCCCCTTTCTCCTTTGCATCCAAAATGAACTCATTCCAATCTCTCACTGGAATAAAGGGAGGACGCTCAAACTTCAGCGAGACTTCATACCATGTAGCGTTCGTAGATTACGTTCAATGCGTTATTTACGTTCGTAAATCAGCGTTGCGTACAAATCTGCAGACGGTGCATGGTACGAAGCCTCACTCAAGCTTGAAAATGATAGTCAATCCATAGTCAAGGTCAAGGAACAAATGGAATAACCAAGAAAACACTATACGTTAAATCATGTGATTGATAGCAGATTGGGGCTCACCTGAGCCATAAACATGAAGAATTATTCTAAAAAAAGATGTAAACCATATATATGCGCACTTGAGGCAAAGAGAAGTTACGTCATATCCATATTAAAATATTAGTTACAATATGAAAATACTAAACTAACTAATTCCTGAGTTCATCTCTGCATATGGTCGCAACAAAGATATGCGATTACAATACAGAGAAAGCACCGTAAAAATATAATTTTGGAATTTGCCCTAGCCTGACATGTTTTGCACTCAAATCCTTCATTGCAGATAAGTGGAGATGGGCGGATAGATGCAGATGAGTTGTCATCGACTCAACTAAAGTATCCACATCCATTATTTCCCTGTGATGCCCAGTCTACATTAGTTCTTATATTATAATGAATAGTATTTACATTAGAAACATTAAATATATACACATTAGCAACCTTTTTTCTATTTGGGCAGCACCAAAATGGTTGTCTAGGGTTGTTCGATGTTCGTAAAGTTTTCAACACACACTGCCCACCACCACATTGACAGTTTGACACATTGACAAGAGTCATCGAGCCTATATCAATAATGCACCGCACCATCGTTACTACATTTATTATTTTTATATGAAATACACCATGGAGTACCATAAGAAATATTAACCATTTACAATAATGAAAAATAAACCTAAATCAAATAGCTCATTTTTTTATTAGCATGTGTAGTCTCTGTGTATATGAAAAATGAAAGAAATATGATGCTAAAATAAAATAGTGAACAAAATAGTATTGCATATATAGAGTGATTGAAATATACCATCAAAAGAAGGTGACAAAATCCTGTCACGAAGCACAGACATAGGAAATCAAAAAGGGACAAAAGACAAGAAATAAGAAAAATCATTACGACTATAGAAAAATCATTTATACTATAATAAAAAAAAGAAGCACTCTTTGTCAACAATTTTCAATATCATTAGGACTATAGAAAAATAATTAAGACTATACAAAATCAAATTTTAGAAATGGATGGTTCTGATGCTTTGCCATTACAACAATTGAGCATTCATCATTTGGTATTGTGTATTCCATTTAAGTATGTCAACAATGTTCAAAATCCTGTCACCAAGCACAGACAAGAAATAAGAAAAATCATTAGGACTATAGAAAAATCAAGTTCTAGAAATGGACGGTTCTGATATTGCTTTGCCATTACAACAATTGAGCATTCATCATTTGGTACTTCTTGGTGTATTCCATTTAAGTTTTTCAGTTGTCGTGTTTATGTGCATGTTCTTTATGTGTTTGGCTTCTCTCCCTCGCAAGGGATACGCCGATAGGTAATTGATTTGAAAGCATAATGATTTGATAGTCTTTTTTCAAGATAGGCGTAATCATCCCGCCAACCTTAACTAGCAACATTTGTGATATATGTCAAGTACTTATAATCAGTATGCCCAACAAATAGAGATTTAGTAGTAAAAACATGTCCTTTGGTTTACTAGTTTACTTATAATCAATATGTCCTTTGGTTTACTAGTTTAATCTGGTTTAAGAATGGTTTGTTTAATGTTTGAATGTACCATTGAATGAAGCTTGGCTATATTAAGTACAATCTTAAGACTCGTGACTCTTCAAATTCTCTTGTTTCCTTCAGACCTCCAAACATGTGTACTTTGAGTAGCCCTCCAACAAATGGACTTGTGATGATTTTCACAATAGTACATGTGTAGGAGGACTACTCAAAGTACCGCTTAGGCAAATCTGAATGTTCATCACCTGTGCTGCTATGCATATAAGAGTTGATCATAGAAGGTATATGCTAGACCCAACAACAAATAGATTTGTGGTGATTTTCACAATAGTACATGTGTTGCTAGCACGAAGGAAGATTTGACCTAGCCAAATCTTCCTTGTACCACACAAACAATTGTGAATAACTATGTCTACTCCAACCTTAATTGTTTAAGAATTCATCATATCAAATAACGTATGTTTAATAATTGATTGGTCCAAGGCAAGGTATTGATGCAGGAGCATCCTGGGTGTAAGAGCAATCTTGCATCACCCAAAAATATTTATGTTTTTGTATTCAATAAGGGCTATCTTGTGCAGAGCTGCTATTTATGGAAACTTGCTATCTTTAGTAAGTTGGTCATCCGATCTCAAAATGTTTTGATTTCTTCCCTGGAGGTTCATTTTGGTCATATCAGCCTGCTAGTAAAGTTTCATTGACAGATCAAGTCTAGCTTTGTAGATATTGAATATTTTCGGTATTGGCAACATGGTACATAAACTTTGAACTCAGTTTTGAAGATTTTTGTGGCCTTTCCGGAATAGGGTTATAATAGTCAATCGGGTCAATTGGTGATGACTTATGGTCTTCGAAAGTTGGGTCACCTGAAATGGCAGAAAATGATTTTCCTTCAAAATTTTTGTTTCGGTTTCATAAGTTATTTTGAGCCGACTATGATGTAATAAAATGAAAAATAAAATAATTCTAAGTTTGGTCGGCCTTATTGGCTAAAATTCTAGAACCTTCCCAGGCGGTGGAAAATTGCCTATATAAGGAAAGTTGTAGTGTTGTTTTAGGCAGTTCAGATAGTTCTGGTTAGTAGATCTGGGTAATAATTCGAGGCTTTTTCCTACAGAATATTGTAAGGGAATGCCCATTTGGCTTTGCATATTGTAATTTTGAAAGTTTGTAATTCCACATTTGTGGAGATAACAAGAAGCCCATTTTTTGTTCTTGCATATTGTTGTTGTTTCTCTGTTTCTGTTATGTGTTTGTGGTATTAAGGGAAGCACCCTTCATCAGGTATGTACTCTAATTATTGATTCAGGGGCACATAGCAATTTGGTTTCAGTTGATATGGTGTCTAAGTTGGGATTGACATTAGTAGAACATCCTAACCCTTATAGTGCCACTTAGGTAAACCAAGAGTTGAATGTGAAGGTTAGTCAGAGGGCTCTTGTCAATTTTTCAATTGGGGCCATATCATGATCAAGTTTTGTGTGATGTCATATATATGAATTATGGGCATATATTGTTCACAAAGGCAAAGAGAAATTTCAGTTAATACCACTAACTTGCAGAGATAAAGACAAGATAATAATGTGTTTTGGTGATACTATTCCTCTTCATAAGCAAGGAAACATTGCAGGTGATACAGGTTGGTATGGGCAGCAAGCATACAAACATGGATTGACTAGGACAATGCTGAACAGTCCTAGAAATGCAGACTTTTGGGATTTGAACTATGTTCAAATAGGTATAGTCAAGTGTCCTATTGAAGGGCAGCCAGTAAACAACCATGTTCAGATGTGGACGGACAATGCCCCTGATAAGAATCACTTTACCTGAAGATTGTGCCATGTTCGTAATTTCCAAGCTGTGTCCATTTGATTAATTCTCCAAATTTTGGTTGCACTCCTTGCATTGGTTGACATTTTCCTAATTATAGGGTTTGAATTTCACAACAGAAGGAAATCAATACTAAGATGAAATTTTGGTATGTAGGATCTGCATTGCCTATATATATTTGTGACCAAAGATATGGATTGGTCTACAATGCCTCCAAAGCTTCTACTCAAAAGAATCTTCTCACCACTCGCAAGTCTTCAAATTCTCTTGTTTCCTTTAGACCTCCAAACATGTGTACTATGAGTAGCCCTCCAACAAATGGACTTGTGATGATTTTCACAATAGTACATGTGTTGGAGGAAAGCTCATAGTACTGCTTAGGCAAATCTAAATGCGCATTTGCACCCGTAGAAAACTATGCCCCCATGTCCCATGGGATGCCATGCCTACTCCAATGTTTATGTCATACACCCTGCGGTAGTCAGACCGTGTGTCGTGCCTGTGCAGAGAGTATTTATTACATAATTTTCAAAGATGATATAAATATATTATATTTTATACTTAGCAAGATTTAATATTAATATGCTTAGCAAGATCTTGCTAAGTATAAAATATAATCTTGATTATACATAATCTTGCTAAGTAAAAAAAAAGGTGAATTTCATTATTTCATTTGCGAAAAAAAGAAGCAAGTCTGGTTCTCCAACGACCACAACCGATTTCATGTTGGTTGGATCAGTTGGAAGACTTTTTGAAAGTGGGTTTTAAACCTTGTCCAATCACGAGATTGGCACAAGGAGATGATCTTCCAAGCAACATTGAATAAAAGAAACCCAAAAAGCATTCTGAGTACATTTTTGTTATCATACTCTATCTGTTGCAAATAGGTAGACGGATTGATCATTCCGCAAGTTCATTGTATGCATTGTTTATTTGAATCCATCTTAGTTTTGACTGTCGTTTGATTTCAAGTTTTAGTTACATTTACATAGTCGATTATGAACTGAACACATGGCTTGAGTGTCATAGCAAACCTGATCATGTAATGGTTAGAGAGTTTCAATGTCACTGCAGGTTCATTTGCGCATCCATAGTTCTTGTTAGAGTTCATTAAACTAGACTTTGCAAACATTGTATTTTAAATTTGGTGTTGATCTACGCAAGAACCCAACCTCACTAACAGACTGGCTTGGGAAAATCTATAGTCGGCTCTGTAATGTAGGAACATTTCCAGGCATTAGTTTTACCATGGCAATGTATGAGAAGGACAATTCATGATGGCTACTCTAATACATATATTGTTCACAAAGGCAAAGAGAAATTTCAGTTAATAACACTGACTTGTAGGGATAAAGACAAGATAATAATGTGTTTTGGTGATACTATTCCTCTTCATAAGCAAGGAAACATTGCAGGTGATACAGGTTGGTATGGGCAACAAGCACACAAACATGGATTGACTAGGACAATGCTGAACAGTCCTAGAAATGCAGATTTTTGGGATTTGAACTATGTTCAAATAGGTACAGTCAAGTGTCGTATTGAAGGGCAGCCAGTAAACAACCATGTTCAGATGTGGACGGACAATGCCCTTGATAAGAATCACTTTACTTGAACTATGCCCTGGGTATTTAAGTTCTCTTTCTATAAATTTTTTTTTGAAATTGGACAAATACACGACAAGTTATAAGCTATGTAGTGAAGGTATGCCAAAATTACGGTTTAGTCAACTTCAAACGTTAATAAAATATGAAGATTGTGCCATGTTCGTAATTTCCAAGCTGTGTCCATTTGATTAATTCTCCAAATTTTGGTTGCACTCCTTGCATTGGTTGACATTTTCCTAATTATAGGGTTTGAATTTCACAACAGAAGGAAATCAATACTAAGATGAAATTTTGGTATGTAGGATCTGCATTGCCTATATACATTTGTGATCAAAGATATGGATTGATCTACAGTGCCTCCAAAGCTTCTACTCAAAAGAATCTTCTCACCACTCGTGACTCTTCAAATTCTCTTGTTTCCTTCAGGCCTCCAAACATGTGTACTACGAGTAGCCCTCCAACAAATGGACTTGTGATGATTTTCACAATAGTACATGTGTTGGAGAAAAGCTCACAGTACTGCTTAGGCAAATCTAAATGCTTAGGCATTTGTACCGGTAGAAAACTGTGCCCCCATGTCCCATGGGATGCCATGCCTCCTCCAATGTTTGTCATAGACCCTGCGGTAGTTAGACCCTGTGTGTCATGCCTGTGCAGAGAGTATTTATTACATAATTTTCAAAGATGATATAAAGATATTATATTTTATACTTAGCAAGATTTTAATATTAATATGCTTAGCAAGATCTTGCTAAGTATAAAATATAATCTTGCTAAGTAAAAAAAAGGTGAATTTCATTTCTCATTTCATTATTTCATTTGCGAAAAAAAGAAGTAAGTCTGGTTCTCCAACGACCACAACTGATTTCATGTTGGTTGGATCAGTTGGAAGACTTTTTGGAAGTGGGTTTTAAACCTTGTCTAATCACGGGATTGGCACAAGGAGATGATCTTCCAAGCAACGTTGAATAAAAGAAACCCAAAAAACATTCTGAGTACGTTTTTGTTATCATACTCTGTCTGTTGCAAATAGGTAGACGGATTGATCATTTCGCAAGTTCATTGTATGCATTGTTTATTCGAATCCATCTTAGTTTTGACTGTCGTTTGATTTCCAGTTTTAGTTACATTTACACAATCGGTTATAAACTGAACACATGGCTTGACTGTCATAGAAAACCCGATCATGTAATGGTTAGAGAGTTTTAATGTCATTGTAGGTTCATTTGCGCATCGACAGTTCTTGTTAGAGTTCATTAAACTAGACTTTGCAAACATTGTATTTTAAATTTGGTGTTGATCTACGCAAGAACCCAACCTCATTGACAGACCAGCTCGGGAAAATCTATAGTCGACTCTGTAACGTAGGAACGTTTCCAGGCATTAGTTTTCCATGGCAATGTATGAGAAGGACAATTCATGATGGCTACTCTAATACATATATTGTTCACAAAGGCAAAGAGAAATTTCAGTTAATAACACTGACTTGCAGGGATAAAGACAAGATAATAATGTGTTTTGGTATTCCTCTTCATAAGCAAGGAAACATTGCAGGTGATACAGGTTGGTATGGGCAGCAAGCATACAAACATGGATTGACTAGGACAATGCTGAACAGTCCTAGAAATGCAGACTTTTGGGATTTGAACTATGTTCAAATAGGTACAGTCAAGTGTCCTATTGAAGGGCAGCCAGTAAACAACCATCTTCAGGTAAAGTGATACCTATGCTAAAATTGAGAAGTTCACCTCTTACCCCTCACTTATAGTTGTTCCTTTAAGGGAAGATTGTAGGGCCCAAATGATAGCCTTCAATTATATGTACTAAGTGTTACAATGGAAATGTAGGTCTATAGGAGATTCTCAACATTGTTTAGGGGTTTAATGAGTGGCAAAAGAAGATAGAGATCTTCAAGGAAAGTGTATTAGACATGAAACAATGACAAATAGAAGATAGAAAACACCGTAACCATCATAGTCTTCTAGAGTCAACAACATCAAGGATAAAGGGCAAATAAGAGGACAATGTTTGCATGAACAAAGGCCCTAAATCATCAGATTTAAATGACAGTCGTGATGTTAAAGGACAACTAAGAGAAATTAATATGACAATCCAAGTGCATATGATATAGACCTTTTATCTAAAGACAAATCAAGTCTAACCAAAGAGATTAGAGGGTGACGGTTTTTTATTAATGATAGAGTTATAGAAATAAAACAATCCTTTTGGAATGATGACTGCGAGGATGAATAATAGTGGATGTAAGTCATGAAAATATGACAGTGGTGATAGAGATTACTAGAAAGGTTCAATTTTGAATCACAATAAGGAAAGAATGATAGACACATAGACAATGAAAGGAAGAGTTCTTAGACACAGTTGAGTTAAAGACTATAAAATGGTTGATATGATGATCTCAATTGAAAAGACAAAGAAAAATGACAAAGCAATGTGAAGGGACCAACATGATAGTCATACAACACATGAAAACTACTGCAGACAAGGTGAAAGGAACATGAATGTGACATTCCTCTCAAGGGTGTATCATGAAAGACAACCTTTTATACTTCTTAATGTGACAGTTTCAAAAAGGACAGTTCTATTCAGTCACAAGACCGAGTGTTTCATGACAGTCTTCTATAGATAGTGTGATGTCCCCATCTTTAACCTAGTAACATAATAGCAACAAAACACATCTAGTCAAGGGGTGGCAGACCTTGAGCACCTCAAGATAGTTAGGAGATAGTGGCAAATTGTACATAGAAAGTAAGAGTTCAAGTAGATAGTTTGCATATTCTTTCCACAAATAGTCAATAAGCATCAAATGTATCAAGGAAAATCGTGAATTCTTTCAATAAGATAATTTTCCTATTTAGCATCAAGGAGCACATCAAAGAAATGCAATATGAGAATGTGTTATGATCGAGGATGACAGATATCGAGTATCTCCATCAATCACTACCAAGCTCACATGTTATCAAGAATGACAATCTTGTGGACAACCACCTTATCAAGAAGAGCAGGGTACTTTCACAAGGAAAGGCGTAGGGTAATGGTAGAGTTTTATTTTCGATGTTCGGAAGTGCATTTACTCGTGAGTCAGTCGCCTCATACTTCTGAATATCAGTAAGTATTTAGCAGTAAGGAAGACTGTTGCAAAAGTGGATAGAGGTGCAGGTCGCTTCCAAGTTATTTGATGCAGTGAAGGAGATCTAGTTAAGATATTGGGACAGAGAGAAGGGACGCTTTTGACGGCGCGCATGAGAGACCCATGATCGATCTCGTGAACTTAGATGATGTTGTAGTCAGTTCTTGTCTCATCATGAAAGCACTTCGATAAGGATGCAAATGGTTCTATTTATAGTCCTCTGTTCTTGTGTTTTTTCACAACACAATGGAAAATCACCTAGGCATAACATGTCGATGTAGCAAGGTGGAAGCGTTGCAAGAAACACCAGAGGAGCAAATACAAAGGATTTTTAGCAAGGCGAAGGAGAAGGAGCATGTGACTATGGTGTCAATCCTGGGGGGTGACTTCTGGTCTGGTGGCATAGTTGTTCCAGCCGATCATACAGATTTTCATGGACCCTCTGCATGGTACAAGATTGGCCTGTAGAATCGTGGTAGATGAAATATACCTAGAGGTGGTGGAGGCAATGGACAACATCGATACCCACCTAACAAGCAATGGTTTGCTGGGTTTCTTTGCATTGGAAGCTGAAGGAAAGAAGACATTGATGAAGAAGGCGTGGTCAGCCTTCAAAGGTGTTAAGGAATACGATCAGGTGAAGTATGGAGCCTTTCTCCAAGCAAACGAGAAGCTCTTTTCGGAGGAGATATGAGCAAGATTGGTAGAAATTGATCAGGGAATAATGTATTTATACCACTAATCACTTTTGGTTGTAATCTGGAGGTTTTTCCTCATATGTAATCTTTATTTTCAATGAATACAAAAAGGGTACTGCCCTAGGCAGAACTTATTTCAAATAAATGATAATCAACACTTACCAAATAGAACCAGAAAGTCCCATGATCACTGGGCAAGTAGTTCAAACCCTATTATGGCCTGAGAAATTTTCAAAATTCAAACCCTATTCTGCCCAGTTTTATAAATATGACCTTGCAACAGGTATGGGCATGTAGGTGGAACTTTCTATGGCATGCAACAGGTATGGCCGTAGGAGACATGTATGCAAAATGTGGAACCATGGCCAAGGCCCACGTAAAGCTTCCAAACAAATGTAGTTGGCAGGTGTAAAGCCAAATGCCACAATCCTATGCATAAACCCGCAGAACATTTAAGGAAGCCCTTGTTCAATACACAACAAAGCAAAGAAGAATGCACGAATTAATAATCCTCTGCCACATACCTTATGTAAGATTCGTGCACAAAGAAGGAAGCCCTTGTTCAATACAAAACAAAGCTCAAGCTCCTACTACTACCCCACGATGTCAAGTAGATTCGCGCGCGCGCTTCTCTTCTTTTTTTCGCAAATGAAATAATGAAATGAGAAATGAAATTCCCTTTTTTTTTTATAAGTTATGCCCGCGTTTGTCGAAATTTCGACCACCATGGAATTTGTCGCTATTTCGACAAACACGGGCATAAATTAAAAATAAAATAAAAAATTTCCTTCTATAATCCGACCAAGCAAAACCTTCTTATTTTTTGGTCAAAAATTTTGGTAGAAAAACTAGGTCAAATGTACTAGTGTGTGATTAATCTTCTTTGATTTCATCAATCAAATCTATAGCACTTCTTGTTGATTAAGTCATCCACATACAATGAAATCATAGTAACTCGACGACATGTCCCCCCCCCCCCACCCAAATCCCTGACGTTCCTAGAATAGGGATGATCGGGGATGGGGGGACAACATTTCAGCGTCCCCTGCGACGTCGTCGTCCCTGAGGAGACGTGGGGATGCCCCGACATCCCCGGTCGGGAGAGGGGGATGCTCAGGCGTACCTCAACCCTTGAGGGGACGCCCAAACGTCCCCCGTCACGACAAGCCAAAAAAGAGACGCAAAAAAAATACAAGTTTTTAATTTTTTTATTGGTTACATCGTAACCCTAGAGGTATGTGAGGCCCATCTAGTATGTTATATTACATCAAAACATTTTCAAGCTTCATTTGTATTCATTTTTTCATTTTTATGTGTTCGCAACAACAACAAGAGGAAGAGTGAATAACTGAGAAAAGGGTGATTGTAAGAGTGAAAAGAGTGATTGCAAGTCAAAGAGGAGTGACAAGGAGCAAGAAGAAGAGGAGGAAGATTCTTCACCTTGTTGAAGAGATTTCTCATTTTCAAATGAATGTTCATTGTTTTAAGTTTTACATTTGTTGTTGTTTCATTTTCTTTTAGTTATCTGATTTCATTTCTAAATTGAAGTAGATTCTTGTTGTTTCATTTTCTAAATTTTTATTGTTTAATTTAAAAATTTAATGTAGGGCATAGGTTGAAACCATGTATTTATTGATTTTTTTCATTTGGTGAAATGCAGTGCCAAAATGAGCTCCCATAGTTATGATAATGAAACATATGATGATGAGATGGAATTGGAAACTCATTCTCATAGTGGCACTGATATTCTTTTAGATTACGAACTTGAGCATGGTGATGATCATGACACTAATGAGGGGGATGAGCAAACTGAATCCATAGATAGTTGGCCACCTAGTCCATCGTCTATTGATTGCCCCTCCACACTTTTGGGAAACTGGGCTAGGGTGCTTATGATCCTAAATCTCCTCTTAGATAGTTGGCAACGAGGATAACAACCCCAACACAATCAGGTGGTGGCACAAGGAAGTGGAAATGCAACATTTGTACTAGAGAATGATTTGGTAGCATCACTAGAGTGAATGCACACTTCCTCTTTTGGACAGGAAAAGGTGTGGGATCATGTAAGTTTTTGGAGGAGCTTAAAATTTTGCATTATATAATTGAATTCAACAAGCTATGGGGTATTCCAGATGACTTGGGAATTGCAATGCCTACTACCTTATTTGGTAGGCAACATATTCAGAGTATTCAACAGGCTCATGAGCAACATATATAGGGGCAGCCACGTATTCACACTCCTAGATTGCAGTAGAGATCAACAACATCATTGTTAGGGGCAACTCGGGACCTTCCACTTATAGTGCTATGGTTGAAGCATAACTGAGCAAGGGGAAACGAAAGGTGACAACTGAAAGTAACCCCATAGTAGATTTGTTTAATGTGTGCTTGAAAGAGGAGATAGAGGATTCCATTGGGAGATTTTTTTTTTTTCAATGACATACCACTTGATGTAGCTTGATCTCCTTATTATAAGGAAATGATGCAGTTGGTGGTGAGGGGTGGAGGACCATTATTTATGCCACCAGGTGAGCACCAATTGAGGACCGCAATCTTGGATAACGATGGAGAGCATGAGGGCAATTTGGGAGGAGTCTCGATGCAACATTATCATGGATGGGTGGACGGACATTAGGAACCGTCCACTCATCAATATCATAGTTACATGCATAAAGGGTCCATTCTTTCTCAAGGCAATTGATTGTTTAGGGCATCAAAAGGATGCTGATTTTTCAGTTTGACATCTTTCACACATTTATTGAGGAGATTGGGCCACAAAATGTGGTCCAAGTAGTGACATATGCAACACCTATATGCAAATTGCAGGGAAGCTTATTGAGGCAACATATAGACATATTTGGTGGACTCCATGTTGAGTGCATGCCATGAACAATGCACTCAAGGACAGGGGGATGCTTGACTGGATTAAGGGAGTGGTTAGTGATGTTATAGATGTGCATATGTATATCTGCAACCACCACTCTTCACATGCACTCTTTAAGAGCTTTATGAAGGAGATCTTGAAACCAATTGAGACCATATATGCATCCTATTTCATTACAGATATGCATCATATTTCATTATTTTGGAGAGAATGCTTGAGTTGTAGGAGCCACTGCAACTCATGGTTATGATGATTGAGTGGAATCGATGGGATGGATCTAGGACAGAACAAGGGAGGAGGGTAAAGGAGATAGTGAAGAGTGATGTATTTTGGAGTGATGAAAAATACATAGTCTCTATCAGCAATCTAGTTTTTTATGTCATCAGATATGGGGATGGGGATGCACCTAGCCTTGGGGACGGCCAAGCATAGAATCAATGCACTCGTACACCTCTCCAAGGCTAGGTGCATCCCCATCCCCATATTTGATGACCTGAAAAATTGGATTGATGATAGAGACTATGTATTTTGCATCACTCCAAAATACACCACTCTTCACTATCTCCATCCTCCTGCCCTATTCTGTAGTGGATCCATCCTACCGATTCCACTCATTCGTCATAACCATGAGTTGCAGTGGCTCCTGCAACTCAAGCATTCTCTCCAAAAGAATGAAATAGGATGCATATCTAGTCTCAATTGGTTTCAAGAACTCCTTCACGAAGCTCCTGAAGAGTGCATGTGAAGTGTGGTGGTTGCAGATATACATCTGCACATCTCTAGCATCACTAACCACTCCCTTAATCCAGTCAATCTTCCCCATGTCCTTGAGTGCATTGTTCATGGCATGCACACAACATGGAGTCCACCAAATATGTCTATATGCTGCCTCAATAAGCCTCCCTATAGCTTTGCACATACGTGTTGCATCTGTCACTACTTGGACCACATTTTGTGGCCTAGTCACCTCAATAGCTTCCTGAAGGATGTCAAACTGAAAATCATCATCCTTTCAATGCTTTGAACAATCAATTGCCTTGAGAAAGAATGGGCCCTTTGTGCATGTAACTATGATATTAATGAGTGGACGGCTCCTAATGTTCGTCCACCCATCCATGATAATGCTGCATCTAGACTCCTCCCAAATTGCCCTCATGCTCTCCATCGATGTACCGATCTTGGCATACTCTTTATCCAAGATTGCGGTCCTCAATTTGTGCTCACACGGTGGCACAAATGATGGTCCTCCCCCCTCGCCACCAACTACATCATCTCCTTATAATAAGGAGATCAAGCTACATGAAGTGGTATGCCATTGGAAAAAAAACTCCCAATGGAATCCTCTATCTCCTCTTTCAAGCACACATTAAACAAATCTACTATGGGGTTACTTCCACCTGTCACCTTTCGTTTCCCCTTGCTCGGTTGTGCTTCAACCATAAGGTCTCGAGGCTGCCTTTGCCGATTATGTTGTTGATCTCTACTACGATCTAGGAGTGTGAATACGTGGCTGCCCTTGTATATGCTGCTCATGAGCCTGTTGAATACTCTGAATCTGTTGCCTGCTAGATAAGGTAGTAGGCATTGCAATTCCCAAGTCATTTGGAACACCCCATAGCTTGTTGAATTCAATTCTATAATGCAAATTTGTAGGCTCCTCCAAAAACTTACATGATCCCACACCTTTTCTTGTCCAAAAGAGGAAGTGTGCATTCACTCTAGTGATGCTAGAAAAGCATTATGTAGTACAAATGTTGCATTTTCATTTCCTTGTGCGACCATTTGATTGTGTTGGGGTTATTATCCTCGTTGCAAATTGTCTAAGAGGAAATTTAGAATCATAAACACCCCTAGCCCACTTTACAAAAGTGTGGAGGGGCAATCAGTGCCACTATGAGAATGAGTTTCCAATTCCCTCTCATCATCATTTGTTTCGTTATCATAACTGTGGGGGCTCATTTTGACATTGCATTTCACCAAATGAAAAAAATTTAATAAATATATGGTTTCAACCTATATTCAATTTTTAAAATTTTAAATTAAACAATAAGAATTTAGAAAGTGAAACAACAAGAATCTACTTCAATTTATAAATGAAATCAAATAACTAAAAGAAAATGGAACAACAAGAAATGTAAAACTTAAAACAATGAACATTCATTTGAAAATGAGAAAAAAAATTAAAAATTAGTTACAAACCCTACCCTTTTTCTTGAAAAATCTCTTCAACAAGGTGAAGAATTTTCCTCTTCTTCTTGCTCCTTGTCACTCCACTTTGATTTGCAATCACTCTTTTCACTCTTACAATCACCCTTTTCTCAGTTATTCACTCTTGTTGTTGTTGTTGTTGCAAACACATAGAAATGAACAAATGAATCTTCAAAGTGTTTTGATGCAATATAACATACTAGATGGGTCCCACACACCCCCAGGGTTACAATGTAACCAATAAAAATAATTAAAAACTTGTGTTTTTGTTGGTGTCGCTTTTTTGGCTTCTCGTGACGGGGAACGTTTGGGCGTCCCCTCAAGGGTTGAGGGACGCTTGGCATCTCCTGTCCCCACTGGGGATGCTAGGATGTCCTCAAGAATGGTGGCGGGACAGTGGCGCCACCGGGGACGTCGGAGCACCGTCCCCCTATCCTCGATGCATCCTCGTTCTGGGAACGCCAGGGATTTTTTTTTTTTTTTAGGGGGGGGGGGTGGGTGCATTGTCATATTACTATGTTGGATCATTTTCTACAATCCATCATCAGGATTCTAAAAATCAAAGAACACAAAAAAAAAAGTGATATCATGAGAATCTCTTATTTTGGCTTCCTATGTCTAGATGATAGATCATAAAATATGATGAAAAGCGTAATGAAAAATAATCTGATATCCAATCACGAATCCGCATTATAGGCAAAAAAAAATCATCTCTAATTTTTTTTTTTGAGCAAAATTATTTTGTTGTTATTTGTTTGGGCTCTGTCCATTTTCATCTGAAATATCTATCCAAATCAAACATGGTCTCTTATGTGTTGCATGGGCAAACATGGCTTTTACCTTAGAAGATAACAAAGGACTTTCGGCCTAAATAAGGTTTCAGTAACTATATTCAATATGTTCAATATGTTTTTATCCTTTAGATCTTTCTTTGGTTTCTAATTTTAAATGATTCATGTTTGAACAATAGAGTATGTATTCAACTACTTGTGAAGCTTCCAGAAAACAAAAGCCATCAGACCCAATAGATACTTGAATGTGTCAAAGGTATTATACAAGTTTTGTAGATTCTTGAATTTGTCAAAGGTATTCAGGTTTTACACTTTTAGAAATTTATGTATCATTCTAAAAAAAGTAACCTTTCACTGTTTCTCTTTCTTCTTAGGAGATCTATCCTAAAAGCTGAAAATCTTTGTTTACTTTCTATACTGGCTTTTGGATATGTTTTCCTATGCTGACAGTTTGTATTGCTTAGATAGCAATAGATGACAATGATATCACTAGTTGCATATTTTCTATGAAAAGTTGAAGTTTTTTATTAAGGAAAATAGGTTTTGAAGGGTGCCTGAAACCCTTTACACATCAAAATATTTTCAATGAAGCCCGAACAAAAGATACATCAGACCAAAGGTGAAACAGGTCATCAACCAAAATAAGGTGATCAGGGTGGCCTCACAGATAACACAGTACACTTTTGCCACCTAATACAAAACAATAAAACCAATTAGGACCCCTTAATCCCAATAGAGTGAGAATCAAGAAGTCGATCAGAGGACTGTTGGGAACGTTTGCATTTTTTACCTTTAACCTTTGTCCAACCTTCCTCCAACAGAGAAGCCTCCTCCCAATCCAAAGCATCAACATCTGACCCAACCGGAGAAGCAGACAAAACCACACAAGAAACATTGCCCACTGGAACCCGACCAGCAAAGGGAGGGGCAACAACAATAGCCACATCCAACAACGGATCAATAGCCTGGTTAGATGGAGCAGGGCTACTGACGCCATCAGCAACCACAGACAGGGGGGAATCCTTAAGAGAAGAGTCTTTAAGGACAGAGTAATGCTGAACCAAAGCCCTAGACCACCAAGAAGGTCTTTTCTTTGATTTTCTCAATTCCACGGGACAACGCACATCAATATGTCCAGTCCCGGAGCAGACCCTACAACGAAAAGGAATTCCTTCATAGTCTAGAGTCTGAATCCAGGAGCCATTGGGGACCTCAAGTTTGATCTTCTTAGGGAGGCCCTTCAAAGTATCAACCACCACGAGGATGCGGGCGTAAGTAGTATGCAAAATATTAGATGATTTAGAATCCACCATTTGGAAGTCACCAATGGCATCTCCCACAACTTCAAGAACCGAATCCAGCCACAGGTGAAGGGGAAGATTCGGGAGCCTAACCCAAAGAGGCATATGAGAAAAGGATTCAGATGCAGGGTTGAAACCCTCATGCCAGGGTTTGGCCAACAAAGGGTAACGATCCTCCCAACTGAAGGGACTACACAAAATAGCCCTCCTGTCATCAACAACATCAAATTTTACTATGAAAAAACCCCTAGCCATAGGGTAAATCTGGACAGATTCAGAAATCAACAGGTCCCAGTGCTTAGATATCCAAGCATGAAGAGCCTGAAGGGAAGGCCAGAAGCCTCTAAATCTGAAAATAGCTGCCCTCTCAGAGAAGTCCTCAATCTTTTGAGCAATTTCTTTAGCTATCTCATCCCCCAAATCCAACCGGATAGGAAGGCTAACCGGGATAGGAGTAACAACTAAGGCCAAAACCAGGCTAACTGCAGTCGGATTCCCCATTCCATGGACATCAGCTTCGAAAGCTGTCACATCCGCAAAAGAGGCAGCTTTGCCGCCTGCAGCAGAAGCAGAAGCCCTAACCCCCGTTCTACCGCCGGATGAGCCAAGCAAGGGCCGAGCAGACGCGGCCCCAACAACAGGGTCCACCGAGGAAGCAAAGCAGGAAGGAGCCATGGCAGCGCGCGCAAGAGTGCGGGAGCGCGGGAGCAGCACAGCAGCCTGCGGGAGCCGCACGGGAGCGAGAAAATTGACAAAGTTGTTTTCTAAAAAATCTTAAGTTGTTGAATAAGTTTAAAGTTGAAGTTATGCATCACCGTGGGAGGGTGTTAAAGAGTTGTCTCTCTTATAATGAGATCTTGATTAGTACCTTATTTTTTTAGTGTAATTTATTTAAAATAACATCTTATATACGTCTACTTTTTACATTTTAATGATGTTTTACTAATATTTTTATTAGTTTAATCTGTAATCCTAGATTAAGATTCCAATGTATGCATAGTGTCTATTGATTTGTAGAGGGTTTATCTCTTTCAACAGAGGTTAGAGTTTTGCCTTTTGGGAATGAGCTACAAATTTGATTGCTAAGGTACGCCCAAAGAATTCAAAAATCTTATTTTGGAGAATTTATTGTTTTTACTACCCAATAGATATCGTTCAAGATTGCTAGAATAGTGCACTATTTCCTTTAGGTTGTTCAAACCATAGAAGCATAAATCACTTGGGGATTAAATCTGCAAAAAATTGGTTTTAGGGCGCAATGAATAAATAGAAAAACTAAGCAACTTTTGGAGCGGTTTAGGGTCTTTTCTTGGCAAAATTTCACATGAATTAATCATGATTGTTTGCAAGGAGTAATCGCAAATTTTACCACTTAGTTGCCAAAAATTCCCCTAAAAATTGTTGACTAAAGTCAACCAAAAAACCTTATTTTTAGGGAATATATTGGCAAGATGGCCGTTCAAGGATGAATCACAATTCATTCTAGATTTCTTGGTTCAAACTCTAATTCCCTAACATCCCTTAAATGGCTACTAAATATGCTCATTATTTGATGATTTTGATGCTTTTTTTTAAATTAATATTAGGTGTGAAATGTGCATTGTGCAACTTTCTTTTGGATATGAAATAATACAAAAACAAATATTTAAAAGATGTCAATAACCTAGTTGGGAATGGTTGTGTAGTGATGAAAACTTGAAAACAACTTTGAAGTCAAATTACTTGTAAATAATATTTAACAACTATAATTAATAAAAAATATATTTTTAAAGCTCCATAAATTTTTAAGGATGGCCATGAACATCCTTCAAGAGGTTTTTTTTTTTCTTTTTTTTCTTTTTTTTGCTATCTTTATTTTATTTATTTTTTAAGTTAATTAAATTAGATTTTTATGTTAATCAAATATATGTATTAGAAGTTAATTAAACTAATTAATTTGTTGTTAATTTAACAGTTGTATATATTTAGCCATGATTAATGAAAACATAAAACACAGACTATTTTATTTTTCACACAAATTATCTATTTTTATTGTGAATGTTCTAATATAAGCTTAACTATATGAATTATATTTTTGTATTGTCAATTTATTGTTTTAATCTATTTAATATTTGTATGTTTTATGATGTGTTTGTAAGGGTTGGATGCTATTGATTTAAATGCATCAACAATGGGAATGAGAAACTTGTACGCATAATTATTTATTTATTAACAATCTACTAGAAATATAGTACTCATCAAGCCTTATGGGCTTTGTGTAAAATTTACATGTTTAATATGCATATAATGACTATTTAGTGCTTAGTGTTCCTGTGGATTAGGATTGATGATATTCACCGTGTGATTTCTTACAAGGATTTTAAATTAAGGTACATGTAAGCCATTTAGTCTTATGGTGTCGTAGTGCACGTGTACTAGTATTAATGGCATTGTTTATATGGCTAATGTAGTATTGTTCTTGTGCATGCATACTATATTGGTTCATTCACAATGGTTGGGTGACCAACTCTAGTGTGTAATAGTTCTAATTGAGTATGGCATATGATTGTGTGCATAAGGGTTGAATGACCTTAAGTAGTGTGCTATGAGTTGCATGGCTTTTGAGTGAATATTTCATCACGAGTAGTGTGCATCAACTCCTATGGTTTGCTTAAATGGGTATCATGTTTAGTGACATTTACTTTCTTGCATTATGACTATGTGGATTTTGCTTCTAATTCTAATGGTTTATATGTCATTCATTTATATTGGATTTATTTGATGTTTTAGAGACACCATTCAATTATATTGGTTTTTGTTTGAAGGTAGCACCAAACTACTATGATATTCTTAGTGCAAGTGTTTGTTCATCATGATTGAGTGGCATTTACTCTCATGCATGATGATTGTATGGATTTGGCATGAAGGATTAATGACATATACTTCTTATACTACAATTGATTGAATACTTTAAAGAAAAAGATTGACAGACTACAACTGATTGATTACTTGGAGAATAGAATGTGAAGGTAATCATCGAGCTACAAAGGTATATGTGACACATTAAATCGGTTATTTTATTGTCATTAATGTCAACTAATTTTGATTGTACTTATCATGATAGTTACAAACATATGAAGAGAAAATAATGGCGAATGAATGAGATATTAACATGAAGATGAGATGTATGAGAAAGATATGAATATGGTATTCATTGGGTAACTTATTGATGAGTCTATGACGATATGTTAGTGATTTGATTGTATTACATAATTTTGTTATGAATTGAAGATCAAGAATGTACAAGTTTATGTGGTCAGTAAATGAAGAACTTAGTATACACCGAGTTGAAAATAGTGTACACCGAGCAAATGTAGTGTATATCGAGTACAGTGTTAATCGAGTTAGAAGTCACCGACACATCATAGTATTGACCAAGTGAAAGAAATAATATGAAACATAAGATTGCTGACTAAAGATGATGAATATGGATGATTCTGAGATTAAAGATAAAGATTGTTACGAAGATCAAACAATTGACAAAATTCAAGGATGACCAGATGATGATGAATGAAACGTGTTTGAGACACAAGTTTCAAGGAAGGTTGAAGCAACAAAATCAATGGTGAAGATTAAGAGGCAAAATCTATGGATGCGAAGAAAACGGTTTATCATGTCTATAAAAGGAGACAAGTGATTCATAATTGAAAAAAAATGTGTGAGAAGATTGCATTCATGCAAAGTTGGTCAGACGGGTTAAATACAAAACCGAGCAAATATGTAGACTACATTGAGTGTCAAATAAAAGAATTAACCGAGCAGAACAGAGGTGGACGATACAAAGAAATTGAAGAGATTATGATAGCCAGAGGTACTTTGAGCTTAGCATAGATCTGAAAATCTGCAAAGGAAGTTGTATATGAATCGATAATTTAGTGTTGCATTCTAACCATTGCTACAGATAAATCTCTTAACCAAGTGGAACTTAATAGTCTTTAGTTATTAGGGATATCAGGGATGAGATCTTCAAAACTGCTGAGGATTTCTCTTCTACCGTTGCAATATTTCGTTTTAGGGGTTTCTGGCCCTCTCTTCCTGACTTACATGCTTGGATATCCAAATATTGGGAGCCTATTATAACTAATACAATTCAGATTTACCCTGTAGCTAGGGGTTTTTTTATTGTGAAATTTGAAAATGTTGCAGATAGGAATACTATTTTGTGTAATAGTTGTTTCTCTTGGGAGGAGCGGTTCCCCCTGATGGCCAAACCATGGTATCAGGGGTTCGATCCTCTCTTTGAATCTTTCAATAAAATTCTCTTATGGGTTAGATTGCCAAATCTTCCTCTTCATTTCTGGTTGGACTCCGTCTTGGAGGCTGTGGGGGAGGCCATTGGGGATTTCTAGATGGTTGACTTGGATTCTTCTAATGTTTTTAAGACAATGTATGCTCGTATTCTTGTGGAGGTTGATGTTTCTAAGGGTCTCCCTGAGAAGATTACTTTGGCTTCTTCTTTGGGATCTTGGACTCAAAACCTTGATTATGAGGGTATCCCATTTAGATGCAGGAAATGTCACAAAACTGGTCATCTTGTCGCACGATGTTCTTCTGGTAAGGTTAGATCGAAGAAAGCGTCTTCTTGGTGGATGGGGGTTTCTCATCAACATTATACGGTTTGAAAAGTTTCCAAGGATGGGGGTGTGGCGGCTTGCTCTCCTCAGATTGATTCTATCGATGCTGTCTTGGATACTACAGATGTTGTCTTACAGGCGGCTTTGGTTCAGAATGTTAACGTTGCCCCTTCTGTTGCTATTGTCACTGTCCAGAACAGTGAGGTTGTCTCTGGTTCATCTGTCCTTGCTCCTGCTTCTATGGGTTGTGGTAACCATGTTTCACCCGGAAGGGTTTTGGGGGTTGGTGGCGGTGCTACCCATGTTCCTTTTTTGACTGCCTGCCCTTTTGTGGGCTCTTTAGGTTTATCTTTGGATTGGCAGAAGGATGCTGAGAAGGTGGAAGATGGATGGACATCAATTAAAGGAAAAAAAAGTCAAATCTTCCAAGCCTTCATTTGATGTCTCTACGATCTCATAAGGATAGGCCAAAATGTGAATCTTGATGGCCATTTGTTGTATTTAGCCGGGCTGGTTTTTGGTCCCTTGGTTAGGAACTTTTGTTAGTTTCTTTAGTTTGGTGGGTGGTGTTCCACAGTAGTTCTATGAACTTTCAATGTTATATCTTTTGTTGCTCTTTGTACAAGGTTTCAGGTCCTTTCAAAACCTGATTTTACTTAATCAAAATAGTCTTTAGTGATTCTTATGACATTCAATGAATGTTAATTATTTTCATGTTGACCCTATAGTGAATGTTTGGTCACGAAGAACTATTAGTGATAAATCCTCTAATAAGGTCACACCTTACAGTGTGTTTTGTAACCTTTAACAAGGTTGGCTCTTAATCGAGCTCACTCCAGAAGAGTGAAATTATTTTGGGTACCGGTCCCAGGTGGGTTTTCTCCTAACAGGGTTTCCAAGTTAAAAAATCAAGTGTTATATATGTATGGATGTGATGATTTGTTATTTTACTTTACACATTACAATTACTGGTTTGATCGATACATACACTAGTTAATTTTATTGGTATTCGGTTAATGAACAAAGTTTTACCGAGTTGTTTAGATTAATTGAAAGATTTGTTTAATACATCTGGGAGTATTTGGGATTGTAGGATAATTAGGCTTAAGTGATTCACCCCCCCCTCCCCCCCTCTCAGTTATCTAACAATACCATCATATTCTATGAGTTTTGTTTGAATGTTTTAATGACACATATGTCATCAAGTTGAATTACTTTTACCTAAGGTGTATCTATCAAGTTGAATTGTTTTTTATTTGAAGTGTGTTTATGCATGCATCAGGTTGAGTGATATTGACTTATATATGATTCAAGTGTATGATTTTTCCATGAAGGTTCTAATGACATATATGTCATTGATTTCTAGAGTTTTGCTTAAAGGTTGATTGATAATAAATCTTGTGCTTTTTTATTGTATGTAACTTGTTATTTTCAACCTTAAATGCATAAGAACATTAAGCACTCTATAGTGGATAGCTGCAAATTAGCAATGCACCTTGATGCGTACATGTGATTAAGTTGTATGGCTTTTGCTTGAAGGTTTCATGACACTCCTAGAATATTCCTAGTGTGTTTATGCATGGTGATTACATGTGAAGAGTTTGAGTCTTATGGGCTTTGTATTCTAACTTTTTTTGACTAATCTACATATAACTACTTGGAGTGGTTGGTGTTCATGTGCAATAAGGTACTTGATGAAGTTAGCCAAGTGTCATTTATTATATAGCTTTATTTGTCTAAGGTCTAATGGCACATATGTCATTAAGTTTTGTGATGACTTTTAGTGTGCATACATATTATGGTTAAATATAATTTGATTAAATTAGTCTAAAAAGATGCTCAATTTGTTTGTTCATGCCTCACAATTGAGTGACATTGACTCTTATGTTTATGATTCTTATGGAATGAAAATATGGTGTGCATCATGGTAGAATAAAATATATGAATTAACATCCCACAATTGTTTTGGCTTTTATGTTAAGCATACATTGTGATTAATGTTCATTAAACTCTATGGTACATGCATAGTTTGCTTAGTCATGTTTAATGATTATGCAACTTTTTGAGTGAGGATTCTAATGACACATATAAGTTGTACGAATTTTGATTGAGAATTAACATGATTATGTGTAGATTATTTTTGGAAGCTAATTATGGTTAAGTGATATTGATGCTTCTACACAATGACACCGTTTAGTTGTATTATTGGTTTTGTTTCTAACATTGACATATTCAATTGAGTTTTATAAGTTTTATTTTAAAGTTGCATCAAACTCTATATGATGAGCTTGTTGCAGTTGTTTATGCGTCATGGCGAGCGATATTTATGCTTCCACGTGATTATATGGATTTTTAATGAAACATCAAACGACGTATATCATAAAATTGCATGATGGGTTTTAGTTTGGAGGTAACAATGACATGTTGTTGGGTTGTATGGGTTTTTTTTGGAGGTTATGTCAAACTCATATGACATTCTTTGTATGTTCATTTGTGCATCATGGTTGTCTGACATTAACTTTGTGTGTGATGGTGCAAATGGAATGTGGCACTGATGGTGTGAGTTCAAGTTGATATCAAATTTTATTCTACTAGTGTGATTCATTTTGTGTGAAGTATGCATGTATGTTTGGATTTTCACGTGTGTCGATGTATGTGTGTATGCACTATGTATGTTCGTATGTGTATGCATGTATGTTTGTGTGTGTATGTATGTAATGCATGTATGTATGAATGAATGAACACCCATATATGGATGTATATAATTTATGCGTGTATGTAGTTAGGTATAGATTTATGTATGTATGTCGGTGTATGCATGTGTGTATGGATGTATGTATGCAAGTGTGTATGCATGGATATATATGAATTTAAGTAGGCATGCATGCATGCACATGTACATATGGATTTGTGTATGTTTGGATGTATATGTGTGTAGTATGTATCCATGGATGCATGTATTGTAATGTATGTAGGTAGCTAGGTATGGATGTATGTAATGTATGTATATATGTATGCATTTATGTACGTATGTAGGAAGGTAGGTAAGTATGGATGTATGTATTTGTGCATGTAGGTGTATGCATATGTATATGTGTATGAATGTGTAGATGTATACATGAATTGATGTATGTAATGTAATGTAATGTAGGTAGGGAGGTATGGATGTATGTATGTAATGGATGGATGGATGCATACATGTATGTGTGTGTGTATGTGTTCATGTATGCATTTGTGAGTGAATGTATGCATTCACGGTGGTATATAATGTATGTATCTATGCACATATTCATTTATTTGTGCATGCTTGAATATATGTGTATGAATGTACGTGTGTGCATACATGCATGTATGTGTTGGCAATGAGAATCTGTTGTCATTGATGTCAACCTGGTGTGAGTGGAGGATTGAAAATATTTCTTTGGTCTTTGGTGTTTCTCGAGTGAGTACTTTTTGTTTATGGAAGGATACAATATTGGCAAATAAAATATGCAAGAAAGTATTTGAAGTTTGTTTGGGAGAATGCTCCGCTTTCCTCCACATTTGGTTATGTGAGCTTGTAGTTTTGCATAAATGTTTATGCTTTGTAGATGTTGCAATGCAGGGTAATCTTTAAGAAACCCCCCTTCAAAAAAGATGTAAAAAAGTGGCGAAAGTTAGAAAGACAAAAAAAAATTGGCGAAAATGTTTTCTTTTCAAAGAAAAAATAATAATCTCAATTGGCGAATCATTCATGCTCCCTAAAACTATGTGGAAAATTTTGGCGAATCATTGATGCTCCTTGAAACTATGTGAAACTATCTTGGTGAATTGTGTTTTTGTTTCAGAACTACCAAAATATATATTGGCGAATATAAAACAGTATTTATATTATAAAAAATATAAATTGGCGAATATTCAAAACATAGTGATAGGACTACATGTCAAGTTGGGTGCTAGGTGTCATTTATTGATGACCAGTTTGTGAGGGCATTTTGTGTAGCTTCGGCAAGCTAAAAGGAGGGTCGATGGCTAACGGTTACGAAGATACGCAATGGTCATGTTGATGGTGTGCGTGACTTCGGGTGTTGGCGGTTTAGAGTTGTAGGCCACGAAGATACGCAAAGTTCAAGTAAGTTTGTGGTTGACAATTTGGCATTTGCGTAGCTTCGACATAGTTTGTGGTGATTGGTGACAGTGTGCATAGCTTCGGCAGGCTAAAAGGAGGGTCGATGCTGACAGTTACGAAGATACGTAATGGTCAGGTTGACGACGTATGTGACTTCGGTGGTTATGCTGGCAATTTGCAGTTAAAGGCCACGAAGATACGCAAAGGACAGGTTGACAGTGTGCATGACTTCAGAAGTTATGATCGCAGGTAAGATATGGGGGTTTCGAGGCCACGTTGGTAGCCTGCGTAACTTAGCCAGGAAGTTACAGTGACATTGAACACTGAAGTACAATTAATGAGACTTAACGACGACAAGATTTTGATTAGACATTAAAAAAGGTTAATGTGTACAAGATCTCAGCTATGAATCATAAACATTCATTATCTTTTTTTTCGGAGCCAAGTCGCATTACGTGAAACATTCTTTCATAATTTAATGTGGCTGCCAAGTTGTCAGTTCAAAATTTAAAATCCCAGTTAGGATATGGTGGTTCCGAGGTAACGCTGACAGTTTGCGTAATTTGAGTGGTACATAATCCAGGCCAAGATTTTGATTAGACATTAAAAAGGATAATTTTACGGGATATGAGTTGTGCTTCATCAACATTCATTATTCTTCTTTTCGACTTCGGAGCCAAGTTACGCAGGATACAATGTCACCTTACGTGAAACATTCCTTCAAAATTTATTGCGGCTGGCAAGTTGGTGATTATTTTCTTTATATACTCCTTGGTAGTGGCTGAATTGCAAAACATGGGCGCTTTCTAAATTTCTAAATTTGGAATCTTGGATGACAAAATGGGTCTTCATATAGTTGAGGGATCATCAAATGAGAACCCAGAACCTGTTATCCAACCAAATTTGGATATGGAGGAGATTCAGCAGGATGTCCTCAGTCATCTTAAGTCTGCAACATGGGATCATGCTACAAGTTACGTCAGTTACCAAAACGACATGTTCGAACTCAAAGTAGAACATGACAAGGCGGAGATGCGAGCCATTTTTGACGATCATGGCTTCGACCAGGAGGCGTTCTAGGATGAGATGATCCGGTTATTTGCTGGTCTGCGAATCGACTAATCTTTTTTTCTGTGGATCTTACAAAATTTTTTGTTACTTGTAAGTTGTAATTTGTGAATACGAAATAATCGAATGTACTTTTCATTTTAGTTTTACTTTTGGAAACGGTTGGAAGCTTGTCACTTCTCCTTCTGGGGAAACCACAACCGTTCAGTGAATCAGTGATTCAGTTTCAGACTTTCAGTTACCAGTATTATGTATATTGTATTATGTATACCACTTTTTGAATTTCATAGTAATATTGTATAATGTATAATACCAGTTTTGAATTTCATAGTAATACTGTAGTTTGTAACACTATATACAAATGAAACATGTATATGTATAATGTATAATACCAATTTTTGAATTTCATAGTAATACTGTAGTCTGTAATACTGTATACAAATGAAACATGTATATGTATAATGTATAATACCAATTTTTGAATTTTATAGTAATATTGTACTCTGTAGTCTGTAATATTGTATACAAATGAAACATTGAGAAGTCAGAAGACTCTTTTTCAAATAGTGTTACTATTTTATAGTTTTACGCGTTCTTTGCTAATACTTTAAATTTCAATAGTCAATACACTAAATTCTAATACAGTAACATGTTATGTGAATCATGAAATTGAACAATAGTTTTATAATTTTATTATTTATAAATTGAAAAATATGTAAATTGTAATTACTAAATCAGAATGCTAAATCAGAATACTAAATAAATTGGAACCCACTCCAAGCTCCGAAGTTGCGATTGGTTGTTTCGTAACTTCTCAACGGTTAATTTAATATGATGGTGACCTATTCCGAAGTTACGCTTGGCTGTTTCGTAACTTCTCAACAGTTAATTTATTATGATGGTGGTCAGTTCCGAAGTTACGCCTGGCTATTTTGTAAATTTTCAACGGTTAATTTATTATGATGGTGATTAGTTATGAAGTTACGCCCACCTGTTTCATAACTTCTCAACGATTAATTTAATATGATGGTGATCAGTTCCGTAGTTACGCCTGGCTATTTCGTAACTTCTCAAGGGTTAAATTTTTATGATGGTGATCGGTTCTGTAGTTACGTCTGGTTCTTTCGTAACTTCTCAACAGTTAATTTATTATGATGGTGATCGGTTCCGAAGTTACGCCTGACTGTTTCGTAACTTCTCAATGGTTAATTTATTATGATGGTGACCGGTTTCGTAGTTACACCTAGCTATTTTGTAACTTTGTTGTTCTCAATTTTGAGATCACAAAATTGTGGCAACTCTACGGAATTTTCTTGTCAATTCGTAGGAGTATCCTCTATGATTTGAATGTTTTCGATTAAGTGTAATAAAGATGATTCGTTATCCCTGAAAACTTCTTTGTAATACACGTTTCGTACGTTCTTTAAGTTTTTTTTTTTTTTTAAATCTTGATTTTCCCTTGAGTCGATAGCCCTTTTAAATATGCTCGTTTCGAGCTAACTTAGACATCAAACGGAGTTGTACAACTCAAGTTATGATGTAAAAGGTGAGGTTTTTCAGGCTGACTGCATATTCTTTAAAAATCCTTAAAAGGTGGGTTTTTCAAAGTCAACTGCACGAGTTCGAATTATATTTAATATATTAAATGGATTTTAAAATTTATTTTCAAATTTTAACTCATTTCGAGTTGATTTGACTATAGTTTTTAATGTTTTCGTGAAATTAGCTTTAAAATAATCTAATTTCATGTTAGTTTATTAGTACTTGCCGATAGGCTAGGCAAGTACTATTGCATCCGTTTTTGGATTTCTTCCATTAACTAGTGATTAAAAAATCACATTTCTACCAGTTAAAATTATTATTTTTATCAAATTTGTTACAAAATTAATAATTTGTATAGTATACATGCACATTTTTTATGTTTATAATTCAACAAAATTAATTTCGAGCTCTTCTATTGGCTTAAAAATTTAGCCTCTTATACACGGATTTTGTGGAAGCACTACCTCTATTACAATTTTCGAGGCAATATTATAGGGGCAAATACTTTACCATGCCCTTAAAATAATTCATATTTATTTTTAAAAATATGTTATAATATAAATACATGGTTTTGGATATAGATTATTTATTAACTAATGTATATTAAATTGAATAATAAAATTTGTTATATGTATTATAATTATAATCTAAATATTAATAAACTTAATTTTTCATTATATATTTTATATTAATTAACTTATGAATTAGTGATAATAATATCTATTATTTATAATAAATAATTATAAGTTATATTTTAAAATACTAAATAATATGATTTGACATAAGTTATATGAACTATATAAAATATTATTAAAATTATTCCTTGTTAATTAAATGATGTAATTTATTTTGATTTTAACAATTTTTTTTTAAAATAAGAAATTATATTATATTAGATTAATAATTTATGTGAAGTATTTAAATTTTGATTTATAGTTATATTTTTAAAATATCTTATAATATATTATATTGATTATTTATGTATAAATTATTTTATTTCAAAAATTAATAATTGTATTTCAAAAAAATAATTTTATTGATATTTTTAATTATATATTTTTTAAATATTGATAATATATATGATTAAAAAATTAAAAAATAATATAAAAAATATTACTTGAAATCTTTTTAAAAACTAAAGATAATTTATGTACTTCATTAACATAGATATATTCACTTACATTTATAAGGATTAATTTTCTTTTGTTTTTATTAATTTGATTTAAACTATGATAATTAAATATCTTAAAATTGTAAAACAAAAGAGTAAAATATTTATAATTATTATATATTTATAATTCTAAATTAATATAAGACTTTACCTATTATATCAAATAGCTATAATATTAATTACATTGTGATTAATGCCAATTATACATGTACTTAGTAACTACAACAATGGATATTTGTTTATCTTTAACTTATCATTATTAACTTAATATCAAACTCCTAATCAATTAATCAATCTAATTATATTTGTATGAAATAGCCATAATACAATTTGGAAGAATTTTATTATTATTATTAAGGCAAGTACTTCGCCACTATGTGGCACTTGTTAAACACTATAGTTATATATTAAATTAATTTAAAATTAAAACACTTAAGTTAAAAAAGGTGTGGTTTTTATTCTTCATTGCATATCATCATAAAAACACTTTTAAAAACTCATATCTTGAAATTAAGTCTTTTATACATTAAATACGTTATTTTTATATGCAATTGCATATGTAAAACATATTAAAGTGGTTTTTTCTAAGCCAAAAATATGTTTTATAAAAATATGTAGTTGTCCTCTAAAAGAGCGTATTTAATACCCTTGCAGTGTGCTTTTCATATGCAATTGCATATATTTGAGTATAAAATAATGCATTCCAATGTTATGTTTTACAACTTAAGTGAAAAGGTGGTTTTTTCAAGCCCAATTACATGTGCAATTGATATCTAAAAGTATGTATGCACAACTTAAGTGAAAATGTGGCTTTTTCAAGACCAATTGCATATGCAATTGATATTAAAAATCTCGTTTTATAACTCAAGTGGAAAAGTGACTTTTTCCAAGCTAAATACATGTCTTTTGAAATATGTATTTGCACTCAAAAAGTGCGTATTTAATCACTTAAGTTATAAAGTGTTGTTTTTATATGCAAATGCATATATAAAACAACGTTTTTAAAACCATTGAAGCTAAAATACATGTTATTGACTCCAAAAAGTGAGTTTTTACTCATTAAAAAGCAAGAAGTGGCGATTTTTTAGAGGAAAACATGTGTTTTTTACTTCAAAAAACCCACTTATATTGGGGGTTTTTGAGAAAAACGGGATTTTGAAGACAAAAATCACAAGATTCATGGTCAAAACTTAGTCATTTTTGCTTTCCATAGGGTCGTTTTTGCACTAAACTTCCAAGAATCATTCTTGGTTATTCAAAAATGAAGATTTGAAAGGATTTTGTTCACAAAAACAGCCCATTTAGGGCACATTTTTGGGCGTTTTTGCTAAAAAATGACCCATTTTTGGCCATTTTTTCTTCATCAAATCCATACATTTTTCTTCCAATGTGAGTTCTTGGGTATTGTTTATCATTTGCAGCTTGTCTATCATTCTTTTTAAGTTGCATTTGATGCCCTAGATGCCATTTTTAATTGCCATTACATGTGCATTTGAAATAGTCAATTTTTGTTGCTATTCTCTTGCATTTTGTTTCTCTAACTTCCCACACTTGCCAAGCAATGGATCTTGCCTAAAAAATGCATTCATTTTGCAAAGATTGAGTCAAGATTCGAAATCTATTTAACTCTCATTCATGCAATCATTCTAAATTCAAAAATCTCTTCATTTTATTTTCAGATTTTGCATAAGAGACTAAAGAAACTTTTTCCTTTGCTTTTTGTGGAAAATAGGTAAAATTTCTTGTGAATTTCATAGGGCAAACTTGTATATATGTGTTCTTTCATTTTTGTTTGCAAATCTCTTCATTTCATTTTCAGATTTGCATGTGTTTTGTATATAATTTGTGCTCCTACTATCTTCCGTCTAAATTCTCCAAGTTGAATATGCAAGTGCTTCATCTTGTTTGCATATGCGGTTGGGATTAAAAACCTCGTTCTTGAATGAAATTATCAAAGAAAGTGAGCTCATTTATCATGTGCTTTTGCATCCAAAAACCTCACTTTCATGCTTACACGCACTCCATCCGCGCTTGTTAAATTGTTGCCATGTGACTTAAAATTCATGATGGTGGTTGCTTGCATATGCTTGTGCATTTACTTATAATGAAAACACAATATCTCATTATAAGTGGATGTCTTTCCATTTAATTTCATGCATTTTCCATATATTATCCTTGTTGTCCTCATATGCTTTCACATTCCAAAAACCCGTTTTTGGGTTTTTCACCATAAAAACACTTGTTTTTTAGCTCAAACATTTGCATCCATTCACTGTCCTACAAATTTCCAGCTATCTCCATATGCTCACAATACCCCAGGCTCACTCCTTTGCATCAAAAAGCACGCAATGGATCTATCTCATGAAGATGTTCTCACCTTTTGGGAATTTCATGTCACATGCTACATGATTGGAGATTCAAAGAAAGATTTTTGGCTTCAAAAGTTTGTGATTGTATTGTTTCCAGAAACAATGCGAGTTCTACCCAAAAAGAAGGTGTCTCCTCATCAAAAAAATGCAAGCTAAAAACTCACCTGCAAGCATTCACATATAGTTTTTTTCGCTTTCCCAAAAGTTGCAAATGGACCTCTAAACCCCGTTTGTGGATGACAAGTGCTCTCCAAAATGGAATGTAATGAGATTTAAAAACCCCATTTACAAGAGAGAAATAATCTCATGCTAAGTGCAAAGAGTTGAAGACTGGAATGATGCGGGCATCGAATGCTTTCGAGAAGAGATACTTTCTAAGGAAATGACCATAATGAACACTCAACACAACAATCAAGGATGCATATTCTTGTTCCAGATCAAGATGCTTTCACCAAACTAGAGCATATCAACCATCACGCATCATGTAGCAGCATGGAGATAAACAAAGGATGATGTAATAGATGTCGTGTCTTGTCAGACACTTAGAATATTTTCATCATGTCTTTGTAATTTGTATTTGACATATGTAATTGCATGTGATAGTATCACGTGTAAAGTTGTAACATGTAATCAAGTTGCAAGTGCATTAGGCATGCAACTTTGAATAAGTCAAAATTAGTTAGTTAGTTAGGGAATAAGTCAAGGTGGTTAAGGGTTTTCCCCTTTTCTCTCCACCTTTCTCTCTCCTCTTTTCCTATATAAAGGAGGGAGCTCATTGTAAATAATCATCTTTTGGCAAGGCAAGAAAATTCTACCAATTTGTATTGTGCACTCTTAAGACTTTGTGCTTGGATGTAAATCAGATTGCTTTCAATAAAAGAGGCAAATTGTTTTGAGACTTTGTGCCAATTCAAACTGTTATGTGACGACATTTTCTTGAGTTGATTTTGAGTTTTAATGGTTTGATTCAAGAGAGATTTGGATTCAATTGTGCAGACTTTGAGCTTCCTGTTGCATTCAGAGCCAATTTGAACTTTTGAAGACTTTGTGCTGCAGAAGGACAAATTGTGATAGATAGTAGTGGCTGCAATTACTTAGAGCTGAAGACTTTGGACTTCAATTTTAAATATTTTTATTAAATTTGAGAGTATCTGGTAAGAGACTTTGTGCCTTATTGGTTATTCTGCTTGAATCCTCACGAGATAAGCTCATGAGACTTTGGGTTCCTGTTTTTGTTTCACAAAATATAAAAAGAAAGTTGTTGCCCCTAATATTGTTCTTATGTCAACTCCAAGGTCACCGGTATTATCGTAGCAATAAGACACTTTTTGTTAAGTTGGAAAGTTGTAGTATGCAAATTAATCCTGAAAAAAGAGAAATTGATTAAAAGAACTGCCCTTTTTGTAATTTCAGTTAAGTTCCTATTGAAGCCACCTATGGTAAGAAGGGAGCCTCCCATATTGTTGAGAGGAGAGATTTATCTCATGAGACGTTGCCTAAAGTTACAATTTTGTAAGGTGTAGTCTTAGCGGCTTACAAAATTTTTAGCCAACAAACTTCTCAACAGTTAAGTTTTTATGATGGTGATTGGTTCCGTAGTTACGCCTGATTATTTCGTAACTTCTCAATGGTTAAGTTTTTATGATGGTTAGGGGTTCCGAAGTCCCGACTAACTTCGTGCGTAACTTCGTAAGGTGTTGAAAAATGAGAGACAGAGAGTAAGTTGCATGCCTCGTGTAAACTGTAAAGTGTCAAACAATGGAATGTTTGTAGAGCTTTGGTTACAAAGTACACGTGTCATGCGACATGCCAGGATGTGTCGTAACATCTCAAGGTTTCATTTTTCTAGTCAGTTTAACAGTCCCAAAGTTTCGAAAAGGTGTTGCGTGACTTCGCAAGTCTCAAAGTTTTGGGATTTCAAATTCAAATGGCCAAGGGCCAAGGTCTCTGATTTGCAGGTAGAAATTTAGCAAAGTTGAGATAGGAACCTAGGGTTAGATGTACTATTAGCGTCACTTCGACAACACACTAATTATTTGCTCTTGGATTGCCGCCAAATCTATGCTGGAAGTGATAGTTAATAGTGACACTTTTTTGAAAAAGGTAATTACTAATTTCATGCGTGTGCTTGATGAGATTTTAATTTTTAATAGAGTAGGTGGCCTGGTGGCTGGTAGCCTGGTTGTACTTGTGAGTTGCTTGTTACTTGTTAGTTATTAAATACAGTTCACACTTCGAAGTGACTTCACAGAGCATCCATAATTTCCTACTCGAAGAGCAACCAGAGAGTTGAAACCTTTGGCTTTAAGTGCAGATAGAAAAGGAGCTTACTGCTTAGAGTTTAGTATACTTTAAAGAATGGCAGAACAAGGATCTCCTGATGTTGTTGTAGTACCAGAAAAGAGTGTCGTTGTGCATTCAAGAACAAAGAGGCCAAACATATACGCTGAAGAATGGATGAAACTGTTGCTCGGATCCTCAAATTTGCAATCAGCTAACGCTTATGAATGGAGGGACCCTTATGCGTTCTGCAGGGATGCTGACTGCCCAAACACAATTGGGTATGAGCTCTTCATGTTTTTCTATAACAATAGAATTAGAGGCCCTCCTATTTCAAACCCATGGGACAGGAACTTGGGAAAGTTGATAGTACTTGAGGTATTTTTGGATGTAGACCTCATGAAAGTGCTAATTCAAGCATACAATCCAGTGACACAAGCTTTCCACAAGCATGACAAGTCTATTCTCTGCATGTTAGATAGAGTGACTTTTATTCAAGCTTTCGACCTTTAGAGATCTATGAGCGTGGATATTGACCTAGCAGAAGAGGAGGCCTTGTTTAATAGACATAAAAGTTACTACCATGGAAGGGTTATGAGGAGGCATATTCCTAGAGAAAAGAAAGAGGCAGGGTTGTTACCGAAGAAGGTTGCAGATTCATTTGATATTGAGCTTTTCTTTCCCTATTTCCAAAATACCATCTACAGTCTACACAAAGTTATTGGACTAGATGGAGGTTTGATAGTGACTCTTGACATTTGTGTCATGGCTATAGATGCAAGGAGTTTGATTATGTGGGGCACATAATCAATGTAATGCACACTGAGTTGATGAATGCGAAGACTGATTTGAAAAGCTTCAAGTTCAATCACTACTCCATGCTGACGCACTTGATCCTCTATTGCAATATTGGCTACATCAACCCATGAAGGTTCATCGATGAGACCGAGAATGCAGGAGGAACTATTTGGGTTCAGCTATGGACCAGGTTATGGCATAGAACTTACCATTTCTCTAATTCCATTGTTTTTTATAGTGATTTTGTGGATCCAGTAATGAACATGTTAGGTATTGTGAGGGATAGATTTCCTTTACTTGTTAGAAAATTGCTTAGACCCTTAGCATTTAAAATTGACAATGACATTAAGCACAATTGGGGTGATATGTTTTTTTTATAGAATTTTACTGTTATAAGAGTGTATGCTTGCCCTCAACCTCCACACATACTGCCAAAATTTATCCCAAAAAGATTTGCAATAGTAGAATTCATGTGGCAGCTTATCATGATGGATAGAGAGTACTTGGGCCCTAAAAGACATAAGGGAACCTTTCTGGCAAGGAGGTTCCAAATAGAGGATTTCTCTATAGGTAAAGATGTTGTGGACCAAATCCATGAATTCTTGAGACAATTCAGATTGCCCTCTGGTAAAGCAAGGATGTATGACCCTGAAGACTTCGTTAGAGAAGCATTGAGAGAAATGAGGAATCACAATTTGGCTCTAAATCAGCCTATGGCAGATGAGGATGTTATTAGAAATGTTTTTAGTAAAGATACATGTGAAGAGAGAACCTGTAAATGGAATAATATTGTAAGGGTAGAGGAACAATTGAAAAAGGCAGACCCTACCTTCCCCGGTTTCTTTCCTGATCTCCAATACATCCCGAAAATTAACACGTATATAGAGAATTACAAAGATATTATGTCTAAATTGCCAGACATCCTTGACTTTGAGGAGGATAGAATAAACCTTGAGGAAGTTGAACCTGATGTGGTGTTTATGGTAGAAACGAAACAAGCTGAGCCATCCACATCTGAGCATGGGCCATCAAAGAAACAAAAGTTTATGAATGTACCACAAAAGGCAAGGCAAAAGGCACTACAAATCCTGCCAGGTAATAGCCATTACTTTGCTGACTTAAGACAACATTTTTTGGCATCAATGACAGATGAGGGAGAAAAGGCCCTAGATGAGTTAGAATTGGTTGCAGCTAGATTGGATGGCAGGGTCATCCAAGCTAAAGAGTTTATAGATGATGATGAATTCATCAAGTCCGATGAGTTTAAAAGTTTTCTCTTTAGAGTTAAGCAGAATGAATTAACACTGTCTTTGAAACCAGGGGAATCATAGGAAAAAACTGTTGAAATGATTGAAAAATTATAGGCCTATGATCCCAACAGTGAAACATTAACTGTGGAGGAGGCAAGAGATCTTGTAAAGAGAAGTGGCATGTTGCTAATCCTTGGATGGGACTTGGAGTCCTCATTCCTAATTGACCAAATCAAGAGGCAAGATAAAGTTGTAGCTTATGAAGCTTTTGGCCCCGATGGACTACAGAGGGGTTCTAGATTCAATATGGACATTAAGACACTAGCAGCATGGTGTGTGGCCCCAGAATCTAGTAAGCCTAGATTGGTTGACATCCAAGACACAACATAGGGTAGCCAATTAATATGGAGGTTGCAGGACACTACAAGATCAGAGACAACAAATCTCCTACATCATGCATCCTCCATGAATAAAGCAGTGGTTGAGGACTTGGAGAACAGGCTAGCCAGGACATTTAGAGATTATGTGGCAACTAGAAAAAAGTTTGAAGAGGAACTGAAGAAGAATTTTTTCCTGGATAAGACTATGAAGGAGCTAAAAGATGAAATAAATACTCTAAAAAATCAGTCCAGAGCAGTTACAGAGGTTTGTGATGCAGGGGTCCAAACTGAGCATGAGGGGGGCTTAGCTCCAGAACTTGCAACATAAAAGATAATAATGGACGTTGATCAGCCTAAGCCTACTGATATTGGAATTGCTGAAAATGAGACTTTGAAGAAGGTGCTATTGCATAGAGTAAATATTTTAAAAGGGAAGTCTCAAATCCTTCATAGTACTTTAATTTCTTTGCAGGGGACAAAGTATCAATGTTAATGCCTTGTCTGTACTAACCCCATTATTTAATACTTGGGGCCCATACTTGAAATTCTTTGATAGGTTAGTTTTACTAATGGGAAAAAAATGGAGTTACCTGACAAAATAATTGATGTTAAGGAAATGGTGTTATTAGTAAAGGATTTGTATGCTTTTTTCACTGGCAAGTTACAAAATGTTCAGGCAAAGCTTAAGGTTTTTGCCGAAGAGTCTGAAGGATATATCCCTGCTATTGTGGACACAGAGGGACACTTGAAGGAATGGCAGGAGTGGGTTGATTCTTTCAACCAAATTTTGGATGCTAGCAAGGTGGCTTCTTATTTTGTTGGTGATGCTGACATTTCAACTTTTTATGAAGTTGTGGATGAATTGTACAAGCAGGATATTGACATGAATAAGTTTGTTGTTGAAGCTCGAGCCATAACGGATGCCAAGTGGAACAAATGCCTTGAAGACTTGGATACAATTAGAGATGTAACTTGGCCATCAAAGAGGGACATTGTGGAGTGGGAAAACATTGCAGAGATTCAAGCCTTGGTCTTGCCATATTGACATGGATGATGGAAGTAGTTGAGACAGTTATGGTATTAGATGAAGACATTGAAGAGCCAATAGAGGGAGGTCAGTTAATTCGAATAGGGTATCTTATGTTTGCGGTTCACCTGTTGTGGATACACCTTTGGTGCAAATCAAGAGTGATTCTGAAGAATCCAAGTTGCCAGCTGTCACTCTAATAACTGTTTCCAAATTTGTTTAATTTGCCAAATGCCAATGTTAGTATTTAGTTTCTAATCACTGATCATATTCATTGATCACTGACAATGGACATTGATGTATAAATTTCAAGGAAGTTTTAGTTAATACAAATATACAGAAATATTTGTTCATTCTTGAAGTTGAAACTTGAAATAACATGGCTGCATGACTATGAGGCATGAACAAATTACAAATTACAAATTACAAAAATCAAAATTCAAATTATTACAAATTACAAATTACAAAAATCAAAATTCAAATTACAAAAATCATGAACAATACTTATTACTTGTAATATGAGTCAAATTGTCAATAATAAATATTCAGAATCAAGTCCATTATCAATTTATCCAACAAGTATAGTAATAAGTATACAATGTATAAAATTATAAATACCTATTAATCGAATGCTAATTCTAAATCACTTCACTCTTCAGTTTCACTCAGTGTCAGTGAGCAGTCTGCCGCTTCTATATCCCACATGGAATCCAGCTCCTAAAATTGACTACTACTACTAGCAAGAGGTTCTTCTTCATTCTGAGTTGGGTATTCAAAATCAAAAAATTCTCCATCTTCATTCTGAGTTTGGGACCAAGATGCATGGTTTGTCTCAGAACCACCATGTTTTGAAGTGTTCAAAAGCCCTTGTCTTTCACACAGGGAATTCCAAACTGCCAATGCCCTATCATAAGGAAAGTTTGTAACATTGTACTGAGTTACAAACAACCTCAAGCAAGTTTCCAAATTTCTGTCTAGTTTGTTTCTGATCTTTGATTTCAAAAACCCCAATGCACTGAAAACTCTTTCATATTCCACCGACCACAATATCATTGTTTGACATAAATTAGACAGTTTGAAATATTCTGATATTGAATCACACAATACTTCACTCTATTCTATCCTTTTCCAAAGCCTGGTTATTGCACCAGGTTCAAATGGATTCTCCAAGTTTTTTAACTGCAATTTCATACATGATGCAAATTGTCTACATTGTTTTTTAAGATTAGTTGAATCTATAATTCCTTCAATTGGTTGTCCATTACAATCTGCATGTTTTGAAAACTCTCTGATCAATTCATCAATTTTTTTATGAAACATATGAGCATCAATTTGTCTATCTCCGACATTTTTCCAAAAATGAGGAAACACACAACCCATGGCTTCAAGAATTTCTTCTCGAGGGAATCTTTCACGAATCTCACTTGAAAGTTGGTAGGAAATTGACTTCAAATTCTCACTAATAGATTTAACAAACCTGTCAAAATCAGCCCTTTTAACTGGAAGTAGTCTGCCTCGCTTGCTTGTCTTAGATTGGTGCATTGGTATGTCATATCCTTTCACAAACACACATAAATCATTTTTTGCATTGAATTGTAAAAAATTCTCAACATGATTCAAATATCTAATTATTTGCCACCTAAAAAAATTTGGGCTTTGAAGTGCTATCATATCTGAGTATAAATTATCCAGGGCAAGGCATGTCATTCTACGTAAATCTGAGTACTCATGGATATACATAGTCCTGTCTTGGGCTTTCTTAACAAGTTTGTTCATTAAATCCAACATGGGGAGAAGACTGGCTAAAGTTAACATAGTCTCTATATCACTTAACTTATGTAACAAATCAGGAGCTTTGTCTACTATGAGGTGTTGCTCATATATTACTCCGATCAAGGATTGATATTCTGTTAGAACTCTTTCTACTGGTCCATGCAAAGAGATCCATTTGGTCTCAACATCCTTGAGAAGCTTGTTTCCTGGTGTTACTCCCTCTGAGAAAATCTTAAATTCTGCAAAATGTTTAGGACTTCTGTAGAAGTAAGAGTATATGTCGCGAACTAGATCTTCAACTTTTGACACTGTAGGAAAATTGCTTACAATTTTATATGCTAAATTCATTCAATGGGCCATGCAATGTATGCCAAGCTTGTAAGGTGCAATAATAGTTTGTAATCTTGCACAGAGACCATTCCTTTGGCCTTGCATTACTGCAGCTCCATCATCTCCAACACACACTAACTTCTTTCCAATTGTCAAATCATCCATACCAGCAACTTCATTCAAAGCATTCTTCACTTCAAAATATAAGTTTTCTGTTGTTGAATTGCCCCTCATTTTACGAACGTAGAGTAGATGAGCTTGGCAGACATGTTTTACTGTATACACATGCATACAAACCCAAGCAATGTTATTTATTGCAGTAACTTCATCTATGGATAATGAAATGAATCTGGATTGTTTTACTTTCTCTTGTAAATTTGATTTTCCACCTCAGAAAGATAGTTTGCCATTTCCCATCCAACGTTTGTTGACCAATGTGACATAGGATAGTGAGGAACTTTCAAAAAAGATAATAAATTACCATATTCTAAGATGTCTCTCATAGGACGCTCTCTGGACATAATATGAAAAACAACACTCATCTGAACGGTCTTTGTCAGGTTTGCTTCATTGGCTGCATGTTTAAACCCAACCTTGATTGGATTTTCACTACTAGCAATTACTGCCATTCTCTTGTTATGCTCTTCATATTCTATGGCATACTTAACATGAAGACATTCTTCCTTTGATTTCCATCTCACTACTGATATTTCTTGTCTGTCTATAGTCTATTTTTCATAAACCTTACCAATATGCTTTTCTATAGTGTCAAGCTTTAGCTGCAACTTCTTCTCTCTTTTATTTTTCCAGGTACAAATCTTACACTTGCATTCTGTTGGTTGTTGATCATTGCTTAGGACTGGTTCAATGAACCAGTACTGTGCTACCCAATCAACCTTAAAATTTCTTGTCATTTCCCACTCCCACCCCATTTTTACTTCCCTTTTTCTTTTCTTCCTACCAACATCATTATTATCTTCATTTCTAGCATTTTCTTCCAACCGGTTTTGTGTATCCCTTATAACATCTTCTCTCATGCCACCATTGTTATCCTCATTTGATGCATTTTGATTTTCATTTAACTCAATGACAACCCCAGCTTGTGGTACTAGTACTGGTGAGCTACTGTGAATGGCTTTTGCACTCGCAGTTGCAGATGTTGATGGAGTAGAAACATTGCCAACTCCAAAGAAATCCTTTATGGTAGTATCTTTAAGTTTTGGGCGTTTTGATGGCCTCCTAGGCCCTTCACTGCCCTGAGGAGTCTTACCCTTGTCTAGCTTTCCAATCTCTTCACTGCCCTGAGCACAGTGAGAAGTATGAGTCTCAACCTCCCCTGATATCTAAATCCCTTCAATAGTAGTAGCCTCAGGACATTGTTGTGTTTATTTATGTATCATAGTTAGGGACATTTAGTCTTTTGAATTGTAACTATATGGCTTTTGTGTAAAGGGTCTAATAATATGTGACTAATTTTTATGGCTTTTCTTTGGAGTTTATAATGGTGTATATATAATTAAAGTTTCATGGTTTTTATTTAAAGGCTACATGAAACTCCCAACATATGCTAATGTGCTTGTCCATAAATCATGGCTAACTATTGTGCATGATGTTTACATGTAAAGGATTTGAGTTGTATGAGTTATGCATGAAATTCATGTAGCTAATCTACACAACCATTATTGAGTTTTTGGTGTTCTTGTGTTCAAGGTTAATGATGTTAATTAAGTCTCATTAATTATATAGTTTTCTTGTCAAGTGTCTGTTGACATGCATATCATTGAGTTTTATGATGTCATAGTGTACATATGTATTATGGTTAAATGAAATTGATTAAATTCATGTTATACAACAACCTACTATGTTATGCCTAATGTGTTTGTTCATGCCTCATGGTTAAGTGTCATTGACTCTTATAGTTGATGATTCTAATAGAATATGGCAAATTCTGTGCATCAAGGTAGAATGGTATATATGACACAACATATTACAATTGCTTTAGCTTTTTTTTTAAAATTACATTGTGATTAGTGTTCATCAAACTCTATGTTTTTCCTAGTGTTCTTATTATTGCATGATGATTATGTGACATTTTTAGTGAAGGTTCCAATGGCATATGCCATTAAGTTGTATGGCTATCAATAGAGGGTTGTAAATTATTTTGTTTGAAAGATAATTGTTGATGCATCATTGTTGAGTGATATTGATGCTTTTATATGATTCCATTTCATTTTCATGAAGGACCTTGTGACATTGATATTAAGTTGTAAGATGGGTTTTGTTTGGAAGTAATAATGACATTTGCTATTGAGTTGTATGAGTTTTGTTTAGAGGTTCTATCAAGCTTCTAGTCACATACTTGGTATGGTTGTGCATGCATCATGATTTTGTCACATTGACTTTATGTGATGGTTCGATGGAATGTAGCATATGTGATCTAAGTCAAGGTTGAATGACGTATATGGCATAGAATTTTACTAGTGTAGTTTATTTTTGGTGAAGCATGCATCTCAACTAGTGTGCATCAAGCTCTTATGGTACATGCTTAGTGTGCTTGTTCATGCATTATGGTTAGTGGCATTCACTATTATGCATTATTATTATATAATTGTGTGAAGGTTCAAACGACAAAATGTGATTAGGTTGTATTGGTTTATTTGATGATTGCATCAAACTAATGGTGTGCATGGAGTATGCAGTGATACTAATTTTTTATCATGATGATTGTGTGACTTTCAAATGAATATGATGGCGTATGTCATTTAGTTGCATAGGTTTTGCTTGAAGATTCTAGTGTCGCTTATGTAAATGAGTTATATGAAGGTTACATACATTATGGTTAGTCACATTCACCATATGCATGATTATTTTACAACTCTTTGGGAAGGATCAAATGAAAAACATGTCATTGGATTGTATTAGTTTTGTTTGATGATTGCATCAAACTTCTATGGTGTGTATAAATTGTTGAGTGACATTTATTTTTATTATGATGATTGTGTGACTATGAATGTGATGGTAGATGTCATTAATTTGTATAGGTTTTGTTTGAAGTTTTCAACGTCTCATATGTAAATGTGTTGTATTACAGTTACATAAAAATACTTTGGTGTGCATATTTTGCTTGTTTATGCATCATGGCTTAATATTAATTCTTATGAACAATGAGTGTAGGGCTTTTGCATGAAGGTTTTAATGACATGTTTTGATTAGGTAAATTAGGACAAGACTGCAACCCTTTTACATATGAACCTACAAGGTGGTAGATAGAGATCTCACGAGGAGTAAAACAATAGAAAACAAAAACTTTTTAATCGAATCTAAGAATTAGTTTGAAATAAGATTCGTAGCCCTAAAATAAAAACTACTTTTTCATAATAGTTTAAAGAGGAGGAGAAGAGGCACTAGGATATTTCCTATGTCTACTGACAAGAGGATACAAGGTCACCCCAACTAAGTACTTCTTAGGAAGATATATCCATAATAGAAGTGGGATCCTTAGTCGTCAAGTGATTATCAAAAGTATTATTTTGCCACGTAGTAGGCCACTTTTAAAGACCTAGAAAGCAAGTTGAAGCCAAATGACCAGTAGCAAAGCAATGGTGATAGTAGAAAGGGATGCCCACATAGTCCAATGGTTGAGACCAAGAGTACTCTCCAACCATCAAAACCATATATCCATGAAGAGGTAGTCATAGGTAGAATGTCCCATGAAAGAAGTTGTCTCATCGACCTTTAAGGATTGGCCAATATAATTTCTAATGGTTTCATAGCTGGACAACTCCCATAATTGGAGGACAATGTTAGTAAGTTGTCCCCAAACTAGATGCATGTTAAGTGGTTTAGAAAGAGGGTTCAAGTATTAGACCACAATGTCAAGTAATGTTGTTATAGAAGGATATTGCAATGTCGGGAGGATAGATGATGCTTTTGAATTTTTCAATACACTTGTGGAGAAGGATTTGAAATGTGGTGCCTTATCAGTTGCATTTTGTGTGGATTGGTATATTGAGCAAGGGAATTTATAGGAGGTGAAAAATATTTTAGGTCAATATGTAGGAAAGGATATGCGTTAGTTATTGTGGCCTACAATATTCTTTTGGGTGAATTATTCAAGCAAGGAATGAATGTGGAGATAGATAATTTGGTGCAAAAGATGTTAGACAGTCGATTGAGCCAGATTCAATAGCTCACAAAACATTGATAGATGGATTTGTTTTTTTATATTAAACAACAACAAAAAAAGGGTTTTGTCCCTTACACAACCACAACCCAAAGGCATCAAATAGAGACCAATAGCATAGTAAAAATAAAGAGGGTGTTTTTATTTATTAAATTAGCAACCTAACAAGGGGTTTGGCCCTTATACAACCACAACACAAAAATGAAGTTGTTGGCAAATACAACTAAATTTACAACAAGGTCAAGAACAGACCATTAACAACACAGTAGAAACATAGCTAATAACCCACATCAAGAGTGGGAAGCCACCACACTCACAATGGGGGGAGGAGCATGTCAGATATAATAATTCTTCAACGAAGAGTCATCCAAGCGATATTATCATTAGGATCCCCACCACATGGTAGCGAAACCCCCATTATGGGACTGTTAACACAAGGAATAGAGTGTTAGCAAAATTGTACATCAATTTCTAAAGGCTAGTGTAAACTAGGGGCAATAATCAAAGAAGAGTCTATGCGGCCAAAAGGGACCACACCAACAATGAGAGGTGGAGACAGGTCCACTTGATCAGAATTGGCCAAATTAGTAGGAGCATCTCCTAGGGGGGTCATCATCAGCCTATGAGTAGTCCTTAGAGGTAGACTCAGAAGCTTGAATGATCAAATGATCATCATTTGTATCCTTCCACCATGTAGCAACACCTTAGGCTATCGATTTAATAAAAAACAATAACAAGGTGTTGTCCCTAACTAAGATAAACCAAAAATTTTATTGACAACAGAGTCGAGAGTAGACCATAAATAGCACACTAGTAAAAATGCTAGTATCCCACCTCAAGAGTGGGTGACAACTCACCTACAATGTGGGGAGGAGAATGAGAGACCGAAGAACATTTTTTCCTATGTTGTTGGACAACTGTCTAGGTGATAATATCACTAAGATCCCCACCACAAGGAGTAAGTGGTGGAACCCTCTTTGAGAGATTGTCAACACAAGGGGCAGAGTGCTAAGAAGGTTGCACATCATCGGCGAAAGGTTGGAGTAGAGAAGGAGCAACAAATTGAAGAGGATCCACACAACTAGAGGTGGCCACACGAGCAGAAAGAGGTGGAGTAAGGTCAATCGAGTCTAAGGAGGCCAAATTAGCCGTAGGAGCATCGACCTTAGGGGACTCATAATTAGCTTGTGAAGAGTCATCAAAGGAAGAATTAGAAGTTGGGACAGTCAAATGATCATCATTAGCATCCTTCCACCAAGTGGTAACACTTTTATGATGCCAGAGAGTGGTCAACTCCACATAAATAATGAATAACTTGGCCTGTGACTAAACTTGGGGATTGGACATCCTTTCCAAGTAGTTATCTATCTTATTTTTTAGACACATTTAAATTATCAATCTAGGGACGTGTACTTGAAATGGTGTAGCGCAGTATGCGCACTAAGTACCCACTAAAGCCATTGTAACATGAAGTTGCAGAAAGTGAATGCTTTGAAAGAAACAACTTAAATAACTGTTGAATTAAAACACACACACACACACACACACAAAACTTGAAATAAAGAAAAGCTTGAATTTTATCAGACAAGGGCTACTTTGCCTGCAGGAACAGTCATAAGGAATGGGCTTCCCAATAGTTGCAAGAATAGTCCAAAGCCAAAGCTCAAACTACAAGCTTCTAAGGACATAAACTAAATCTAACTGGGATTACTTACTAAGTGGCCCCCCTCAACAAGCATCCAAAATTCAGTTACTCAAGATAGATTCTCAAAACTCCATCACTTATCCATCAAAACTAATTCCATTACATACATAGATGGATTGAACTTCAAGAAAACTATTACAACTTCTTACTTAATCTCTATATGGCTATTGTTGCACAGAGTAGTAGCTTTTTATTTATAACAGGAAAATAAACTACTAACTGTGCCCAACAAGATACACATGAATTTATTACATCCAAGGAAGAAGGAGCATCGCGTTCATGAATTTAAGAACCAGTAAACTTATTTAGAAATATAAGGAATAGATTTAGCATCGACTTCCCCGTAGATTCGCTTGGAATATAGACCTTAGACTCCTAACTCATTCATGAGTCCATGTCTGAAATCTCTTACGACCCAGCTATTCAACTAATTCTTCTGTAGGACTGGGTCATAGAACTGTCTCCTCGCTTATGCTGTAGGACTGAGACTTGCCTTTGCAACCGCTTCAACTACCTTAATCATGTATCATAAATATCATAGAAACAAAGAACAACAGTATATCAACGATATACAACATCCATTTATTAATCACACATCCATTCATTCATTACAACATAACCATAGAGAACCGTATTTATGATCATATATTGCATAATGTATACGTTTTAGTAAAAGTCTTTTAAAACATCCAAACCCAAATGTCTAAGCTTGTTCAACAACCGAGCCAACATTACCATAGTTTATAGATAAAATAGACATGAGACCAAAGACTAAGCAAACATAGGATAACAAAGACCCAAACACAACAATAACAAAATATGACAATCTTTGGGCTCATCATAGAGAAAAATCTATTGCCAGGTGACTAGTTGAGAAGCATCGACGACATTGAAAGGGGAGGACCTCATAATCCAATGGTTGAGTCTATGGTCTATCCTCAACCATGAGAACCACATCCCCAAGAAGAGGTGTGGAGATGTCAATCTCAACCAAAATGTGTGCAAAGGTAAAGAGATCCATGGCGACTGTGGTATCATCCACCTTTAAGAAATGACCAATAGTGTTCTCGATGACCTCAAAACACAAATTATCCCAAAAATGAAGGGGAAGATTGAGAAGACAAACCAACACCAGGCATATGTTGAGTGGTTGAGTAAGAGGGTTGGACGTTGTCCAGGGTTTGGCTAATAGAGAGTAAGTCCCACAAGCCCACAACTTGCTTAACACCAAAAATCATTCATCAAAAGAAATAAAAGAAGCAATAAAAAACCCCTTAGCACAAGGGAAAAGATCAATGTTACCATGAACTAAGTGTCTCCAAGAATCTGTCACCCAATTATGAAGATTCAGAAGAGAAGACCATAAACTAGAAAATCTACAGGCCAACTTGCAACGTTGGTAGAAGTATACTATATCCACCACATCAAGGCCACAAACCACCACCATGGAGGTCTTGGAACAAGAAAGTGGTTGAGTTTATTTCCTTTGGAGGAAGAGTAATAAAAAATCTGGCAACATGAGGAAAGCTCTGCCCACCATCAACAAAAAGAAGAATGCTCACACAAGTAGACAAAAATATCTCAAAATAATGCTCAATGTGCAATGTTTTTGTAGAAACCCTCTAGCCATGCATGTCAAAACCAAAGAAAACCCCTAAAACAACCCCAACCTGAGGTGGAGTAGAGGAATCCATGAATTGAGTGGTACACTCTATCATGGCAAATGATGTAGAGGAAGCATTCAAATTGGAAACAATAGAAGCAAAAAACACCTTGTTCACTTGGGAGACCACCAAATCCCCTAGTAGCGAGCTAAAGCCATCCTTCATCAAGCCCCCACCAGCTACGTCCACATAATATGTCGCTACAAGAGTCAGGCATTTTAAAATAACAGGTTGAGTGGGAAGAGTTGTTGCATCCAAATTTGTTGCATCTTGAGGCATTTCCTTTTTGATAGATGGATTTGTTAAAGTGGGCAAGATTAGTTCTTGAAAATTATTAGAAGTATGATAGAAACTGACTTTAAAGTAGTCATTTTCATATATAACAAATTGTATAGTCACTTATGTTGTGAATGAAAGCAGATTGATGAAGCTAGTAAACTTTTTCATGAGATGTTAGATGTAGGGTGGAACCCTTATGTTGGAACATATGATATATTTACTGAGATGGCAAAGAGGTGCTTGGACATTGGAGTAGATATAGTTATGATTGAGAATGTTGCACAGTTGCTAGTTTTTATTAGTTATGATTTGACTTGGAGAAGACTCATTAGAAGTGTTCTTGAGCAGAATTTGGAGAGGCTTAAGTTGCAGAGCTTCTCCAGGTTTAATTAAAATGTAACTATAAAAAATGAAAATGCAAGGGATATATTTGTTTGTATCAATGTGTGTTGGACTTCAAGTGGGAGATTGTTGAGAATGTGAAATTCAATGGTCATGTGACCATTCAATTCCTTTGTATGTTCATTTCTTTGTTATATCTAAGAACTAAATAAAGATATTTCCCTACTTGAAGAGTGGATGTAGCCATTTTTAGGTGAACCACTATAAACTTGGTGTTTCGTCTCTTGGTTTTGAATCTCTAATTATGTCTTTGAATTCCTTTTAGTTACTCTTTTATTTTAATAGTATCATCTAAAATAACATCATATAATACAAAAAAGTCTACAAGAGGGCCCATAACACAGGTAGCTCAAAAAGTGGAAAGATCTATACCCTACATAATAAGCATGAACCTAAGGAAACTTTACATAAAAGGCACACACTTAACAAATAAATTTTTTCAATAAAATAAATCTAATGAAGAAAAAAATTATAATTTTTTCTTTGATGTCAACAAACAACAAACATTTTTAATACTTAAAAGGGCATAAAGTCTTGCCCCTATACTTTAGAAATTTTTTTTGGAACTTATTGATCTAAGATCCTAGATTCTTTCTTTTATCCAAGATCTCAACTTCTCTAATCCTTTTCCTATCTAAACCTATTTTAAAACTAAAGGAAAAAGAATGAGACTTAAGGATCCAACCCTTACCAAAGATTCAAATAAATATTATTTAATAAAGATACATTATCTAGATACATTACCTAAGGAAGAGGTGATTATTCTTTCCAAATAAGAAATCCTTTCCAATCTCATCACTTATCTTTAGGTCACTTTGAAAGACTCTAGGATCTTGTAAGCCACATAATATACATTTTAAAATGAATCTAAGTCACATGTTATCACATTAGGGTCATAATTTTATATGAATAATGAAGCAAATGACATAAAAAAGGACTTCTAAATATCTCAGTTAAGTTCAAATCAAACATTTTCTAATTACAAAAATTATTTGAAGAGCCAATATGAGAGCTTATGTATAAATATAATTAAGCTTAGAGGTTTAGGTAATAGAAAAGAATAACGTTGTTTGATGAAGCTCAAAAGTGATAGAGGGTATCTCTTGTAGAATAAGTGGGCAAAAGAGCAAGCCAAATAAAGGTAGAACCTACAAAGAAATTTTATATTGTTGTACCTAAGTCAATGTATACCCTAGATACATATTTGGGACATTTAAACAAAGATGAATTCTTGACCAAAAGACATGCCATATGTATTTATGTATGTACATGTACATTTGAAGAATTATTTTGTCATTTTTTTTCTTTGTTATCTCCTTAAGTACCTAATTATATTTATATTGATGAAAAGGATGATTACAAAGATATTACATTCAATGTAGGATTATCATATTCCTCTTTTTTTAGCAAAAAATAAATTTTCTAATATCAACTATATGATAATTACATCATATTCACATGAATCAAGATTCTTACACTATCAATTGATTATGTCTTCATGCTCAAACCTACCACTTGGACCTCCAAAACTATGTTATGCAAACCAACTAACATTGAGAATGATCCATGCCTCTCCTAGAAATTTGCTTTGAACTGGGAACTGTGACTACCTCCACCATGGCTGGTATGCCACCTACAAAAATCTTTTGCCATCTCTATCCTCAAAAAGGTTCCTCTTTTCTACAAAAAAAAAACAAAAAAACACTACAAACCACACCAAAATTGCAAAACAAAGACATCCTCAATTCTTCATCAAACAAACCCCATCCACCAAAAATGATAACTTTGTCCTGTAAAAAATTTGCCACTACTGGTAATAATAACATTCTCATAGAATCTATAGCATGTGAATGGTAACATTCAATATCCCATCTGCCTCCAAATTTTCTAACCCATCTGCTTCTTTATATGATTAGCCATATACATCTCAAAATCATTGGCAATATTTAAAATTTGTTCTAGGAGATAGTTTAACTTCCAAGTCGGGGTGTGTCCTATCCTAATAGCATTAATGACATTAGCAGAGTTGCCTTCCAAAACCAATTTTTTAGAGCTCAATGTTCTACATTATTTAACCCCATGTAATATCACTTTAGATTTTGCTTCACTATTAGTGCCTTGATTACTATGTTATGATGAAGTAAAGATGATCTTGTCTTCCCAGTTTCTAAGAATAAAACTGATCCCTAAAATTCCTAGATTAACCCTGGAAGCTCTGTCGAAATTGAGTTTTACCCATCCTACTGGGGGTTTCTCCTAGGATAACTTTCTTACTTTCAAATATTTATTCTCATTACTAAAGCCAATCCATTATGGAACCCTTAATCCATTCCATCTTAGTCTCATTTTAGCATCTCACTCTATAAACATAACACCTTTTGGAGTTAGTTGGCCCAATCTACCATTAACAATTTCAATTATAGTTGCTTCAAGTTTGTTCTGAAACAATATTAGAGACATTCTTTTCTCCCAAAATAGCCTCCTATTTCTTTCTTTTTATAAATCCCAAATCAAAATAGAGGGACAATTCACCATAGGCAAAGGAAGGTAGATTTTCTCTTTAAAACCGGCTAGCTTTGAAAGAGGCTTAATATGTCTTCAAGTAGGACTCCAATCCAACCTAATTTTGCACACAACCAAGTCCATCACTTTTGAGAGGATGGGCAACCTACAAAAATGATCAACCAATTATTCCTCTTGTTTACATAATACACAAACTACAGGACCATGAAAGCCCATTCTTCTGAACACCTCTGAAGTTAAAATTTGATGCTGAAGATTAGCCCATGAAAAATGCTTTCTTTTGGAAGAGTAAATTTGTTCCAACATAAATGAAGAGGATGTTTTCACTTATTTTTCTTCTATCTAGATTGGCTAATTTTGAGTATCTGTCCTTAATATTGTATGGTTTTGAACCACTTTTTGATCCACACCAAACAATAATATCTTGTCCCAGACTGAATAATATAGATCTACTATGTAAAATATTTATCAGTGAAGATACCTCTCTAATATCAAGGTCCAAGCTACCAAAGTCTCTCCATTTCCATTCAAACATTTCACCCACTCCTATCACAAACTCCCCATCTTTGTATAAGAGTATTATTGACATGAGGGATTGCAATTAAATTGACTAAACTTAGATATCCTAACCAAGAATCCAACCAAAACAAAGCTTTCCTACCATCATAAATATTCCATGAGACAATCTATAATAACTGACTAGCAATTCTACATAAAATTCCAAACCCATGACCTAGAAGGGGGATTGCTAGTAATTAATATATCACCTTCTCCATTTGCATTAGGATATTTTTGGTGTAGAATTTGAGCCCATGTTCTCCTAGGCCTTTATGCATCCTCCATACAACCTTTGCCCCTAGGGTTATGTTTTGCATAGCCTGAGTTTTGATCCCAGCCCCTCCCTCCTTGTTAAACTTACACATTTTGTCCTATGCAACTAAGGCTATTTTGTCTTTCTCAACTGATCCTTGCCAAAAAGAATTCCTCATCATCTGATATTTGTCTAAAACTCCCAAAGGAAGTGCAATGCAAGACATAGGATATATTGGCATTGCTTCTATTACTAACTTGATCATGGTTAACCTAGCTGCCCAAGAGAGGCATTTTTGTTTCCAAGGGGACATTTTATTACCCATTCTCTATTTTAGATCTTCCTAAAGATGAGTAGTATATAGTCCCTTAGACATGGGTATACCCAAATAAGTGCATGAAAGATGACCCTGACTAAATTGTAATATATGTAACAAATCCCTCATCATTAGCGGATCCATGTTAAAGAAGAAAATCATTGATTTCTTCTTGCTAACTTCTTGATTGTATTCCTGTGGTCTTTTGGCCCATACCATTTGATGAAAGGGCTTTGTCTTTCAATCTCTCTACCCTAGTAGCTAGTACTTTAGAAGGGATCAAAATCAGTGCAAAGTTTTTCTTGGGAGGCATCATATCCTTGAATAAATCATGTTTAAATGTTCTCCTAGTTTTCCTACGTCCTTTCCAATGACACCTTGGTTTCTAGAAGAAATGTTTCCTTCCTCCTTGAAATCGCCTGTAATTAGTTTCATCCTACTTCTGTGCCTTCAACAAAATTGCTTTAACCCTTGTTATAAAGGGAGGGATTTTCGATTTAGTGTAGTCTATTCTCCCTACTCTACCATTCCATTAGCATTTCATTTTCATGTACTTGTATCTTCATCTCCTATTGAAGACTATTGTATATATATGAGGGCAAAGTCTTATGTATGCAAGCTACAATAATAATAAAATTCCTACTTTGTTTTTCTTTGGATATAGCCAAATTGGTGAACCACGTTAAATTCTTATTTTCTATGTAATTTGTGGTTTTCAATTTGTCTATTAATTTAACAATTTGTATCAAAACTTGTGAGATCCAGAGAGGGTAGGGAAGGAGGAAGGGAATGGTAGAAGGTACAAGGCTAAACCAATTTACTCGACCATTTGGAGTTACAGTGAAGTGTTGGCAATTTAAAATCAAGAAATATTAAACATTGTGGTTTTGGCCTAGGGTTTAAATGCATAATTATATTTGCAATTGTTTTAAAAATATAAGGGTGCAGTCCTATAAGGGGGGCTTCAGGATCTATTTTTATGGAGCAGGTGGTCCCATGAAGCCAAAAAGAGTTTTCTACAAGATTAATTGAAATATTCTCCTCAAAAGTAGTAACCCCTACTTTTTAGGCTGCAAATTTGAGCAGGTGGAAAAGGTGGGGGGCTAGAAATTGTCTCACCAAGTTAGGCTTTTTTTTTGCCACTTGTCAATCATATAAAAAAATTCAATTTTTATCATTGAAAATTTTTATCTGTTTTATCTATTTAAGCTTTACTCTTAGTGAAATAGCCTAGGAATATGCCTTCATCACTTTTAGCATCAAACTTTCCATTTTTATTATCCTTTAGTATATAGCATTTACTCCCAAAGATTCTAAAGTATTGCACATTACGTGCATATCCATGCCATAATTCATAGGGTGTAACATTTGTACCTTTCTTGATTTGTACTTGGTTCAGGGTATAAACAACTGTAATTACAGCTTCTCTCCAGTATTTCTATGCATAGTGGTGGAGACCATGTACTCTTGAAAGAGAGGTTGCAAGTTCAAATCCTACAAGAGGGTAGGGTATGTACGCCTCGTTTGTAGCGCAATTAGGTGCCCTCGCACGAAGTAGAGGTAGTCCATATCACTATCACCATATGTAGACCCAAAAAAAGACCTTTCATTTCCTTTCTTATGCCTTGGTTGCATTTGTTCTACTGCAATTCAACACGTTTACACCAGCTTTGTTTCTTCCACAGGGGATCTACGCTGACAAAATTTCAAGGTTTATTGGGGTTTTGTTGAACAAAGAGATTTGAGTTGTGTGAATATGATGATGGTTAAGGTTTGTTTGGGGAGTTTGTGAAAATCATTCGCCATATCCAGCTCTTATTGGGTTTTTTTTCAAAGCTCTGAATCCAATTGTTTAAACTTTATATGCCAAGACAGTTTGTCTGAACAGGCACCATCATAGGCACCTTGATGGTTTTCTTGTATAGGGTTAGATCTCTTGTCAAAGGAGTTACAAATTTGGGAGTTGTAAAGATGAGCCTCATAGCATCTCAATAACCTGCAACAAACATTCATTTGCCTACAGACATAGATTGGGAAATGCTTGATAAATCAAAATTCTTTATTTTGGGAGAAGCTCTATTTTTAGGAGTATCAACGACACTCTATCTAGTAGTTATTATTAAGACTAGGAAGAAGGTTTAATTGACACATTAGTCTTGTACGAGTGTTTGGGTAAACATTTTATGCCATGAGGGTTTTATAGGCATGTAAAAAGGCTTTGGAACTTCACTCATGGGGACAATACCAGCACGCACTCCCTACCTGAGTGCACTTGAGATCACTAAGAGAAATATGGGCAACACTATTGTTCTACTAGGGTTTTTAGAATCTGTAGCAGTAGTTGTTGCAAATGTTGATGTTGGCTTAAGCGCATCCATGGCTGAACAATTGGTTTGGACTCTTGTTGATGTAATTAGCCATAGGTTGATGGTACAAGGTGGGCATGGCATGTCTTGAAGATCCACAAATTGAAGTAGTGGAATCGGTGCTCTCAGAACTATCATTAAGATGGATGGATTGTGAGGGTTGTAGATTAAGGGGTATTTTGGGAATTTTGTCCCATGTGCAAAAACACCAAAGGATGGGAATGAAGAAGTAGGCTAGAGCATGCAGAGAACGAGAGTTAAAGCCTTCATTATAGTGGACAATAAAAATAGACCAGAGCGAAGCAAGGCATGTTGGGTTGGGGTGAAGTGCAACAAACTGTTAGAGTGGCCTTGAATTCGGCCAAGTTTTTATCATCCCTATGATGCAGTGATTGGTGTGGAAGAAGTCATTTCCTTTGTGAAGGCCATTGGAATCGATGGGGAACCTAGTGATGTAGGCAGAGGTTTGGAAGCTGAAGGATCTTGGTTGTGTTGTCTCTAAATGAAACTTCGAAGGGGCTTTTTTCTAGAATCTTAAGACATAAATTTTGTCCATTCTCTTAAGGTTGAGGTAGCATATATCAACAAGAACTTGTGGTAGAATGTTCTGGTTAGAGATGAGGATAAGGTGGATTGTGAGGAACCCAATTTGTTTGCCTAAAGGAAAGAAGAGAGTCTTGATGAAGAAGAGTTTTCAAAAAGTATTCTGATAGTGGGAGCTCCCCAATGGCTATGGGGAGGTACTGGAATTGGTCAGTGAGGTATGGATTAATTGCAGATGTAACTTGTAATTGTTCAGTGTGATATTGTTTGGTATTGTTTTCCAAAACTTATTTTTGATATCATGAATAGTTTTGTGCCACACTATAGTGGGAGTTTTTTTTGGTAGTCAGAATTATGTTGTCATGAGATGGTTATCTTCATGTGATATGAAGATTTTTTTTTTGTGTGTCATGGCGGATTAAAGTGTTGGCATGAAATAAGTTCTCTTGATAGGTTATGCTCTTTGGAGCATGAGGTTTTGATTTGTGGAGATGTTAGATCAAGTTATCATGTTGTGCTCCTAGGTAATATTGAAAACGTGCAGTGGGTGTTTTGACAATTGGTCTTGTTAGTGCTCTTGGTATAGAGTACATTGGTGGATTGACCATGGAGGTGCTCTTGAAAACTAAGAGGCTTGGTTGAGGCTAGAGTTCTCTTGGGTTTAGAGAACATTTTTTGAGATGGTTTTTGGAGGTTTTGTCAAGAAGACCAAGGAGCCTACATCTGTGATTGACAAGAGTTCATTATGGACCTAGAGGAGACTGTTCTTGGAGAAGAGTCATTGTGACTTGGTGTATCCTAGAGGAGCATTCTCACTCCCCACTCTTGGTCTACTCAACAGATTTATCTCATTGTGCATTTGAGTTTAGGAAATGTTTGAGATGGTTACTATAGTTTTGGAATGTTTTTGAGTTTGATCTTATTGTTTACAAGGGCTTACATCCATGGTGTTTGGGTGTTGTAAATGCTCTCATTTGGGGAGGAAAAGGAGATCATATGTGGCATAACTGAGCACTTGGTGGTGTTGAGATATGGTTTGCATGGATGTTTCTTCCTATAATTTTTTGAGGTCATCTATTGTTGTGTACTTCATTGTTTTATAACTAAAATATGTGGTCTTTTTTCATTAGGACTTGGAAAATGTCATGTGAGATTCTGCAACAGTTTAGTTGCATTTTGCAAATCATTTTGTTATTACCACACTTTTTTATGTTAGTTTTGTTGGTAGGTTTGAGTCAACTTTTGGTTGACATCATTGCTCATGCAACATGTGGATTGCTCTATAAGGATCTACTATTTTTTGCACATCAATAGTTTTTGTTGTGTTTTGTTGGAACATGGAATTTTTTTGTTACATTGTGAGTTTTTGTATGGGCTGGTCATGTGGGCATAAATCTATTGATATTGGATGGTTAGTTAGATATGATTAGCAACTAGTTGTGGTCATTTCTATTCCATCTATGGTGATTGTCTATTGGCATAGTTACTACCATGGGATTGGTAATTATCTTTGGAGCACTAGTACATTTGAGTCCTTTTTCCGATGGCTATCTATCGCCATTCTGACACCAAATTGTTGGCCAAGCAACACTAACCACCGTTGCAGTTTTGGTGTCGATAGCACTGACAGATCAACTAAGGTGACTGTCGTAATTGCGACGACATGCACCATCACAATTTGCAGGGTAAAAGGGCATGTGAACATGGTCAGAGAGGTGGTCAAAATACCGTAGGGACCTATTATTGGTGTCGCTATTATGACAGTTGTGCAATGAAATTACTGTACAAGCACGACGGTTGTCTTTCGGAGAGTTCCGACAGATAGTCACTGTGTCCAGTGCTTTGTTGTCGACTGTTCTTTGATGGTCGTCGTAATTGCGATGACACGCACCATCGCAATATGTAGGGTGAAAGGGCCAGTGAACATGGTCAGAGAGGTGATCAAAATGCTATCGAGACTTATTATTTTTGTTGTAATTATGACAGTCGTGCGATGGAATTATTGTACAAGCAACGGTTGTCTCTCGGAGAGTTCCGACAGATAGTTGTCGTGTCCAGTGCTCTACTGTCGGTCATTCTTTGATGACCGTTGTAATTGCGAACATGGTAAGAGAGGTGGTCAAAATGTCGTCGAGACTTATTATTGTTGTTGCAATTATGACAATCGTGCGACAGAATTGTTGTACAAGCGACGGTTGTCTCTCGGAGAGTTCCAACAGATAGCTGTCTTGTCCAGTGCTCTACTATCGTTCGTTCTCTGATGGCCGTCATAATTGCGATGGTATGATGTATTTTTAAATATATATATATATATCGTGCATGGAGTGAGAACCATGGTGTATGATTCTCCAAATTGTAGTTTTGTCTACTGAGGGAACTAGTTTGGCATATCAGTTGGTGTGCACTGATAGTCTGTGTTTCAGCTGAGGTATTCACTAACAAGTTTCAATGAGTATTATTTATTGTGTGCAACATGTGGGAGTTTATGTAGTTTGGATCAAACCTATTTTGATGTGTATCCCTTATATTTTCTGTCTCAGTTGTGTGTGTGTAACATGTTGATTATATCTATTGGAGCCAAGTGCTTTGGATAAAGTATTGTTTGTTGGCTTGAGTGAGGTGTGTTGTATTGTTTGAGGTGGTCCTCAGTGCATTCCTTAACACCATGGGAATGTCTTGGTGAGACCCATTTTAAATGTGTAACACCCTTGCAGTGTGTAACTAAGATCATGAGTACATTATGTTTCCAGTTTTTAGTTTTCATGGAATGCAGAATAATATAATAGGAGAATTTGTTTAATCTTAATAAGTCTTATTTGCATTTCTAAGTTTCATTAGGCCTCCTAACGTCATTACTATGGTAACAACTCAAAACAAGAAAATAATATCAAGTTTCAACGTGTAACAAAGGAGTATACTTATTTCCATTATGATCAATAAGTTACATTTAGGACAATAATTCAATATAAATTTTGCCCATAATGAGTCGACATTACAAAATTCTTCTAATCATAAAGGCAATAAAAGTGTCAAAATATGTGCCAAGGTTACAATTGTATTCCTCTGAGCCTTTTGTATCTGTTTCAGAGAAATACATACATAGCCACAATACACAACAAATGCTAAAAAAATTGATAATAAACCATAAGAAAGCATGGTACATAAGAGCAATAACAATGTATATAATAAACAATTGAGCATGGTATAAGGAAAATAATAACATTTCAGAACAACAAGATATACTTCTTCCACTAAGTCACATAACAGCCAATCGGGACTAGCACAAGGGAAGAGTGTCGTCACATAGTTCTATCCTTAAGTTACCCAAGCCTGGTCACTCAGGGCCTCGACCCCCAAGGAGGAAGTCATGTGAGACCAAGGCATCGTCTTGTGAAGATGAAGATGCTCGATCATGCCTTAAACTAAAGGCGTCATCTCTCAATCCCTTCCTTAGCCTAAACGAGCACTTGAGGCAAGGGTGAGGCACATTTTATCTTAATTAGTGTTTTCCCTAGTTTATTTGTTAAATTTTCACTTGATTAGAAACTTGCCATAAGTCACCCTGGTCTAGCCACTTGTGGGCTCCAGCCCCTATGGAAAGCTACTCTCCCTTAGGGTCCCTAAATATCCATCCTAAGTACAGATATAGACAGTGAATCACAAGACCATAGTATTCTTCCAGTGACATAAAACTCCATGACCAACCATGCTTACACATGTTTCAACAAATAAGGAACACCATAAGAATTTGAATCAAAATTTCACATAATGTTAATTTGATGAAAGTAAACATCTTTCTACAAACATGTAAATAGCATTCTCTCATCTCTTTTCTAATTGGAAGAAGGAAATAACGATAAGCAAGTGCTACGTTAATATTTATTGAAATAAGACAACTTTATTAGCCAAATACTAGAACACTAGTCAACAACAACTTTCAGCCATCACATCATTTAACACAAAGAAGCATATAATTAAGCCCTTGCAGTTAAGACACTATGTTTTTCTATTAATACGAGAATCTAAGTTTATCTATGTTAAGTAATTTAAATCTACCACACAAGTTAACTAACAGAGGAGAACGAGATGTTTCTTTTTTTTTTACAGATTAGTTATCACTCTATGTTCAATCTTGATCTAGGTTTTCTCTATGGACCAGTAGCACTCATGTCAAATGATATGAATGAGATAAAACATTTTTACATCATTTCTAACATTACCATGCAGTCGAAAAATAGAGGATTTAAAATATTATTATTCTCATTAACTTTAAAAAGGTACAGACAAAGAGAAAATGATATGTTTATGAATCTATTCTATCTCAGCACATTATGAATCTTTTCTATCTATTCCATCCTCGTGCACCAAATACTACTTAGTTATCTTATAAACTTTCCATGAAAATATGTTACTAAGAAAGTAGCAAATCAAAAGTATAATACAGGAGAAAGCATAATACAATGGAAAATGTTACAAAAAATGAAAGTATTATTCGATAGAACATAAGTAATTATAGAAAGTATTATCTTTGGGAAAGTATCGAAAGATAGAAAATGTATTAGAACAAAAAGTACACTATAATTAAAAGTATCTTACAATAGAAAGTATCGTTGATTACATTGAGGATTCAATGAATTACAAAAAGAATGAAAGAGGATTATCTTGGCATGAACCCACATAGGTATTATCAATCTTGGCATGAACCCACATAGGTATTATCAATCTTGGCATGAACCACTTTCAAAAATACATTTGATTAATTTTAAGCATCCAATGACGAAATTCAGAGTTAATTTCCAGACATTATTCGTGCAACTCTATTACAAGAGGACAATCATTTTACATTAGAGAACATAGAAAAAAACCCTACCTTTCTTCCAAGAGTGGTAACAGAAGTTTGATTTTGGTTGATAAATGTGCCAAAGTCCTCCAATGAGAAAGACCCTCAAGCCAAAGCTTGAAAAAATTAGCCAATTACACAATCCCCATAAGGATTTTATTTCCCTTAGTCCATATTCTAGCTCTAAGGTCACTACAATTCTAAAAGTTTCAAGAACACCCAAACTCCCAACTACAGTGTCATGCCTAGGATGTAGCTAGTGAATAACTACTTCTTAACCCATTCAAAGAAAGTTGATTATGAGAGAAGAAAATGCAATGCGTAGTTAAGTAGCTTAGGAATATTTAAGGTTTCTATTTTTTGAAATAAATTTATTTACATTTTATTTTATTTATTCTATTATAATTACCAAAGATAAACAATTAACAAGATATGTCATGACAAATTAAATAGCACATCAATAAGTAAATAAATTAATACATTTATACATAAACACTACATTAACTTAATCAAGGACCTCATTGAGATAGTACCCCACTACACCAACAATCACGAGTACAACTTAAAATTAATCAACACATCAGAGACCCTTACCATTATGTTCCATCATAAGACTGATCAAGTACAATCTCAAAGAAACCAAACATAAACATAGATATACACACAAACATTTGTATCTCAACAAAACCATGGCATAGCAACCATACACATAAAAATATATATCTGCATCACATCCAAAATGGGATTAAAACAGGTCATAACATGAAGAGAGATGGAGGAGCATTACAAAGGTTGGACGACCTGGTGGATCTCATCAAGATGTATAAGTAGAGCGAGGATTTGAGTTGTTCATGTTATATTTAGTGTGATATATGAGACTCATGCATGGTGATATGCAAAGTGATTGCAAATCTATTTTTAGGAGATCTGTGGTCATGTGTGGGAGTGTGTTGATCTCATTGGTGGATTCTATCTCTTTTCATATTTTCTGGCAGTGAGCCTTATTGTATCGACAGTGAGCCTTACTGTATTGGTAGTGAGTCTTATTTATAACAAGCATCTTACAATGAATATGATTAAGCCACAAAATGAAAATAGCGGAAGGTTGATAAGTGTTGAAGAACTTACACTGTAACCACACGACCTCCAACAATGTAAAGAATATGTGTGGCTCTAGTAAAGTAAAGAACTAGTCTGGTTGGTGCAGAGTGTTTTAAATCTTCAACCTATTTAATTGGAACACAGTTAGATATTCACAAATTCAAATGAAAGTAATTTTAGGATTGCGAAGATATGGAAAGAAGGACCTTGGTTGTGTTGTCTCTAAATGAAATTTGAAGGAGCTTTTTTCAAGAAGCTTAAGACATAAATTTTGTCCATTCTCTTAGTGTTGAGGTAGCATATATCAACAAGAACTTGTGGTAGAATGTTCTGGTTAGAGATGAGGATAAGGTGGACTATGAGGAATCAAATTTGTTTGCCTAAAGGAAAGAAGAGTCTTGATGAAGAAGAGTTTTTAGAAAGTATTCTGATAGTGGGAGCTCCTCAATGGCTATGGAGAGGTATTGGAATTAGTCTGTGAGGTATGGAGTAAATGCAGTTGTAACTTGTAATTGTTCAGTGTGATATTGTTTGGTATTGTTTTCCAATACTTGTTTTTGATATCATGAATAGTTTTGTGCCACACTACATTGGGAGTTTTTTTGGTAGTGAGAATTATGTTGTCATGAGATGCTTATCTTCATGTGATATGAAGATGTTTGTTTTTTGTGTCATGGTGGATTAAATTGTTAGCATGAAATAAGTTATCTTGATAGGTTATGCTCTTTGGAGCATGAGATTTTGATTTGTGAAGATGTTAGATCAAGTTATCATGTTGTGCTCCTTGGTAATATTAAAAATGTGCAATGGGTGTTTTGACAATTGGTCTTGTTAGTGCTCTTGGTATAGAGTACATTGGTGGATTGACCATGGAGGTGCTCTTGAAAACTAAGAGTTCTCTTGGGTTTAGATAACATTTTTGAGATGGTTTCTGGAGGTTTTGTCAAGAAAACCAAGGAGCCTACATCTGTGATTGACATGAGTTCATTATGGACCTGGAGGAGATTGTTCTTGGAAAAGAGTCATTGTGACTTGGTGTATCCTAGAGGAGCATTCTCACTCCCCACTCTTGGTCTACTCAGCAGATTTATCTCATTGTGCATTTGAGTTTAGGAGATGTTTGAGATGGTTCCTATAGTTTTAGAATGTTTTTGAGTTTGATCTTATTGTTTACAAGGGCTTACATCCATGGTGTTTGGGTGTTGTAAATGCTTGCATTTGGGGAGGAAAAGGAGATCATACTTGGCATAACTGAGCACTTGGCGGTGTTGGTAGAAGGATGAGATATGGTTTGCATGGATGTTTCTTCCTAGAATTTTTTGAGGTCATCTATTATTGTGTACTTCATTGTTTTATAACTAAAATATGTGGTCTTTTTTCATTAGGACTTGGAAGATGTCATGTGAGATTTTGCAACAGTTTGGATGCATTTTGCAAATCATTTTGTTATTACCACACTTTTTTATGTTAGTGTTTTGATTAAGTAAAAACTTGTTTTGAAAGGACCTGAAACCTTATACACAAAGCCAAGAAAGATAGGGCAATGAAAGACCAAAAAAAAACTGTGAAGCATCACCAAACAAACCAAAGGAACTAACCAATATTCCCACCAAGTGGAACAAAAACCAGCCCATCTAACCACAATAAAGGGCAATCAAGATTTACATTTTAGCCCATCCTTATGTGAACATAAAGAAATATCAAATGAAGGTTTGGAGACTTTTAATTTCTTTCCTTTAATTGTTGTCCATCCATGCTCCACCTTCTCAATAGCTTTCTGCCAATCCAAAGATAAGCCAGAAGAGCTCACTAAAGGACAGGCCGCAACATCATTCACAGAGGGGACAAGGATAGCACCACTACCAATCCCCAAAACCCTCACAGGAGAAACATGGGCAACAACACCCATGACACCAGTATTCAAGACAACAGATCCAGAAATAGCATGAACGATCTAGTCAGGAACAATAGCAGCAACAACTAAAGGGACAACATTAACATTCTGAGCCAAAGCCGCAACAGAGACATCATTAGTAGCATCAGAGACAACATCATTAACACCAGCCAAAACATGATCAGTCTGAGGAGGGCATGCATCCAAACCCCCATCATTAGAAGCTTTATGAACTGTATAATGGTGGTTAGAGGCTCCCAACCACCAAGAAGGCGATTTTTTTAATTTTTTATGTTAGTGTTGTTGGTAGGTTTGAGTCAACTTTTGGTTGACATTGCTCATGCAACATGTGAATTGCTCTATAAGGATCTTCTATTTTTTTGTGCATCAATAGTTTTTGGTGTGTTTTGTTGGAACATGGAATTTTTTTGTTATATTGTGATTTTTTGTATGGGTTGTTCATGTGGGCATAAATCTACTGATATTGGATGGTTAGTTAGATATGAATAGCAACTAGTTGTGGTAATTTATCTTCCATCTATGGTGATTCTCTATTAGCATATTTATTACCATGAGATTGGTAATTATCTTTGGAGATTGGTTGAGAATGTAAAATAAGGAGAACAAAGTTTAAGTGGGAGGATGGTCAGATGTGAAGTCGCAACATGAGTTTAACTTCAAGTGGGAGATTGTTGGATTGTGAAGTCTAACTATTCATTTCATCTTCCTATCCCTGTCTCTTCATCTTCTATTGAAGACAGTTGTATATATATGAGGTCTAAGGCCTATGTATGTAAATTACAACAATAATAAAACTTCTACTCTGCTTTTCTATGGATGTAGCCAAATTGGTGAGCCACATTAAATTCTTGTTTACTGTGTAATTTTTGTTTTTCAATTTGTCTATTAATTTAACACACATCACATCCCAAAGATATAATTGTAATAAAATTACTTATGTATATACCTCTTAATTTTATTTTTGAAAAGCTATCATTTTTTATTTTGTTTTTAGTTTCAAAAGTGTACTAAATCTTATATATCACTTTCTAATAGTTTCATTTGTAGGTATTAATACAACTTCTAGAATATATTTGTGAATAATGTTGAGTAGTTGAATTTATAAATGATCAACAGAAAGAGCAAGAGCACAAGTAGGGCACTAGTAGCAAGAACAATGTTCATGGAAATTCTATGAGAGGTAGGTGAAGAGGAAGAGGAGAAAGATGGATGAAACAAAAATTGGGACAACTATGAGGGAAAGTTCCTAGTCCTTTCATTTGAAGCTCACTTGAAAGCTTTTAAGACAAGATCAAGGGTTTCTCGGAAAGGCATCTCCTTTAGATTTGAGGGATCAAGGTTAATTGAAAATGGATACATTTTCCTAGGGTCAATGGCTTGTAGCTAGGAAAGACATTGCTTTGGATCTAAGAGATCATGGTCAATTGTAAATGGTTATCATTCTCTTAGGGACAAGTACTTTTAGTAAGGATTAAAATGTGGTTTTCTCCTCCCACTTTCTACTTGCAACACCCAAATGTGGATGTCTTTGTCAATGCTATGGGGAAGTGATCGACTAGTTTTAGAAGAATGGTGGATATGTAAGGATCGCCACAATATCAATTTAACATAATTTATAAAAAAAATACATAATAAATTATAAATTAATGTCACATGTTGAATAATTAAAATAAAGAGGCAAGGAATTACATTTTGACATAATGATTGAGTACATAAACCAACATCAAGGCTAAACATAAACAAACATATACCTCTAGAATAGACCACAAGGTTGATTACAATGAATACATAATGATCAATCATAATGACCACCCTGACATGAACTCCTAACATCTGTCTCCCCCAAACACATCATGGACGAGAACATTGTCAGAGTGTGTTTCCACCCTACCACAAAGTAGTCACACTTCCCCAAAATCTTCCATGACACAAAAGATACCCAACTCAACTAGAGGAAGACGAGTAATAGTAAATTGGCAGGAGTAATGAAATTTAATTTATTTTGACATATCTCCATATAATGGTAATGTGATGATACCATGAACTCACCAGATGCAAATACCATACATATGAAGAAAGAAGCAACCCTTGCTATTTGATACCTTTAGAGTTTGTTTCCATCTCAAACACATGGCAAACATAGTGATTATACATAAAATCAAGAGGGCACCAGAATGAAATCATGATTTTATTCATGGAGTCAAGAATTCTCAAGTCACATGAAGTGTATCATGTACAACTCTATACACATTAATATATGATAAAGATTCTAAAAAGAAAAAGAAAATCAAACATCTCCTTAATAAGCATGTGTATTGCATATCTAGCATAATCCAATCCCACAAGGTCCAAGTAGTCTTTTAAACATAAGGTTAATATCAACATGCATTGTTCATGGTGTAGACACTTAAAATTGTCTCATTGTCTACGAGGAATATTTTACTAATTTTTAACTTGATTAATTAAATAATCTTTATTATTTAATTAATTTGTGTCATTCCTCTAATTTGAATTGTAAAATTAACATTTCCCTCCAATTTTGCATAATTGAATAATTTTTGTTATTTAATTATTTCTCTAATTTAATTTAATCATTTTATTGATTAATTGATCATTTTCTCAATTTTAGTTTTTGATAAAGGTAAAAGCAGGTTTTGAAGGGGCCCCGAAACCCTGTACATAATGGTCACTAAAGATATTCAACAAAAGCCCTCTAAATGAAACGGGTCAAGACCAAAGAGAGGGTTTTACAAAAGGCACCCACAACCTGGATGATTCAAGCATGAAACAACCATCATGCAACCCATAACTAAAAAGAAATCCAACACTAGGATTTTCCTGGAACACCCTTCTAATGGGAACGAAGAGTCATATCAAACGAAGAGGAGGCCTTTTTAAGTTTTTTCCCTTTGATAGTCGTCCAACCCTCTTCAACTCTACCTGCCTCAACCTGGCAATGCAGAGTATCATCAGCTGAGCCAAAGAAATCTTGGCTATCAACAGAGGTAGCCACAAAACTAGTTGACTGAACAGGAGCCACAGACTCTATACCATTAGGAGAAGACAAAAGCATTGCCTCCCCAGCCAAGACAGAAAATGAAACAACTAGAGAGATAGGAGGAAAATATCCATCATCTAGTGAGACTTGCAAATTCCTTGTCGATGACAAACCTCCAACAGAAAATGAAACCCCAGCCAAAGCAACCAGTGACGAATCAACAAACATCGATGATCTAGCAATCGAAAAAACCTTAGAAACACCAGCAGTCTTTGAAGCATGCAACTTCCTAGAAAAACCTCTAGCAGGAGGCAAAACCTTAGCCGAGGCAACCGGTGACACACCAGCAGTAGCATCACCAGCAACCTGCGATGCCATCAAATTCCCATAAAGATCTCTAGCGGGAGACAAAACCCTAGCCGAAGCATCGTCTACCGGCAGACTCCCGGGAGAAGAATCTTAACCAATAGAAGAGGGAGGGGGACGTGCACAACCACTTGGGAGAAACTTTTCTGCAAAACAGGTTTCTTCTCCACCAACTAGTGATGAGCCAAGGCACCCTTCCACCATGACGCAACAAATTTCTTTTTACCCAAACCAAACTGAGCAGCCATATGCCCAGTATTAAAGCATCTACAACATCTGAAGGGAAACCCTTCATAATCCAGGGGTCCGCGTCCAGCTTCCTTTGGAGGAGTTGATCACTATCTTTGCTAGAAGACCCTTAGAAGGATCAATATCAACAAGAATTCGATCATAAGTAGAGTGGTACATATTAGAAGAGGCACTATCTACTAGTAAAAATTCCCCAAGAGAATTACCAATCTCCTCATAAAGAGAATCGATCTAGAGATGCATAGGTAAGTAAGGAAGACTAACCCAGATGGGGAACCGAGAGAAGGAATCTGAGATGGGGTTAAAATCGATATGCCAAGGTTTAACCATGAGCATAAAACGATCCTCCCAGCTGAAAAAATGATCAAACAACATTTTATTCTTGTCCGAGGAATATTCAAAATTTGCAATAAAATACCCCTTAGCCAAGGGGAAGATATGCATCATATCCTCAAGGACAGGCTCCCAATGATGAGAGATCCAGTCATGAAGCTTTGGCAAGCTAGATCAAAAACCCCTAAACCTGCAAATCAAGGCATGGACAGAGAAAACGGAGATGTTGTGAGCCATATGCTCCTCAACATCTGAATCCACCACAATAGATAAAGGGGAGGAGACAGGGACATGCCCACAAGCAACCCCCAGATTCAACAGCGCATCATCCCTGGAAGTTGTAGAGGGCTCAGAAAAGACCACCCGAGAGCCCTTCACCCCACCCTCATGCTCAGGAGAAACAACAATCGAAACCTTAGAGTTTCCTGCATCTAGCGACACCTACGATTTCTCGCCGACGGCTGACAAATCCCCAACACCAGCAACCGGTGACGCCCCAACAGACAACGAAGCACCAGCAATCGACGAAACCCTAGAACCTCTAGCCACCTTTGAGGCCTGCAACTTCCTAGGAAAGCCTCCAATAGGAGACAAAACCCTAGCTGAATCCACCGGCGCCGCACCAGCAGCCAGCGAAGCACCTACAACCGGTGGACTCCCAGCAAACAACTCCATCATTTTTCCTTATTTTCTCAATTTTAGTTAAATAATCATTATTATTTAATTTAATTAACTTTCGTGTTCTTTTCACCTACGGTTAAATAATTATTTTAATTCACTAATTGTTCCTTCTAAATTAAATGAGTTGTCAATTTATTTAATTATTCACTCTCCCTAAAGGAAACTAGTTCTTCTAAAATAACTAAAATTAACATTTTATTTATTTCCTTCTTATGCACAATCAAATAATTCTTTAATTATTTAATACTAATTGATTCTTCTAGTCCCACCTCCCTAACTTCCATTGACTGTCATTCCATCTTTCCAATCTATTCGGTCTGACTAATTCATCTATTCAATCATCTCCCTAATCAATTTATTTAACTATCCAATCTATCTAGTCATTTGCAACTCAAACCAGTCAACTTGTCAATTAATTTTGTTATGCAAACATTCATCTGCCAATCGGTTCGAGTTGTATGTCTCAATCAATTTTGTCCACTCATTTCTAATTAGTGTCTCTTAATTTCAGTTGTTCATTCAAAATCCTATATTCTATAAAAAGAAAATTATTCCTCGTAATTTCTCTAATGATATTTATTGAATCTTTGTGCTATCATACTTAAAGATGCAAATATGAGAGCCCATTTCCTTTGAACTTTTTCATTTTAGAATTTCATCCTGATGATGAATCACAAAGTGTGATTTGAAATGTTGATGTTAAAAATCTCTACACAATCTAATCTAGAAGATTATCAAAAAATAGAAGAGATACCAAAAAGAGACAATGGTAATATCAATTGCATTTGTGTTTTATTGCATTTCTCATATTAGATACATTTCATTATCATATTTACTATCTCTCCTTAAAGGAGTTGGAATCATTTCTTAGAGTAGAACTTTTGTGGTTAGTCTCCTTTGGCTCTCTCCTCTTTTTGTTTTTGTTGAGCTTTAAAATTTGCACCTTCAAGTATGATAATACAAATATTCAAGAAATGAGGTTAGAGAATTATGAGGAATTTGCTTCCTTTTATAGAATTCAAGATTTTTAATTAACGATTGAGATTAAGAGACATTGATTGGAAATGAGTGGACATGACTAATTGAGATAGAATTGATTGGACAGACAACTCAAACTAACTGGAAGCTAATTGTTTGCATAACATAATTGATTGACAAGTTGACTGGTTTGATTTGCAAATCACTAGATAGATTGGATTGTTAAGTAAATTGATTAAGAGATGACTGAATAGATGAATTAGTTAGACTGGATTAATTGGAAAGACAAATTGACAGTTAGTGGCAGTTAGGGGGTGGGACTAGAATAATTAATTTGTATTAAATAATTAAAAAATTATCTAATTGTGAATAGGAAGGAAATAAATAAAATATTAATTTTATTTATTTTAGAAGAATTAGTTGTCTTTGGGGAGAGTGAATAATCAAATAAATTAGCAAAAGGAATAGTTAGTAAGTTAAATAATCAACATAATTATTTAACTATGGCTGAGCAGATCAAGAAAGTTAATTTAAATAAATAATAATGATTAGTAAGTTAAATAATCAACATAATTATTTAACTATGGGCAAGCAGAACAAGAAAGTTAATTTAAATAAATAATAATGAATATTTAATTAAAATTGAGATAAGGGGTCAATTAACAATAAAATTATTTAGTTAATACTAGAGGAATAATTAGATAATTAAATAATTAAAATTATACAATTATGGGAAATTAGAAGGAAATGTTAATTTTGAAATTCAAATTAGAGGAAGGACACAAATTAATTAAATAATAAAGACTATTTAATTAATCAAGATGAAAATTACTTAAATATCACCCATAGACAATGGGACAATTTTAATTGTCTATATTTTGCCCCTCTTTGAGACAATGCATTTTCAGGCATTGCTTCAAAGAATAAATCATAAAAATATTTACACAGTAGACCCCAGTGGGATCAAAGCAAGGACGAGGCAATATGGATCCCCCTCAAGAAATTGACCAAAAAATATAAAATGAGGATCAATTTGTCAATAATATGACCAGGAGTCGGGATATGTGCTCAATTTTGAAAGTGGGTTCGATTGGAAAAAATTGCGGGCTTTAGAAGGAAAAAATGAGTGCGTCCAATACAAACCTTATAGTGTGCACATCCATCAAGGAGGGAAAATAGGTATAAATAGGCCCTAGAAGGTCATTTTCAAGGTCATTGTGCACTTTTGGGCTTTAGAATTTGGAGCAGCTAGAGCATTTCGAGTGCATTTGAGAAGTGGCATGAGGATCATCAAGGCACGAGGGTCAAGTCATGTCAAAGGCTAGAGGGTCAAATCTCAAGGTGACTCCATCGTCCTATCTTGTATTTATGAGCATTTATTGCACAATTTTTATTTATAGATTGTAGGGTCAAATTTGGTAATGTGATGCATATGAGGTCAATTTTGGCTCATACATTGGTGAAGAAACATGTGTCATAGAGGCAACATGGGGGGAAATGAAGCAAGTGTCATAACCCTACCACATATATGGATGGTGCAACATGTGTTAATTAATGTAACTCATCTATGTTATGGTGTAATGTATTTAATTGATTCTCTGCATATGACTGTTCAACCATGCATCTCATTTTTATGATATAATGCAACACATTTGCTTATTTTGATAACTTTAGCATATGTTTAATGAAATTTAGTTGCATTGGTAGTTGACCTTATTGCATTTAGCATAGAAATTTATTTTTATCATGATATTGCATTGTTTAAGAAAGATTATATATTTTGATTACATGAGAGAATAAACCTGACCCTTTGGCTTGGCAACATTAGTTGACTATTGGTGAGTAGGAGTTATTATTTGGTTGTGGATTGTATCATGTGATATATATGCCCTAGATTAGGGAAAATAGGGGCAAGATTACCACACTTTCATGAGAGATGGCACTTGGAGACCGAGTCATTTCATTTTCCTAATGGAGAGTGCACAATGACCTTAGAGGATGTGTGGCGGATACTACATCTTCCTATTCATGGAGAGAGGGTGGTAAATGAGTCAAGGATATGGATTTTTGCCTTGTTCCAGTCATTTTAGTGTAGTCGAGTAGACTTGGGTATAGATGATTATTTAGAGATACAATGAAGGACCATGATGAATATGTACTACAGGTTATTTATAATACTATGCATTGTGGTCACAGGGATTCTTGTGCTAGGTAGACAGGGACATGCATTTCAAGTGGGATAGGGGAAGCTGATCTCAAGGATGTGGAAAGATAGTGTTATATATGCATGGGGATCTTGTGTTCTTGTGATGTTATATTATCAATTACATGACATTGTCTACCATGGTGCTTAGTCTTTAGGTTGTAGAGTGGCATTGCTCCAAGTCTAGGAATGGGAGTGCATTGTTGTGTGTAGACCCATTTTTGACAAACAATTGATCGAGGTCAAGTACCCATATGCATATTACTATGCACCAGTAAATCATAGATAATTGGTTCACACATTATAATGGTACCATTAGTTAAATGTTGTGTAGGCATTTACATGCAGACCATACCTTGATTGTGTTCCATGGAAGGGCAATGATCACTTGTCTTATTATTGTCAGGAGATATATTTGATTGGGCAAACAGTATCGAGTCAAAAGATCATTGATGTACAATTTCCACATAGGGTATTGTAATAGTTTGGCGAGCGAAAGTGTGTGCTAGTGGGTTTAACCTTATTTGTACAAACGAGTAGAGATGTTCCAAGGTGGGGTCCAATGATTTCTCTGCGGGTTGAAATTGTATAGTTTGATAGCTTGGTCCCATTGCAGTGGTGTTTATGGACAATAGTTGCAAACATAAGGATGACACCTAAGTATGATACATGGTGGGATAAATGCAAACTTTTTTATTAACATATTCAAGTGTCCATATTCTCAGTGAGATGGTGAGGAGTAAGACATAGGTATAACAAAGGAGGGGGAGGTACGGATAAGGTGGTGGTGGTATGATGCAGGGGCATCCAAGGTTAAGGCAGGGGCATTCTTGTCCTCGGTGAAACTGCATGGGGTGTTGGTATTTTGGCCAGTGTTACTCGGTTGTAGCCTTGACTGATGGCCTCGGTCATTGAAGGAAGCTCGGTCACTGAAGGAACTCGGCAGTCTTTGATGCTTGGTGAAAGTGTTACTCAGTTGTACCTATGGTGCTCAATCGATACTGGTGCTCGGCGATGTGTGGCTTGCTCGGTTAATTCACTGTCGCTCGGTATTTCTGGCTTACCGACTGGAGTTATGTGTGATTTGTTGAGCCAACTTGGTGAATTTATTGTTGGTAGCTATTCTTATGGGCCGACATGATGAATTAAATGTTTGTATACATTTGTAGCCGACTTGTATGGCATTTAATTATTTGTTTGGGGAGTTAATTGTTTCATCTAGCCGACTTGTGGCTGATGATTAGTATTTATAGGATGTTTGGGTAGATGTTTAGGGGAGAGGAGAAAGGGCAGAGAAGTTCATGACTTGAAGACATAGTGAGTCAGATCTGAGGTTTTGAAACTGAAGTTGGACAAGTTGTGGAAAAGTTCTTGCATGTTCCTATAGATCAGATTGATATATGATAGTTGTTGGTAGTAGAGCTAGGGGTTGCATACTTGGAGATAGGGAGATTGCTTGGGGGCTTGCGAGCTCAAGTTTAGATCTACCTTAGGGTTTCCATCAGCTTCTGATTGTCTTCAGAGCTGAACTAGTTGAGATTGTATTGGATCTGTTGTGGATCTTGCAGAATTGTTTCATTTTGTAATTGGCCCTAGCCTGGAAGGCCTTACAGTCAGGCATGTTAATGTAAATTACTTGAAACATATGTGGTGTTATCTGTTGTGTTGAGTTTTCGACTGTGTAATTCTATTGGCTATAAGGTTTGGACTGTCCTTCATTGGATCCACCATCCTTGATTGCATCAGGTGGTATCAGAGCTGAGGTTTATTCTTGTTAGAGCTGATCTTGAAGGTTAACCTAGCAAGGCTGATCTTGTGAAGTTTGTTCCTATTGAAGCAGAGATTGTGTGTAATCTAGATTGCAGATCCGAAGCACTGAACTTGTGAAATTGTGCCCTAGTTGTTTGCAAGATTGCAGGTTGCGATCTGACTTGTTTACAACTTAGAAATTGTCACAAGGTGGTCAGTGAGGGTTTGTTGCAGAGGGTTTATTGTGCATATCTTTAAGGATGCCTCCAAGAATATTGGACCCTAGAGTTATTTCTGATCTTTGTGATACTATTGAATCTTGGATCACAGAGAAAGTGAAATTAGATTTCAGATCTGAGATGGAATTGATGAAGAATGACATGGTCACCGAGATCATGAGAGTTGTTAATGGTATACCTCAGAATGTTGACTGAGGATGGCTATGAAGAAGCTGCTGAAGAATTTGAAACTGTTGGATCTAGTGGTGATGACCGATGGAACAGATCTTGTGAAGACATAACTGCTCGGTTGCATAGATCTGTTGCTCGGTTCAGTAATTACCGAATGGAAGTTTCTACTTTCTCTAGTACTTCAAAGCCCGACAATCTAATTGATTGGATTGGTGAGCTTGAAGATTTCTTTGAGCTGGAAGAAATTGAAGATCCTCTTCGGGTGAGATTAGCACAGACAAAGTTGAAAGGACATGCTGCTCTTTGGTGGAAGGAACTACAAAGAGACCAGGAAGATGAAGGTGAAACAAAGATCAATTGGTGGAGGTTGATGGTGACTAAGTTGAAAGTTAAGTTCATACCTTCTGACTATGAGCTTGACTTGTTTAAGAAGTTGCAGAATCTGAAATAGAAGGATTTGTCTATTGAAGATTATATCGAGGAGCTCTACAAACTTACTATTTGGTCTGGACACTGAGAGCTCGGTAAGGAAAAGGGAGCCCGGTATGTGAATGGTCTAAGATTCAATATTCAGGATGAGCTTGGTATGCTGAAGATTGATTTTGTTGAAGATGCTTGAGGGAAGAAAAAGGTTGATCACTTGGTGAAGGATAAGCTGACTGATGCAGAAGATGAATAGAAACTTGTGGAGCCGAAGAAGAAGACAGGTAGAGTTATCTTTAAGGGTACTTGCTATAACTGTGGAGAGGAAGGACACCGTTCTTTTGAGTGTACACAGAAGAAGGTTGACCGATGAATTGTTGTGATGAATGAGAACATTTTGAATGAACTTGAATCCGAGAACTTGCTGCTTCAGTAAATATTGCTCGGTACAAAGGATGAACCTTGTCAGAGGAGTAACTTGTTTAGGACCCGATGCAAGACTAAAGGTAAACTCTGTGATGTTATTGTTGATAGTGGTAGTACTGATAACCTTGTTGCTAAGGACCTGGTTCAGAAACTTGGTTTGAATAGAATGAAGCATCCTTGTCCTTATAGGATTGGCTGGTTACAAGATGTCCATGCTTTAGAAGTAAGAGAACAATGGTTCATTGATGTTCAAATTGGCCAGTACAAGGATCTTGTGTTATGTGACATTGTCAAGAAAATACTTGAAGAGACAGAGGAAACTGAAGTGGAAGAATTTTCAAGTAGAAAAGGTGGACTTGTATGTGAAGAACCAGTTCGGGATTTATGTGTTGAATCTTGAAAGATGTTCTTCTCACATATGAATATCTTTTGGAACCTGGGGTGTCTGATGCAGGGGCATCCAAGGTTAAGGCAGGGGCATTCTTGTAGTCGGTGAAACTGCATGGGGTGTTGGTATTTTGGCTAGTGTTACTCGGTTGCAGCCTTGACCGACGACTTTGGTCATTGAAGGAAGCTCGGTCACTAAAGGAACTCGGCAGTCTTTGATGCTTGATGAAAGTGTTACTCGGTCATGCCTGCAATGCTCAGTCGACACTGGTGCTCGGCGCGCCTGGCTTGCTCGTTTAATTCACTATTGCTCGGTATTTTTGGCTTACCGACTGGAGTTTTGTGTGATTTGTTGAGCCGACTTGGTGAATTTATTGTTGGTAGCTATTGTTATGGGTCGACATGCTGAATTAAATGTTTGTATACATTTGTAGCTGACTTGTATGGCATTTAATTATTTGTTTGGGGAGTGAATTATTTCATCCAGCCAACTTGTGGCTGATGATTAGTATTTATAGGATGTTTGGGTAGATGTTTAGGGGAGAGGAGAAAGGGCAGAGAAGTTCATGACTTGAAGACTTAGTGAGTCAGATCTGAGGTTCTGAAGCTAAAGTTGGCCAAGTTGTGGAAAAGTTCTTGCATGTTCCTACAAATCAGATTGATATTTGATAGTTGTTGGTAGCAGAGCTAGGGGTTTCATACCTAGAGATAGGGAGATTTCTTGGGGGCTTGTGAGCTCAAGTTTAGATCTGCCTTAGGGTTTCCATCAGCTTTTGATTGTCTTTAAAGCTGAACTAGTTGAGATTGTATTGGATCTATTGTGGATCTTGCAGAATTGTTTCATTTTGTAATTGGCCCTAACCTGGAAGGCCTTATAGTCGGGCATGTTAATGCAAATTACTTGAAACATATGTGGTGTTATCTATTGTGTTGAGTTTTCCGCTGTGTAATTTTGTTCGCTGCAAGGTTTGGACTGTCCTTCATTGGATCCACCATCCTTGACTGCATCATGGTAGAGGGAAATGTGTAGGGAGGGAAAGAGGAGATGGAGGAAGAGGAGGATGAGATATAGGTATAGGACGAGGATGAGGGAGAGATAGTTGCAAGAGAGGTAATAGGGATGATACATTTGGTGGAGGAGGTGGAGGATCACTAGTAAATTTTAGCCTATTTTTTGACGAGGATTGGTCAAATTTTCGATACCAATTGGTCGAACAGACGACCAAAACTGTTGTCATACTTTTTTCGTCAATTATACGACAAGAAAAAATATCATCAAAATTCTGACCTCCTTAGTGGTTGAATTATTGACCGAATCGTCGTCGAAGTAACCGCTTCAACCTGGAAGAATTGTAGATCATACCTTTTATCTATGTGACCAAAGTTCATCGAAATTGCGACGAGTTAGGGTCCAAATTGTTGTCGAGGGTTTAGCATTCTCGTCGAAAAACCAAAGAAAGTTTGTCTCTCTTTCGACGACACTTGGTCGGAATAGACATCGAAAACATAGCATTCTCGTCGAAACACCAAAGAAAGATCGTCTTTCTTTCGACGACACTTGGTCGGAATAGACGTCGAACACATGGCATTCTCGTCGAAAGAACTATTATTCAAATGTCGAAAAAGTGACCAATAATAATTTTTGGTTATATATATATATATATATATATATATATATATATATATATATATATATATATATATATAATCAAATTAATCATACAAATATTATCACATAAAACATTAGTCAAAAATGATGAATGATTAAAAATATCAAATATACTATAGCTTAAGTAAAATAATTAACAGGAAAATATAAGTTGATTATTGTCTTTGTAATTGGGGTGCTTTTATTTAAACCTTATCCAATGTTCAGGGCTTTAGTCTACTACCTCAACTTAAATTATGTCTTGGGACTCAACTCACTTGCTTAGCTAAAAGATCCTGCATACACTTCTGGTACTCATTTTAAGGCATCTAGAGACTATAGAAAGGGTTTTGTCTCTAACCAAAGAGAGGTTTAGCCTGCTAGACATGTATGAAAGTTGCGGAAGCACAACAAGGCCAGTGAACTATTGATTACAAAGGATACACCAAATGCACATGTGCACTAATGAAACTATCTGTTAAAGACAACATATACCTGTGTAGTAATGAAGTAATCTATCAAATACTTATGTCGTAACTGGTTGGTGGGATGAGTGGATGCAGAAGATTACCTCCTAAAGTGAAGTTTGAAGCCCCAAAAATTCGTGAGTGGAGGCTTATATGCTGAGATTAAAAGATTTCATAACTTTGAAGCCAATGGAATTATGGTTAAATCAAAGAAGAATACATAAGCAGATGTTAAAATAATACAAAATTATTTACAGTTTGTGGTAAATAATAATTTTATTGTTGATGGGTTTCTAACCGATTTCTTTATAACAACAATATATGCAGTAGGTACATTATTTTTCTACTTCACTGGAAGGCTCAACTGTACCTTTTATGTAATATTAAAGTTTCATTATTTTGTCATTAGTCATTTGATCTTATAATACTAAAGTTGCATTGTCATTGGTTCTCAAGTATTTGTCTCTTTGACATTTGTTTCTCCATCTTTATACATTATATTACCATGCATCTCTATTCTTCATTCAATAGTCATTTGATTATTAACTTAATGTATGGCTACATCTAATATATTTCACTATTCACAACAACATTACTTAATGTATGGATACATCTAATGTATTTCATGATTCACAACAACATTCTTGTCATTGTTTTGAATATTATCACTATTTCTTACATTGAAATCATTATCTTTTCTTTCACTGTTATTACTGTACTATTATCTTTGTTTTGAGAATTGATGTTCTATGCTCTTTATTCTTTGGTCGTTGTAATCACATTATCATTACTAATGACTATTTAGCATCAACTCCATCTTGTAGTGATTTTTTAGCATTGTCTCTGAACTTGGCATAAATGTCACTTTAATAGAATGTCCTTTTTCACATAATGAGAATGGCTGAAATAATAGACCCAACTAATGAGATAGGGTTAGTTTACTATAAGCTTGTGGTAGCGCATGAGTTGCCTATAATAGATTTCTAGAAATTGACAGAGATTGAGAATCATGTAGTTAATTTGTAACTTCTTTATTAGATAGTTTTCTAAATACTCTAACTGAGAAAAGATGAGATCCCATTGGACTTTCAACTGCCCCAAATTTGTAAAGAGTGGCCTAGTATTTGAGACCAAAGAGCTCTAAGATGATAGAAAATAGGACAAACTATTGATCTCCAAAAGACAGACCTATGACTACTGAGGCTACATACAATGATCCGAGTAGAGAAAATACAATAAAAACATGCCCAACACAGGAAATAAGAAGGATTATTGTGAATATCAAAGGTCTGGGACATTTGTAATTTTGAATAAAAACCTCAGACAGAAACCCTACCATCACACACCCTATAAAATTCCATATGTTGATGAGAGAGAAAAGTGATGAGGTTCACAGGAATGTATCCTAGGGCTTTCTGAATTTGACCCATTTTGAATACATTAAAAGATTACATTATAAGAAACTGAGTGTTGATATTAAAAGGGCATAGATACCAGTAACAAAAATTGCCCTCACATCATTTCTTTTCATTGCCTCATCATACTTGATGGTTTACCACCTATGAGAAGTATAAGTCATTGTATGGATTTGATATAGCACATCCAAACACAACCAAGAGAAAGGTGCCAACACTTACCGCCAAAACCAGGAATAACTCCAAGAGAAAGCTCTGGCAACCTAAGTTGTGCTTTTGGCGTTGAATATAGATATAGATACAGATACAGATACAGATACAGATACAGATACAGATACAGATACAGATACATATACAGATACAGATACAGATACAGATACAGATACAGATACAGATACAGATATAGATATAATCAAATTAATCATACAAATATTATCACATAAAACATTAGTAAAAAATGATGAATGATTAAAAATATCAAATATACTATAGCTTAAGTAAAATAATTAACAGGAAAATATAAGTTGATTATTGTCTTTGTAATTGGGGTGCTTTTATTTAAACCTTATCCAATGTTCAAGGCTTTAGTCTACTACCTCAACTTAAATTATGTCTTGGGACTCAACTCACTTACTTAGCTAAAAGATCCTGCATACACTTTTGGTACTCATTTTAAGGCATCTAGAGACTACAGAAAGGGTTTTGTCTCTAACCAAAGAGAGGTTTAGCCTGCTAGACATGTATGAAAGTTGTGGAAGCACAACAAGGCCAGTGAACTATTGATTACAGAGGATACACCAAATGCACATGTGCACTAATGAAGCTATCTGTTAAAGACAACATATACCTGTGCAGTAATGAAGTAATCTATCAAATACTTATGTCGTAACTAGTTGGTGGGATGAGTGGATGCAGAAGATTACCTCCTAAAGTGAAGTTTGAAGCCCCACAAATTCATGAGTGGAGGCTTATATGCTGAGATTAAAAGATTTCATAACTTTGAAGCCAATGGATTTATGGTTAAATCAAAGAAGAATACATAAGCAGATTGTAAAATGATACAAAATTATTTACAGTTTGTGGAAAATAATAATTTTATTGTTGATGGGTTTCTAACCGATTTCTCTATAACAACAACATATGCAATAGGTACATTGTTTTTCTACTTCACTGGAAGGCTCAACTATACCTTTTATGTAATATTAAAGTTTCATTATTTTGTCATTAGTCATTTGATCTTATAATACTAAAGTTGCATTGTCATTGGTTCTCAAGTATTTGTCTCTTTGACATTTGTTTCTCCATCTTTATACATTATATTACCATGCATCTCTATTCTTCATTCAATAGTCATTTGATTATTAACTTAATGTATGGCTACATCTAATATATTTCACTATTCACAACAACATTACTTAATGTATGGATACATCTAATGTATTTCATGATTCACAACAACATTCTTGTCATTGTTTTGAATATTATCACTATTTCTTACATTGAAATCATTATCTTTTCTTTCATTGTTATTATTGTACTATTATCTTTGTTTTGAGAATTGATGTTCTATGCTCTTTATTCTTTGGCCGTTGTAATCACATTATCATTACTAATGACTATTCAGCATCAACTCCATCTTGTAGTGATTTTTCAGCATTGTCTCTAAACTTGGCATAAATGTCACTTTAATAGAATGTCCTTTTTCACATAATGAGAATGGCTGAAATAATAGACCCAAATAATGAGATAGGTGTCATTATGATAAAGCTAAGATGAAAACAATCATGTCATGTGCAGGTTAGTTTACTATAAGGTTGTGGTAGCGCATGAGTTGCCTATAATAGATTTTTAGAAATTGATAGAGATTGAGAATCATGCAGTTATTTTGTAACTTCTTTATTATATAGTTTTCTAAATAGTCTAACTGAGAAAAGATGAGATCCCATTGGACTTTCAACTGCCCCAAATTTGTAAAGAGTGGCCTAGTATTTGAGACCAAAGAGCTCTAAGATGATAGAAAATAGGACAAACTATTGATCTCCAAAAGACAGACCTATGACTACTGAGGCTACATACAATGATCCAGGTAGAGAAAATACAATAAAAACATGCCCAACATAGGAAATAAGAAGGATTATTGTGAATATCAAAGGTCTGGGACATTTGTAATTTTGAATAAAAACCTCAGACAGAAACCCTACCATCACACACCCTATAAAATTCCATATGTTGATGAGAGAAAAAAGTGATGAGGTTCACAGGAATGTATCCTAGGGCTTTCTGAATCTGACCCATTTTGAATACATTAAAAGAATACATTAAAAGATTACATTATAAGAAATTGAATGTTGATATTAAAAGGGCATACATACCAGTAACAACAATTTCCCTCACATCATTTCTTCTCATTGCCTCATCATACTTGATGGTTTACCACCTATGAGAAGTATAAGTCATTGTATGGATTTGATACAGCACATCCAAACACAACCAAGAGAAAGGTGCCAACACTTACCGCCAAAACCAGGAATAACTCCAAGAGAAAGCTCTGGCAACCCAAGTTGTGCTTTTGGCGTTGAAATACAAGCATGACAAGACTTCACAAAGAGAATGAATTGGAAACTTAAGACAGGTCATGTAATGCAATGAACCTTTGGAAATATAAAATAAGAAACTGAGTGATGATATTAAAGGGGCATACATACCAGTAATAACAATTGCCCTCACATCATTTCTTCTCATTGCCGCATCATACTTTTCCCCAAGTGCACCAAGGACTGCAAAGAAACAAGATAAACAAATCACAAGCATATAGCAATGTTAGAATAGTTACTAAAATAGTCATAAACTATGTTCTTATAGTAAAAGAATACTTTGACATAAGGAAAAAACTACATAGTATTCAAACATGACATTGTGCTTTAAAAACTAAAAAGGTAATAATACGAGACCATTAATTAATTAGTTGTTTAAATTTTCATTAGTTGAGAATTGATAGTCACTGTCAAAAGGACAAGAAACTCATCCCCTAATTCAAAGGGATACATTTATGAAACAATTAAGACAATGATTCAAAGACAAAAACACTGTTATTGACAACGAATGCAGGACAAAGATGTAATGGAAGTGAAAAAACAATGATTGTTCAAGGGTTTTTCTATACAAAGTCAATGGTGAACAAACATTGATACAAAACAATGAAATGACAGGATCCATGAGGAAGATGAGTTGTTCACCATTCTTGATGTAGGAAAGTCAACAAGATTGGTCGAAGGCCATAAAAAAAATCAGTCACAATTATCTAGGAACTATGTTAAAGCACTATCCCCAAAAATGATGGAGTGTTTTCAAGAACAGAGATGGAGTCTTTGTTTTGACAGAGGGGTCACGTTTTAGAGAGGGATGACAAGAACCATAATATAGAGGTATCATTTTATTATTTTGTCATCATGAATAGCATGGTGAGTTTGTAAATGATTATCATAAAGAGCAAAAAAAGATACCTAATAGGAACATAGTAAAAGTATCATATGGGGCAAATTATAGGCCAAAAGGACATAAATTGGCAATCACAAGAACCTTATTGCCAAAATAATGGTCAAGTGGGCTTAAAGATAGTGTTTCTATAATGCATTAGCAATACATAACAGTAATTAGTAAAGTGTGCAAAAAACTAGTGATAGAGTGTCTATATGCATAGAAGTCATAACAATAATAAATGTTTATAACAATGCTTTTAATAATGCTCCAAACATTGAGAATGCAAGATACATGTAACGATGAACTTCATTTCAACTTGCTAATTGGCTGTCACTATTAACTCTAAGCTTATCTTTAAAGTTTTAGCTTCACTTGGTTTCGAGAATAGTTTAATATTTTCTACTTAACAAGGCCAACCACGTGAAGGTGGAAGCTCATTTGGCCCCTCCTCTCCCCCCCCCCCCCACCAACATCACTCTAAATTCCCCATTAACATCTAATAACATTCATTCATGCATTCATTCATCCATTTTTGAAATATAACATTCAATCATTATAATCACATGATAACATTCATTAACACACAACATTCATGAATAATTCATTAACACATAAAATTTATTAACACACAACATTCATGAATGATTTATTAACACATAAAATTCATTAACACACATCATTCATCAACATTACTAGTTCAAAATTACATCCATTAAGACAATGTTCTTTCATTAGAAAAAAATGTTAATTATAATCATTTATTTTTGGGTTTCTTGCTATTTTTTTTAATCATGTAATTTCTAAGAGTAAAATCAATGTCCTTGTCATTCCCCTCCTCTACTGATTCTAATTCCAACACATGTCTCCTCCTCATCTGTTCAGGAACAGGAGGCCGCTGCGCCAAAGGGGGGTCTGCTGCAATAACAACTATGTCATGAGTTAAATTCAAACCATTTTATATTAGTGAATTACAAGTATTTAATTAAGTAAAAGAACTATTGTAGACACGAAAAATTGGCAAAAGGCTTAAATCAATCAAAAAGTGCAATCAAATCATCAAAATAGCAAGAAAAATCAATAAATGGGATAAAGGCAATTCAAATCAAAGGAAAATTCAATTAAATGATTAAATGATTAAATAAAGCTTGAAAAGGGGAAAAACACTACGAAATTAATTAAATTCAATTAATGACATAGTTGTTGAAAGCAAAAATCAAAATGAACCTCTTACCCTTCATGGCTAAATTTAATTACTTTAATTAATTAATAAATCATAATTTTCCTCAACAAAGCAAATTGGAGACAAAATGGACACAAATCACTCCCTTTTGTTGAAATGGTCCAACCTTTTGAAACCATTTAAATGATTGTCCCCTCCTTGTCCCCCCATTTATGGACAAAGCAAAGTCAATTGACCTTACCCAAGCATAACCATGATCAACTCACTCTACCCCCTACCCTTGGGAAATTACTATAAGTATGAAGCATTTTGGAGAGCATTTCAATCTTAGAATTTCAATTGAAAAACATTGTTACTATTGTCAATTGAGATCATTTCTAAGAGCAATTGAAGCATTTGAGCATTTAGAGTTAATCATTTTAGCATTTTATCATTGCATTGTTATCAAAATGGAGCTAGATTAAGCATGAATTCATCATAGAATAAGCATTTAGAAGCATCATAGCAGCATTATTCTCGTTTTAGTTTCTGACTATTGATGATATCCCACGATGTATGATTATGCCCTGGTTTGATTTGATATGCTAAGAGAAGTCAATGGCTAATTTCAAGTTCAAAATTAGGTCAAAAATACCTTAAATAGGTTAAGAACCTTCTTTTACCATTCATTTTTACTTTTTACCCTTGGTGATTTTGCTCTGATTCTCTAGCGATTTCGAGATGGTTGTGCCAATTCAGGAGCATAGATTCGAGAGATGCCGGAGATATGTGAGACCGCTCGATTATGCGCCTCCAGTAAGTCATTACAAACTTTGATTTTGCATTTATTGATCATTTATTAAGCATTTATTGCAATTTCATGTTTCATCGTTGCTTTGCATTCGAGAAATCACGCCTAGGATAGAATTGATTGTCACCTAGGGTCTTTTACTGTTGCTTCCACAGTTTTTATTATTGCCTCCGCGTAATATTCTCTCGCCTACAAGACAGTTGAGTCTCGCCTAGCAGGATAAAACTGTCGCCTTGCCCCAGGGAAAAATACCCATTTTTGAATAGGTTATCGCCTACACGAAACCTAACCATTTAACTCTCGCCTAAGGAAAACTCTCTGTCGCGGTGTCAAATTCACTGTCACGTATAGAAAATATGTCGCCTGGCAGAATAATAAAGTCGCTTAGGGCAAAAAAAAAATCATGCCTAGGTTAAAATGTCGCCTGACAGCATAAAAATCACGCCTGATGTATTTTTTGCAAAATTTTCGTACTTTTTACACATGTGTTGATCGTATCTGATGAACAATTTGATAACCCCCTGATGAGAAAGTTGGATAATTAGTGTAGGTCTATGATTGTCAACAAAAAAATGGTTTAGATATCAGGATAGTAGTACTTTAAAATATGATTTGTCAATCTGACTTGAATATTAACTGATAGGATAAATCAATTAGTGTGAAAACCAATATGATTTGAGACTGTCACTTCATTCTCAGGATACAGAGAAACGAACGATGATACTTTAGTGTGATTACTTGATACTTTTGATTGACTTGAGATAATTCCTTGATACAATGTACTGATATTATTCCTTTACCTTGCCAACAGGATCATTATCCTACTTTACACGTTTGTTCAGTTGCATCATGGGTTATTGACTTAGGTCAGAGACTCACAGCAGCTGAGTTCTGAGTCATTGAGAGATGTGGTTTGAGTTTCCTCCTTGATCTCCCACAGTTCCAGCTAAACCATGGATTATTGACTGCAGTGGCGGAGCGATGGCACTTCGACCACAACACATTCCACTTGCCATACGGAGAGATGACGATCACGCCAGAGGACGTGTATCGATTATTGCGGATTCCTTGCAGGGGTGAGTTGGTCTACTATGACTTTGCATATGATTCCTCTTTCTACCGACGAGTATTTGGGGACAACACTATTGGAGATGGGGATACTATTACATGGCCTCAGTTTGCCTCTTTTCCCACATTACCAGTAGTTTTGGGTGCATTGATTGGCGGTCTACTTCTTCCCGACCGGCGAGGTCGTAGTTTTTCAGTCGGTTGGGGCCGGATTATAGAGGATTTACTTGCTCATCCTCGATGGTTTGATTGGGGTTCCTGCATCTTGGCACAGTTGTATCATGATTTACATGAGGTAGTCTATCGGGGTAGTGCATCATTGTCAGCGGGTGTTATTGTTCTGCAGTTGTGGATATGGGAACATCTTCCCATTACTAGGCCTATTTCTGATAGAGTTCAACCTCGGGGATATCCCTACGCTTTCTTATATACAGGCATGGTCATATAGCATCATATGGGTCATTTGGATTACTGCGGACGTCAGATTGATGATATGGATCAAGTTATATGGCGTCCTTATCTCGGTTGTGATCTTTGGAGAGAGGATGGTGATGAGTTACCATATATGTTTGCCCCTCGCTAGATGATTGGGCACACTCCTACCACTATTGAGCACTTCTGCTTCGGTAGAGATTTGAGACAGTATGGGTGGATTCAGGATATGCCTCAAGGCAATGCATTATATGCTCGAGTACAGGCAGAGATCTCTCTATGGGGTCCATGTATTGATTATCAGTTTGCATTAGGTCAGATTGCGGGTATGACTATTTGTAGATGGGAGATACTTCTTGGTATGGCTGATGCTGGGATGTCCCATGAGTATGCGGATTGGTGGTCTCGCCACAGGTTTCCTCGGTTTACTGATCCAGTTGAGCCTATTCCTAGATGTCGTGATGGTGAGAGGGGTGGTAGACATCGGAGAGGTTGAGGATATAGACATCCTTGGGTTTCTGCAGGGGGAGATCAGGTGAGATGAGATCCGGGTCATGATACAAAGGATAGAGCACAGGATGATGCAGTTGTTAGACGGCCTAGAGCATATAGATAGGATAGAGTGCATAGACATCAGAGAGCTCAGAGACATGCACAAATTGATGCAGCTAGGTAGATTCCTGGGAGATTAGATCCCTTGGTACAGTTACAGAGAGTGGCCTTAGCGTAGCCTGATGGTGATGCGGCTCATCAGGATCAGGCACAACAGGATGATGCACAGCAGGATGATGGGGCTCCACAGATGCCTCTGCAAGCTCCACAGCCACAGGGTGCACAGGGTGATCGCATGGATGGATTAGAGCAAGGTTTACAGTCTATGAGGACAGAGATATCCACTGTTGTGGGTCGATTAGACTAGGTTGCCTCTTTATTACAACAACTTGTATCTGTCATGGTTGTTCAGAGGCAAGATGGAGTGGGTACATCACAGGCTCCTCCCCCACAGGATAGTAGAGGGCCAGATGGATCTGGTGCTACAGGCTCTTGAGCGATATGATGACAGATTTACTCAGTGTTGTTGGTCCATCTTTTATGTTATTCTCATTTATCGGAACTTTTGATAGATCACTTTGATGATACCTTGACATATTTGATGTATGGGATCCTCCTTTTTTATGATGATATATGATGATATACTTCTTGATTCTCTTTGATGAGTTTGATTATAAGATTATCTTTTATGTAGCTATATGATGTTTGATTTATGCATTTACTTGGATTCATGCTATGAATGCAGTATCTTATTTTATGATATATATAGATGTATGCAAAGATGTATGAATTTGGTGATGCTCTTCTGTTGTTCATGTATGGATGTAAGATGTTTAATGGAAATGCACATGTATGTTCCTATGTTTTTTTTTTTTGATTTTTCAATGTATGCCAGCTTATCCTTAGCTATATGAGTGCACATGATGTATGGATAATTTTTCATTGTAAATGTGGATAATGAATAATGCTCAATGCGTGTTTGCAAAAGATAATCTCATTTTCTTTATTGTGTTTTATCAAGAACAAACATTATTATTGAACCCCTTTTGTGTAAATGTTTTAACTACCCAAGATTATTGATGTACCCCCTCGTTCCCTTGGAAAAGTAACCATAAACACATGCATTTGATCAAACAAGACAATGCAATTAATCTAACAAGATAATGCAATGAATCTAATATGCCTTGCAATGCAACCTAAGTGTCACCAGCTTTTAGCAAATAAATGCCTTGAGGATAAATTTTCATCATTGAGCATTTTGGGACCGGAAAGTCGATACAATCACCACTGCCCATTGGCATGATGATATGAATACCGCTTTTTTTTATCTCATTTTGGTAACCTCATTGTTGGACCAAGTACAACCCTCGCTAGTTGGATGACCAAACTATGGGAGTCTGAATACCGGTGTCAATGGATTCAATGTTGCAAGTGGATTTTTGGTATTAAGATATAGAAAATCTAAATAGCCAAGGGATCTGTTTGCATAAACAAACAAAGGTCAATCCATCCGCTTATGAGATAGTCCTCGATGGTTCTTTGATGACCATGTCGTTAGACAACATCTCATAAGGTGACGAATTTTCCTCCAAACAGTCACTCAAAGGTAATAAAATATCATATCTCTATCATTGCCAATACCATCAATTAGCTAAAGAGACTTAATATAAATCAATCGATATAAGAAAAGAGATTTTTAACCAACTTTCAAAAGAATCTTTCAAGTGTTTTGCATTGGTTCTTGATTTTCAAATAGTATTTCCAAGTACCTTGATCATTAATGATGTTTGATTTTTATTTAATCCCGAATAATAAAGTCAATTAAGGCTCAAGGATTTTGTTATGGTAATCAATTTCTTGGTTTATGAACAATGATATTTATCAAAGGTTCACAAAAAATATGCTTCTTTCTTCTGAAATTTGGATCTCGCTCTCTCTCTGTTTGACTCTGATTGAATGTTGTTCGTTTGAATCATTTTTATGTACCAACTTTCTGATATGCTCTTTGTTGCCCCCAAGTGTTTGAATATACCTGTTTTGACAACTTTGGGCAATGCAAATGATGAAGCTACAAAGCTTTATTAGGACTATGTACAAATGACGGATGCAATGAAGGTTTGGACAAATGGGATGATGAGATGCATTATGTACAAATGCAACCTAGGAAAGACCAACTGAAGGGAACCAAAGGCGCTTGTTTACCAAGTTTCCACCTTTAGGATGAATCAAGCTTCATCTTTTATTTATTTTTATTTTTAAAAATTTTTGCAAGCTTTCTCTCTCTTTTTTTTTGCTACCAAGGTGCCTATTTACTAGGTCTTCACCAGGGCACTTTCTTCTTTTTCAATTTTTTTGTATTTTTTCTTTTTTTTTTATCAAGGCACCTATTTGCTAGGTTTTCACCAAGACAACATCATTTTGGATGTTTTTCCTTTCTTCATGCTCAATTTTCTCAATGTTTTTATCCTTTTGTGCTTTTCAAATGTTTTTGGTATTTTCAAGATCTCTTTTGAACTATGTACAATAAAATAGGATGCTCTCTCATTTGATACTCTTTATACTCTTTCATCTACCTCATGTATAGAACCTTTTAAGATGAATACTATTAATAGGTTCTTGAAGTTCCTCTCTGTCACAATTTGATAATTTATAGGTTCTTGTGCCAAATGAAGATATTATGATAAATGGGCCTAGCCAGTTAGCCTCCCATTTGCCTTTCTTTTCCCTCTTAGCCTGATTCTTTGGATTCTCTCTCAACACCAAGTCTCCTACCTGAAAAACTCTCGGTTTGATATGTTTATTATAGTTCCTTGAGATTCTATTTTGGTACACTTTCAGGTGCTCATAAGCTTGTGTTTGATGTTCTTCAAGTAACTCCAATTGGTGAAGTCTAGCAACCCTATAGTCTTCATCTGTGATCAAGCCTTGTAACGACACTCGTAAAGACGGGATTTCAACCTCTAATGGTAGAACTGCTTCAGTCCCATAGACTAGTGAGAATGGCGTGGCTCCGGTGGGTGTTCTTATGCTGGTTCTATAGGCCCATAATGCTGGATTAATTTGCATATGTCAATCCCTTCCTGATTTGTTGACCGACCTTTTCAAGATTTTTAATATATTCTTATTTGTGGCTTTGGCTTGCCCATTTCCCCGAGGGTAATAAATTGATGATGAATGGTGAGTGATATGAAATGTAGCACATAGTTCATCAACATCCTTATTCTTGAACTGTTTTCCATTATCTGTTATTATGGCATGAGGAATACCATATCGGCAAATGATATGATTCAAGATAAACATGGAAATTTGCTTTCTTGTTGCCGTTATCAATGGAACCACTTCAACCCACTTGGTGAAATATTCTGTTGCAGTTATGATATGTTTGTGCCCATTTGAAGAAGGTGGATTTATGACGCCAATTAAATCAAACCCCCATTGATAGAAAGGCCATGGTGTGACAAATGGATGTAATGCTTGTGCTGGTGCATGTATCATATCACCATGATATTGGCATTTGCTGCATATCTTCACAAAGTGGAAAGTATCCTTTTCCAATGTCTTCCAAAAATACCCTAAGCGAAGGATTTTCTTAGCTAGATTTAACCCGCTTGAGTGTGACCCGCAAATGCCTTCGTGAACCTCTCGTAAAGCTAACTTAGACTCTTCTTCCTCTAAACACCTAAGTAACGTCCCGTCTAGACCCTTACGATACAATGTTTCAGAAAGGATTAAGTAACGGGAGGCTTGGCGTATGAAACTGCATTTTTGAGCATGGGTTTGGTCTAAGGGTAGCACTTGGTCTTTAAGGTAGGTATATATAGGTCCATACCAAGGGGAGTCATGTCCATGTAAGAGGGCAAAAATTTTGGTTTCGGGGAGGTCAAATGCCAGTTTTACCAACTCTTCCACCAAAAACTCATACTTCTCATTTTGATCTAGTTTTTGTAACAAAGAAGCCAAGGTAGCCATCGCATCAGCTGCTCTGTTTTTCTCTCTAGGAATCTGTTCAAAGGTGATCAATGCAAAGTATTTCTTCCATCCATCAATCATAGTCTTATAAGGCATCAACTTTTCATCCTTAGTGTTATATTCATTATTGACTTGATTAATGATGAGTTGAGAATCTCCATAAATTTGTAGCTCTTTTATATTCCATTCTAAGGCCATTTTGATGCCTATGACTAGTGCTTCATATTCTGCTATATTATTTGTACATGGAAACATAAGCTTGTAGGATTTGGTAATGGTGTAACCTTGAGGAGTTACCAATAATATGCTGGCCCCGGAACCTCCTTGAGTATAGGATCCATCAAAGTATAACTTCCACGTTTTTGCCTCTATGTTGATAATGGCGGAATCCAAAAATTCCACTTGAATAGTCTGTGTAGAAGTCATGGGATTTTCAGCTAAATGATCTGCTATCACTTGTCCTTGGATTTCCTTTCTATCGACATATTCGATGTTGAATTCACTCAATATCATCACCCATTTAGCTATTCTACTTGTTAAGGCTGTTTTACTTAACAAATATTTGAGAGGGTCTATCTTGGCAATCAACTTGACCTTATGCATCAACATATAATGTCTCAACTTTTGAGATGCAAACACCACTAATAGACAAGCTCTTTCCATAAATGTGTAATTGAGCTCATATTTTATCAATGTTCTACTCAAATAGTAGATAGCTCTTTCCTTTCCTTGTTCATCTTCTTGCGCCAAAAGTACCCCTAAGGATCTTTCCGTAGCAAATATGTAGAGAAGTAATGCTTTGCCCTTGATTGGTGACATGAGAATGGGCGGATTTATCAAATAAGTCTTCAGCAATGTGAAAGCTTGATCACATTCGGCATCCCATATAAATATAGTATCCTTATGTAGCAACCTGGTGAAAGAATGACATTTTTCAGCCAATTGGGAGATAAACCTTCGTATGGATTGGATTTTTCCCTGCAAGGATCTCATTTGGCTGATATTCTTAGGTATCTCCATGTCCATTATAGCTTGTACTTTCTCAGGATCCACTTCAATCCCTTTGGTGGAAACTATATAACCTAGTAACTTGCCGGATTGGACTCCGAAGGCACATTTCTTTGGGTTTAATCTGACCTTGAATTGCTCCAACCTAACAAATATTTTTTTCAAAATGTGGAGGTGTTCTTCTCTTTTGTGGGATTTTGCCAATATATCATCCACATAGTCTTCTAAAATTGTGTGTATCATGTCATGGAAGATAGTTGTCATGGCCCTTTGATATGTGGCTCCGGCATTTTTAAGACCGAAGGGCATGACATTCCAACAAAAAGTACCCCAAGGGCAAGTAAATGTTGTCTTTTCTTGGTCTTCGGGTGCAATTTTGATCTGATTATACCCGCTAAAACCATCCATTAATGAGTACATTGAGTGTCCTGCCATCAAATCCACTATGGCATCTATGCTCGGAAGTGGGAAATCATCTTTGGGGCAAGCAAGATTTAGATCTCTAAAATCCGTACACACACGAATGGATTTATCATGCTTTGTGACTGGTACAATGTTGGAGATCCATTCAGCATATGCTATTGCTCTTATGAACCCTAATTTCAACAACTTTTCCAATTCTGCCTTGACCAAAAGAGCTATGTGGGGGTGCATTTTTCTCAACTTTTGCTTAACAGGCTTAACCCCTGGTTGAACATTCAGATGATGCATTATAAAGTCAGGATCTAATCCGGGCATGTCAGCATATGACCATGCAAAGTTTACTTGTTGTTCTTGGAAGAATTTTATGAAGTCTTCTCTTTCTAGAGGTGTGAGTGATGCTGCCAAGTGTATGAACTTTGGATCTAATTCTGTCCCAATATTGACCTTTTATGTTGGCTCTATGAGTATAGGTGACCTTTCCTCTTCATGTTCGGGCAAAGTGTCCAATCTCTCTTCCTTTGATGCCACAATTGGGTTTTCACCAAAAGAAACGTCTTTTAATTTTATTTTTTTTGGTTCTAATGGTGCCACAGTTGGGTTTTCACCAATAGAACTTTTCATTTTTTTACTATTTTTTTTTATTTTTTTCTTTTGACTAAGAGATTGAACCCCTACTGCTATCATTATGTCCGTATTGAATTCGTTGGTGAAAGAGGGTTCAACCGCATTAAAGTAGTGATTCATTGCTTGGTCATTGGGAAAGTAAAGTAGGTCATTTGGTTCGGTTTGGTCCCAATCAATGAGGTGCAGATTTATCAAAAGTAAGGGTTCATTGGGTAAAATGTCATCAATAGGCGTTATGGACATGACTTCGTTTGAGGGTTCATACATTCTATCATTTAGATCTATGACGTGCGCTTCCTCAAGATGATCCATGGAAGAAGGGTCAAAGTCCCCTTCACTCGAGTCCTCATCAACCTCTACGGGAAACAACATGGGAAAAGCCACAAGCGGGTTAAAACTAACATTTGAATCTCCCTCCTCTGAAGGTATCCAAAATGTTTCTATCCATGCTCCATTGGTAGGTACTTGCTCAATATTAGGCTTTTGAATAGGAGGTTCTTCACTAATTTGAGCTTCTTGCCTTGGAATTTTTGCATAAGTATGTATAGCAATCACTTCCTTTTCATGACATGATTCATCCGATAAAGTATCCCATTCATAATCCTGAGAGTCATCACTATCTCCTTTGGATTCTAAGGCATTTATGTGAGGATAAAAATCTTGCATTGGACTTGAACTTTCTCCTTTGCATTGAAAACCTACTCCAGATTTTTCATGACTTGCCCTCCAAATAGGTTCAATAGGTTCCAATAATCCCCTATTTCTTTGGCCTAAGGGTCCTCTTCCCTTGTATCCCATCTTTTGCATTATATCAAAGCCTTTTCCATATTGCTCAGTTTGTATCTTTACATGCTGAATTCTTTCCATGGGAGTGTTGGAAGTATCTTCCTCATCATGGTAAAGTCATTGAAGGACGTCATCTTCTTCCTTATCCCATGCTGCTTTGTTATCTTCCCTTACAAAATAGGAATTATACTTATGTTCTTTTGATGGTTTACCATGTGATTTTGGAGATGTGGGCATGTCAAATAGAGAAACAGAATATTCCCCTATCCCTTTTGAACTAATCTTGCATTGTTTTACAAAGTTGTTCATCATTTCACTCATGTGTTGGTAACGATCTTTCTTGGCTTTTTCCTTTTCTTCTTTGGTAGGTTTATAGATTACTGTTTCCAATTTAGGTGCTATGTATGAACTTTCCGTTGCATTTGGGCCCTTGTAGCTCACTTTTTCCTTTCCCTTAGTTGATGTCGCTGAGCTAGCTTGAGGAGGGTGTGGAATAACATTTATTGTTAGTTCCTTCATTTTAACATCTTCAATTGTGGTTTCTTGAATAATTCCTTCCCAGTTATGTGGAATGTATAACTCATGAGGAGGTTTGAGTGCATTGCAATATTGGAATGGGTTAGAGTCTCCTCCAACTGTGATTTCTTCACCCATGTACGAAAATTTTATGCATTGGTGGGTGCCATTTGTGTGTGTGAGTTTAACACCTTCATGAAATTAAGATCAAGTAGCAACAATTTAAGCTAAATACAAAAGAAATTTACTCTAAAATGTAACTACAATCTATAACATCTCATGGATCTCTAGAAAGAAGTGGTAAGTGAGCTCTCAGCTGTAAATCCTCACTAGTGACACCTCTAAAATGAGAATAATGTTTCTATGATGCTTCTAAATGCTTATTCTATGATGAATTTATGCTTAATCTAGCTCCATTGATAACCATGCAATGATAAAATGCTAAAATGATAACTCTAAATGCTCAAATGCTTCAATTGCTCTTAGAAATGATCTCAATTGACTATAATAACAATGCTTTTCAATTGAAATTCTAAGATTGAAATGCTCTCCAAAATGCTTCATACTTATAGTAATTTCCCAAGGGTAGGGGGTAGAGTGAGTTGATCATCGTTATGCTTGGGTAAGGTCAATTGGCTTTGCTTTGTCCATAAATGGGGGGAGAAGGAGGGGACAATCATTTAAATGGTTTCAAAAGGCTGGACCATTTCAACAAAAGGGAGTGATTTGTGTCCATTTTGTCTCCAATTTGCTTTGTTGAGGGAAATTATGATTTATTAATTAATTAAAGTAATTAAATTTAGCCATGAAGGGTAAGAGGTTCATTTTGATTTTTGCTTTCAACAACTATGTCATTAATTGAATTTAATCAATTTCGTAGTGTTTTTCCCCTTTTCAAGCTTTATTTAATCATTTAATCATTTAATTGAATTTTCCTTTGATTTGAATTGCCTTTGTCCCATTTATTGATTTTTCGTGCTATTTTGATGATTTGATTGCACTTTTTGATTGATTTAAGCCTTTTCCCAATTTTTCATGTCTACAAATGCCCCTCTTTGAGTCAATGTGCAAAGAACACCGATTCAAAGATTCCCTTGGTATGATGATCTGATTCTATTCTGGTTCTGTGATTCCTTGATACCTCTGATAGTTGGTACGATGATATGATACTATCTTTGATAGTGATATGTTGTCTGATATGATATGATAAACTGATCTGATATTGATTTGCCTCCTGATATGAAACTGATATGATATGATACTGATATGATATGCCCCACTGATAAATGTTTTTGATGTGATGCCAATTTGATACTCTGATGCCCCCTCAGAAATAAAACATATTGATTCCTTGATTTGAAAGATTTTGATTGATTGGTCCAATATGTTTTCATTTCTGAAAAATATTGATGATATGCCATGACTCACAAATTTGCATATCCAAGATAGATAGGTCTGTTGTAGTTAAGAAAAACAAGTGATTATAATAACAGGATAATGGTACCAATGAATGTGATTTGTCAATCTGATAGGATAGTAAAACTGATATGGGATAACTGATCTGTGTGAAAACTGATACAGTTGATAGGATTGATCTTGATCAGTGTGAAAACTGATATGGGATCCTAATAGGATTGAGAAACTGATACTTCGCTCTCAAGACATAGAGACACGAACAAATAATGATAGGTTTGATTGCTTTGATTGACTTGATTGATTGACGTGAGATGATTCACTGATATAAAATATTGATATGATTCCCTTGATTTGCAAAATAGGCACATTTATGTAAATGATATATATACGGACCTTAACTTCTTGGATATTTAGACTTAAGTCATGAGTTGACCCAGCTAGAGTACATGTTATTGAGATGATTGATTATGGAGCTCCTTCAGTTTATTAATATTGTATCATGTTTCAGTTATTGATCAGGACTTGGATGTATCAAATTGGCATCACATCAAAAACATTTATCAGTGGGGCACATCATATCAGGTTATCATATCAGTATCATATCATATCAACTTCATATTAGGAGGAAAATCAATATCAGATTAGTTTATCATATCACTATTAGAGACAGTATCATATCATCGTACCAACTATCAGAGGTATCAAGGAATCACAGAACCAGAATAGAATCAGATCATCATACCAAGGGAATCTTTGAATCGGTGTTCTTCGCACATCGACTCAAAGAGGGGCATTTGTAGACACGAAAAATTGGCAAAAGGCTTAAATCAATCAAAAAGTGCAATCAAATCATCAAAATAGCACGAAAAATCAATAAATAGGACAAAGGCAATTCAAATCAAAGGAAAATTCAATTAAATGATTAAATGATTAAATAAAGCTTGAAAAGGGGAAAAACACTACGAAATTGATTAAATTCAATTAATGACATAGTTGTTGAAAGCAAAAATTAAAATTAACCTCTTACCCTTCATGGCTAAATTTAATTACTTTAATTAATTAATAAATCATAATTTCCCTCAACAAAGCAAATTGGAGACAAAATGGACACAAATCACTCCCTTTTGTTGAAATGGTCCAGCCTTTTGAAACCATTTAAATGATTGTCCCCTCCTTGTCCCCCCATTTATGGACAAAGCAAAGCCAATTGACCTTACCCAAGCATAACGATGATCAACTCACTCTACCCCCTACCCTTGGGAAATTACTATAAGTATGAAGCATTTTGGAGAGCATTTCAATCTTAGAATTTCAATTGAAAAGCATTGTTATTATAGTCAATTGAGATCATTTCTAAGAGCAATTGAAGCATTTGAGCATTTAGAGTTATCATTTTAGCATTTTATCATTGCATGGTTATCAATGGAGCTAGATTAAGCATAAATTCATCATAGAATAAGCATTTAGAAGCATCATAGTAGCATTATTCTCATTTTAGAGGTGTCACTAGTGAGGATTTGCAGCTGAGAGCTCACTTACCACTTCTTTCTAGAGATCCATGAGATGTTATAGATTGTAGTTGCATTTTAGAGTAAATTTCCTTTGTATTTAGCTTAAATTGTTGCTACTTGATCTTAATTTCATGAAGGTGAATAATATCATCACACAAATGGCGCCCACCGTGGGGCTCTAAGCCTCATTCTATCATTTTCATCATCATGTGCATGTTTGTATTCTCCATTTTCCGTGTTTATTGTGCAGGAAACAGGTAAAATCATGCTTGCAGGAGATTCACTTACGCCTACAGTCAGATCTCTGTCACCTATAAGCTCTGTAATCACGCCTGCTAGCTGGAAACTTATGCTTCCGTCGATAAAGTCTTCAGCCTTTGCGGATTATAATTACGCCTACGACACAGGGAGTATCACTTATGTTTAAACTATTGTCGCTTAATTTGAAACTTTGCGTTGCCTTTAATAGTTTCAGTCACGCGTACAAGAAATTCAGTCACGCGTACAAGCAATTCAGTCATGCGTGTAAGCAATTCAGTCACGCGTACAAGAATTTTGTTCACGCGTAAAAGAATTTCATTCACGCATACAAGCAATTTAGTCACGTGTAAAAGCATTTCATTCACGCGTACAATAATTTCAGTCATGCTTTTGCAAGAAAATTTGTCTCTTAATAGTGTATTCTATCGCTTTTCATTTACTATTTTGCGCAATTTAATCTTCTAGTCACACTTTTGATTAAACTGCCCGCGCCTGTGTAACTTTTGGTATCTCTTGAGCCCTTAACTGTGACGCTCGCTACTGATAACGTTATGCCTGTACATAGTTTACTCACGCGTACTAGCTGGATTATGTCGCCTAATGTCTCTGGCATATTTTCATGTTTAAATTGATAAATCTCAAGGACTAATTTGCTATTATGTTGTTTAAACAGTAAATGAACAAAAAGGATTAAGAAGGAGAATCAAGCACACATTAAGGCGGTTCTTGAGACAACATTGGATGAAGATACTAAGGTACATGCTCTGTCATAGAAAAGTGCTCAAAAAAAAAAATTCTTTTTTGCATGCAAAAAAGAAACAAAAAAGGACGTCCTATTAGAGTATACCTTGTTGTCCTAAATGCTTACAAACTAAAATATGTTTCTTTGAATTGGGAATTTAGTCCCTAAGTTTGTAAATTTGTAAAGTATTTGAGTAACAATAATCAAATTGTAGTATTTCAAGCTTTTGATTTTGGTTTCCCCTCACTTTGTTTGTTTGTGCTGACTAACTTGTTGGTGGAGGGAAGGCACTTGCTAAGGTAAGGGAAAAATTTGGAGATAGAAGCAAGAAAAATACTATTTAAAAATGCCCCTAGCCTTTGCTAGCATCGGTTAAGGTATTTTTCTCATCAAGCTTGCACATTCCCTTAGCTTGTGCAATATTCAAAGTTCTAAACATAGCTTAAACATTAAAAGAAAAGAACAAACATTTCAATTATAAGAACCCCTTTGTCATGGGGTTGAAAAAGAACAAAAATTGATTGTAAGTGTTTGGGAGAAATCCACTTTTCATGCTTTTCAATGAACATGTTTAGAACTTAGTGGGCTCGCCTCCCGAGATTGCCTTAAGGGGCCGGTGAGAGGGACAGCCCAAAGTGGGATACACTTTCTTTTGCCGCGAGAATCCGACCCGCTATAAAATGAAACGCATGTATCCTTAATGGGGTGCATGACAAAAAGATTTTAATTTCTCAAACTTTCTCTAGTAGTCCTCACGGATTGTGCAAAATCGTGCTTCGGTGCGTGTGGGAAGCCCCTTAACATACTTGGGGGATGGGAGATTTTAATCCATTTTGAACGGAATATTTACTAAAACCTGGATAAAATAGCAAAGCCACCTTGTAGAGCCATGTTTAGAAGACAATTTGACTTTAGGTAGGCTATTTGGAATCTATTCTTGTGCTATACTTGTGAAAACATTCGAGAATATACACATTAGATTATTTTTAGAGACATTGATGTGTGTGATGTGTTTGTTTTTTATTTTCAAACAAGAAAATTTCAAAAAAATCTGATCTTAAACATTTTAAAAATCAAAAACCTTACACCTTGGTCAGAGAAGTGTCGCCTATGCAAAAAAAACACACTCGCCTGTCAAACTTTCAGTCACACCTGTGACTTATTCAAACCTGCGTAAACATCCTAAAGTCACGCTTAGAAAAAATTGACACACCTGGAAGAATTGGAAACCCGCTTAGTAACAGTAAAGTGTCGCCTAAGAACCTATAGAGGACCGCCTAACAACAAACCAGTGCATGCCTACAGGAGTTTTTGTCACGCCTATGCTTGGTTCAGTGACGCCCAAAAACACAAAAGGGCAAACAGAGAGTATTTCCTGAAGGATTCAGAAAAAATTGGTTCCATATTTGGATACCCTTTTTGAAGGTACTCTTTATCAATGCAACAAATAGATCATATTCTTGAAAATCATTTATAATGATGAGTCTATTTGAGAAAAAAATCAACCCTATTAAGGAGAACAATTATCGAAATCAAGATCAAAATCTCCATTGGAATCAAGATGATGAAGTATCTGAAGATGGAGTTTCAAAAGCACTCCAAGATCCCATGTTCGTGAAAATAATGCAATTAGTTTTGGAGAGGAATAAAGAAGCATATTTCATGAAGTTAGTTCAAGCAGGAGCTAAGCTTCCTCATGATTTTGACACATCAACCTTGATAGAGAATGAGGAAAAACAAAAAGAGATACCATCTAAAAGGTCATTGTTAAGATCAAGGTGTCCTTTTCTTTATGATGATGTGCCATCCATATCTTCATCCTCCTCACAAAAACAAGCATTTAAGAGTGACAAACCTATCTTGGATCAAAGGAAATTTCATAATCAACCTATTTGTGATCAAGATAATAAAGAGTATGAAGAGAAAAGTATCACTCTCAAGCAAGATCTAATGCACAAACCCCTATCTAGTAAGGTTTCTCCCATAGCATGTACTCCTTTCATCTTTCAGTCATCTCCCAAAGCTCCACAATTATCCAAAATTCCTCCATCAAAAAGTGAACCTAATGATAACACCTTTCAAGTTGACTATGGCTACCCTCAAGGGCTACCTCTAAAAGAAACCCAAGCTAGTTTACATCTTGTTGCAAACCTTTTCCATGCTTCAAAGATCTTGGACGCCAAGGCTTCATGTGCTTCAATGCCTATTATACCCATTCAAGAGGATCCTACATCATTCTTCCAAACATCCCCCATACATATCCAAACATCTACCTTATCCTTAGAAGTGGCTCCATGTCAAGAGAATAATCCGAAGAGAAAAGAAACAAATGTTGATAAAGATCAAGATCAAGATTATATACAATCCCCTCCCATATTTGATGAAGGTCCCATATCCATAGAACCTTGTGATGATCCCCTTGCATTCTTTCATGGCTTCCAAGATGATATCCTTCCATTCCAAGAACAAAGTACCCTTCCAAGTTCCACATCTTCTCCACTTCCCAAGCAAGATCAAGATATCCCTTCCATAACTTCCAATGAGCATATTGAAAATCAAGAGCAAAATACCATCTCTACATCATTCAAAGATCCTTGTCAAGATCAAAGCATCCCATCATTTCCTTGTCATATTCCTCCATGTTCACCTCAAGAAACCATCATTCTTCTAAATCCCTTGCATGATAATAAATCCACTCAAGCTTCAGTTGATCCTATCAAATGTGTTCCTATCAAAGCTATTCATGAGCCTATTGGTATAAAGATAAATCCTAAAGATAAGAATCTTGGCGATGCAGTTCCTTTCAAAGATATTGATATCCCTTTCACACCTTATATTCCTCCATTCAAACGAAACCATATTCCTTCACTATCCTCTAAATCCATTTTGGGTTCCTATGTCCCAAAACAAAAGTCTTCATTCCTTCCATCCATATTAGGTCCATATATTCCTCGATCAACCATTCCTATCATCCCTAGTTATCCATTCACTTACCCTACCATGTATCAAGATCAACGAAGGCACACATACTTGAAGAATGTCCAAACACCGATCCATATGAACCCTTCATATTATTCCTATTCATCCACAATTCCTAAGTCTTTTGGAAGCAATTTTGATGTGCAACATAAAAATCATAAATCCAAGAATCCATATGTGCATAAAAATCACAATGTCCCATCTAATCGACATGTGAATGAAAAGAAAAATGAAATATCCAAAAGACCACAAAGGTCCATAAAGAAAAATGAAATATCTGAAAGGCCGCAAAGGTCCACCAAGAAAAAAGAAAAATCAAAGAATATGTGGATTCCCAAGTCACTTTTGAAGGACTTGCACACAAAAGAAGAATTGAAATTGACATTCAAGCTTCCAAAGGCTTCCATTCCATCTCCTTCCAAACATCCTCCACTTTCCAAGTCTAATTTGGGTTCTCATATCCAAAAATCCACTACCTCAAAAGGACCCTTACCTCCTTCATCTATCATTCCTCCATCATTCCACCACTCTTCAAAGTGTGTGTCAAAGTTGATCTTGCCAACATTCCCATCTACAACATACCTTCTTCTTATCCTCACATTCATTTTCCAATGCATACTTTCTGCCCTTCCATCCCTCTTATCAATATCTTTGAGCATCAAAGTCATACCCATGGTTTATTACAGCATATCTTTCAGAGGAGCATTGTCCAAAGATTCTGATGTTGGGAAAATATTGAAAAGTACAAAAAAAGAAAAAAACAAAGAAAAATGAAAAAAAAATGAAAAAAGAGAAAAAGTGCCTTGGTGAAAACCTAGCAATAGGCACCTTGGTAGCAAAAGTAAAGAGAAATAAATATGTCTTATGGTAAAAACCACTTCATGTGGCACCTTAGACAAGTACCATGATGAAAACCTGGCAAACAGGTGTCATGCGTAATTTTTCCTTCTTGCACTCTACACTTGGGGGCAAAGTTTCATCCATTCTATCCTTCATCTTTCTATCATTTATCTCACTTACATCCATATTTCCTCTCTCACTTTTCATCTTGACAAGGTTGAAAATATCCATGAGCATCAAGTATCTTGACATCCGTTATCCTTTCCATCAACTTATGTACTTGTTGCATCCATGTTACCCTATCATGATCTTGCTTATCCCAAATTCACCTTCATTGTTCCTTGATAGCTTTTTCATAATCCCAAAACATCCCGTCATAGCCTCCATCACTCCTTTATCATGATTGTGTTATCTTATACACATCTTACCCGAATTGACCCCTGGTCTTGATCAAGATGAAGAACTTTTAAAAAAAAATTGTTATCAAAAACTTCTTGACATGTCCACTCTTTTGGATCCCTCATTTTTATGGCAACAAATCGTTATCCTATACACTATCTAGCCCTGCACAATTGACTTCCATGGCTTATCCAAAAACATGCTTCACATTGCTATATCATTTTTTCCTTAGCTTGGGTACTCTTGAGGAGATAATCCTATGGGTCACATTCGCATACTTCTTCCATCATAGCCTTTCCATCTCTAATCCATCAGCTTGAAAATCCATCTTTCATGTCCTATATCTTGCTCGACATTGGGGGCAAACCAATGTGATCTTGTTTGAGAGCTGGTAAAAAGGAAAGCATAAAGTGCTTCTAGATGCATCTAGCATGAACTGAATTTTTGTAAAATCTTGGAAGTTTGCTCAAGTCCAACATTTTTCCTATCCAATCAGGGGCATTTGATTTGAATCAGCGGATTCAATAGTGCTATAGTCGGTCACACATCAGAGAGACTTATCAGAGCTTCAGAAGAGAGTGATTTTCGTGAACCTTTGATGGATATCATTGTTCATACCCAAGTATTTGAGCCTACAACTTGATCCTTGAGTCTTCATTGACTTTATTATTCGGGATTAAAAATTGACAACACTTTAAAGATCAGAATACTTGGAAATACTTTTTGAAAATCATGAAACAATGCCAAACACTTGAAGCTTTCTTTTGATGGTCTTTACTTACATTGATTTTTATCACATCTTTTTAGCTAATCGATGAGGTTTCGACTAGATTGGCGATGATGGAGACATGATATTTTTCTTGTCTTTGAGTGACTATCTTGAGGAAGATCCCACAACTTATGTGAATTCATCTAATGACATGGTCACCAAAGAACCATCGAGGACTTTCATGTAGTGTGGAAGGTTGACCTTTGATTGTTTGAGAAAATGGATTGGTATTCATACTCCCATAGTTTGGTCATCCAACTAGTGAGGGTTGTACTAGTTTCCAAAAGGGTGTTACCAAAAGCGATATAAAAGTGGTATTCATATCATCATGTCAGTGGGCAGTGGTGATTGTATCAACTTTCCAGTCCCAAAATGCTCAATGATGAAAATTTATCCTCAAGGCATTTATTTGCTAAAAACTAGTGACACTTAGCTGCATTGCATTGCATTATCATGGAAGGTTAATTGCATTATCATGTTCAATTAATTGCATGTGCATTTGTTTGTAGTATTTTTCCAAGGACAAGGGGGTTCATTCAATCAAAATCTTGATCAATCATCAAATGGGGGGGTTCAATCAAGAATCAAGGAAAGTCCATAAATCAAATAAGTGTCCATAACATCACAGATCCATGAAGTCTATCTAATCAAAGATACAATGTCAACAAAGTGATACATCCAAGTCTTGATCAATAACTGAAACATGATATAATATTAATAAACTGAAGGAGCTCCATAATCAATCATCTCAATAACATGTACTCTAGCTGGGTCAACTCATGACTTAAGTCTAAATATCCAAGAAGCTAAGGTCCATATATATATATATATATATATCATTTATGGAAATGTGCCTATTTTGCAAATCAAGGGAATCATATCAGTATTTTATATCAATGAATCATCTTACGTCAATCAATCAAACCTATCATTATTTGTTCATGTCTCTATGTCTTGAGAGCGAAGTATCAGTTTATCAATCCTATCAGGATCCCATATCGGTTTTCACACTGATCAAGATCAATCCTATCAACTATATCAGTTTTCACACTGATCAGTTATCCCATATCAGTTTTACTATCCTATCAGATTGACAAATCACATTCATTGGTACCATTATCCTGTTATTATAATCACTTGTTTTGCTTAACTAAAACATACCTATCTATCTTGGATATGCAAATTTGTGAGTCATGGCATATCATCAATATTTTTCAGAAATGAAAACATATTGGACTAATCAATCAAAATCTTTCAAATCAAGGAATCAATATGTTTTATTTCTGAGGGGGCATCAGAGTATCAAATTGGCATCACATCAAAAACATTTATCAGTGAGGCATATCATATCAAGTTATCATATCAGTATCATATCATATCAGCTTCATATCAGGAGGAAAATCAATATCAAATCAGTTTATCATATCATATCAGGCAACATATCACTATCAGAGATAGTATCATATCATCGTACCAACTATCAGAGGTATCAAGGAATCACAGAACCAGAATAGAATCAGATCATCATACTAAGGGAATCTTTGAATCGGTGTTCTTTGCACATCGACTCAAAGAGGGGCATTTGTAGACACGGAAAATTGGCAAAAGACTTAAATCAATCAAAAAGTGCAATCAAATTATCAAAATAGCACGAAAAATCAATAAATGGGACAAAGGCAATTCAAATCAAAAGAAAATTCAATTAAACAATTAAATGATTAAATAAAGCTTGAAAAGGGAAAAAACACTACGAAATTGATTAAATTCAATTAATGACATAGTTGTTGAAAGCAAAAATCAAAATGAACCTCTTACCCTTCATGGCTAAATTTAATTACTTTAATTAATTAATAAATCATAATTTCCCTCAACAAAGCAAATTGGAGACAAACTGGACACAAATCACTCCCTTTTGTTGAAATGGTCCAGCCTTTTGAAACCATTTAAATGATTGTCCCCTCCTTTTCCCCCCATTTATGGACAAAGCAAAGCCAATTGACCTTACCCAAGCATAACCATGATCAACTCACTCTACCCCCTACCCTTGGGAAATTACTACAAGCATGAAGCATTTTGGAGAGCATTTCAATCTTAGAATTTCAATTGAAAAGCATTGTTATTATAGTCAATTGAGATCATTTCTAAGAGCAATTGAAGCATTTGAGCATTTAGAGTTATCATTTTAGCATTTTATCATTGCATGGTTATCAATGGAGCTAGATTAAGCATAAATTCATCATAGAATAAGCATTTAGAAGCATCATAGCAGCATTATTCTCATTTTAGAGGTGTCACTAGTGAGGATTTGCAGCTGAGAGCTCACTTACCACTTCTTTCTAGAGATCCATGAGATGTTATAGATTGTAGTTGCATTTTAGAGTAAATTACCTTTGTATTTAGCTTAAATTGTTGCTACTTGATCTTAATTTCATGAAGGTGAATAGTATCATCACACAAATATAAATCAAAAAATAAATTTAAAAGAACAAAACATAGATTTTCTTTACCTAAATGTGCCACATGATCTACATGGTGATCACTCTTAACATCTTCTGGCACTCGTTCAGCATGACATTCTGTATCCTCTAAAATATACACAAAAAAGGTTACACCAAGTTCAATTTAAGATGTTAAATTGTATTAATAATTACATAATTAATTTTAAATAGCAAATGAACACCTCCATCGACACTGCGATGCACATCAAGGGCTTCATCATGCAGCGTAGGATTTGTGTTACAATTAAGAGGCTGCATTGCAATGTCATGCACATTATTATCAAATAGATTGTTGCTCAAGTATTCAATTTCTAATATATTTTTTGGCATATTTACCTGTTCACATGATGTAGGAGACTCTTGGGTTGGGCCAGTGGAAGCTTGGCGTAGGCGTTCAGCCACGGCTTGATAGCCTTCCTTGAAGGCAATTTTTTTGTGTTTTGTCGTGGCCTCTAAATTAAATTCAGAGCCCTGCATTTTTTGATTGAACAAAATTATTTGTATTTCATAAATAATTTTTTTCTGCAATTCATTTATTGCTACTTACAATTTGTGCTTTAATTTTGGAATATCCACCAAAGTCAAGTTTGTGCTGCCCAATCTTTTGTAGCCTAGCCTTTGTTGCCTTTGATGTGTCCTGCAACCTATGAAAAGTTTGAAATATGTTAGATGCTATAGATATAAAGATCACTAATTAGTGCATTATTACATTGTACTAGTAGTTAATACTATTGCATACCTTCTCTCATTTAATGGTGTAATTCTTTTTTGAGCATCCTCTTTCTCCTTTGCATCCAAAACCAAAATGAACTCATTCCAATCCCTCACTGGAATAAAGGGAGGACGCTCGTACTTTGGGTTCTGGAGGAGACTCCTATATGAGTCCCTCACAGTCTTAAAATGTTTGGCAGCTTTATCTAAAATTCTCTTCTCCTCAAAAATATTACTACCAAACTCATGCTCTAAATCTTTAATGAGCTAATATTTTAATTTTTTGTCTTGCAAGTTCCACCTTTTAAGAAAAAACATAAAATTGTTAGATAGAAAAGTTAACTAAAGTTGTGTACCTTGAATATAGTAAAATAAAAGACCTGAATGAAAGGAAAACTATTGTACCAATTAATGATATGAAAAAAATAGTGGGATAGGGTTAGTTCACTTATGATGTTCCACCTTGTAGGTATGGTGGGCCCGAATATCTTCAGTGTGAGGTCATAAAGCGTCTTATAAAATGAGTCATTTCCTGCAAAAAATGTCATGGGATAATCAATCCAAAACTTGTTATGAATAGGTAAATGCATATTACAATATAAAAAATAATAATTTTAAAGTACCTAGAAGCTTAGGACATTTTAAAGGCATCAATTCATTATCGTCAATCAACAATGACGTCTGCATAACTCTCATGCTAGAAACATGGGTAGATCTAGGAAATGATGGTGAATTATCACCAATACATGTACTCTAATTTGTATTTGGCATAGCAGATGGCATTGGTGTATCTCCTACTCCACAAAATTAATCCACTATGAAATGCACCCAAGATTAAAGTACAAATGATCAAATCATAATTAACACAAAACCAAATATAGCAAAACAAGGATTTACCAGGTATAGACCATGAAGGCGTCAATGTTTGCATACCCCTTGTTGCCGACATTGCACTCGGCAATCTCGAATGGACATCCGTCGACCTCCTAGGAGTAGTTGCCTGCACTTGATGACCTGGACAATACATTGTTAGCAAAGACATTCTGAAATAATAAAAGTAAGAGTTAACTTAAGAAGTTTTTGAATGTTATAAAGAAAAAATTCCTTGTAACTTGTCAACTAAAAGATTATTTTACCTAAGGCGGCCAGAGCTCTGCTAGTACCAGCATCACCGCATTGTCCTTGACCAGGTACTTGAGTTTGCAAAAAATCTTGTAACAAGAACACATACATATTTTACTTCACAACATAAAAGAGTATAAAATATAAACCTTTATTAAACTTTTGTTATAACTAAAAATTCATTACTACTTACTTCATAACGACGTGCTTGCACCGTCAATTCAGATTGCCTCTTCAGCATCTCCTCAATTGGATTTACTTCATCCAAAATGCTAATAATTTTTAAATTGATTTTTTTAAGTTTTTTCCTCAACATAATTGTTATATTAGGCATTTTTGCGATATCATCATCAAAAGGGGTAGCTATTGCCTCTATTGCTGCAGGTGCTTTTCCCCTATCCTGAACATCAAATTGTGATAGGAATATCAGTAAAACTATCATAAAAACTTCAAAACCCTAAATAAAATAACATAATAATATAACAATTTTCAACTATCTAATTTGTACAATTTCAACAAGGTTTACCATTGCTAAAGAATGGGTGGGAGGAGCATCCTTATGGCCTCTATCATGTGGGGGATCCATATCGTCCTATGACAAAGATTAAATATAAAAACTTCAGCGAACTGAAAGCAATAGACTTAGCAAAAAAAACTTATTAATAAAATGGTATATAGTACTTACCACCCTCATGATAGTAACTGTGTTTGTATCTATGCGATTTAAATGGTAATCTATTAGCAGTTCTTCCCCTGCACTTATTGATTTTATCGCACATACAAAAACTTGATTCCCGTCACGCGCTTCAAATATGCAATTGGGTTGCTTATTAGTTGAGGAAGGTCGCGTACTATTTATAAAACCTGCAATATTACATGTTGCTTTTGGTCTCCCATCAATGTACATTGCAAATCTTTTACTTTGATCATTTTCTTTCCATTGTATATAATTTGTTGATAGTGCATACCTACGCATACTTTTTTTATATTGAACAATCCACATCCAACCATTGTAATTGTAACACGGAGCAACATACTTGAACAATTCAACAACTTTGTTGTAACATACCTTTATCCCATCCATAGAAAATAGGTCCAAACCATGTAGTGAGGATGGAGATATGCAATATATCCTCTCATTAACACAAAAAATAGTGTTAATTGGAGGTAGCTCATTGGGTACCCATTCTTTCTCAATATGTGTGTACCAAAAGGGCACCTTGATGTTGCCTTTGGTCTCATCATCATAAGGACATGACCCCCCTTTAGCAAGAAAAAATTGCATGCGTTTATCAAATTTTTTTCTAATCTTTTGACCTCTAGTTGATCTCCCCATTTTAGGCGTACTACATGTAGAACTTCCATCTACCATTCCCTCATTTCCCTCATTCGATGTAGATAGATCTGACAAGTACCTATTTGGTGGGTCCTGCAATCCATCAAATGAGATATTGTCACGTCCTCGCTTCAAATAAAATTTTGATAATATTTAAATAATATATATAGAATAATCAAGTCGTGACCAATACGTACAGTTCTTCTTTGTCTATACGTGGGAGATATAAAATGTACTAAGTTGAAAGTGATTATATAATTATATGTCTATATGGTTCTTCTTTGTCTATATATACAGTATATGATTATATAATATGTGTATTTATAACATACGTGCTCAGTGATAAACAAGAAGAATATAAAAAAATTATGTCTATTTATTGACTTATACCTGTTGATCCATGTCACTGTGCACAATCCATGCCAAAGGGGTTAAATTTCTGGCATATGTTCATCATTTATCTTAAGTTAGCTAAAAATTACATGATGTATGCTACAAATAACTTAAAAGACAACATGAAAATTATGCAACATCGTAAACATGAACAAATTTACCTTATATATGGAATGCAAGATCGTCAACAGAAAGGGTGACGATGTCTGTAGTCAATTGCCTATTTTCAAAAGAGTGATAATCAAACATAATATATACATGTATCAGCAGTAATTAATTGAGCATCGTAAGTAAAACATTGGTAATTATAAATCACATATGTTGTAATCATTAGAATTGAACACAATAAATATGTAATCATTAGAATTGAAATCAATAAATCAATATTAAACATATATACTAATCAATATAAATATATATAAATAATTAAATCACATATATACCTTGTACATTTCAATCATGTCATTGATCATCTTCTTCATCCATCTCATCATCATCGCCATCATAATCATCATCACCATCATCATCTTCATCATCACCATCACCATCATCATTATCATCATCACCATCATCACCATCATCATCACCATCATCTTGATCTTCATCATCTTCAATATCTTCTTTTTCCATAACATTATATTTTATCGGTCTTCCTTTTGGATCTTGTCTAACAATAAATGACCAACCTTGTTTATGTGGAACCTCTAAGTAAAACACTTGCTCACATTGGCTTGGAAGAACATAGGGCTCATCTCCAACAGGCTCAAACGACCTTGTATTAATCATTGTAAATCCATTATCATGTTGAATAACAGTTCTATCTAGATCATTTTGATTCAGTCATAGCTTGTACCATTTGACGACGAATAGAACTACTTTGAAGGAGTTAAGTCGCACTCAATTATATCATCCAAGATGTCATAGTATCGATTTTGAGATTGTTGAGGATGTATGTTATTTTTACATGATATATTAGTGACCTCGAAAATTGCAGTTATCCCAGAATCACAAGTTTTTTTCATGTCATCCAACTTTTTTATGCAAAATTTGTGGCCATGAAAATACATAGCTTTGTGGTGCTTAACCTGTAATTTTTCAAGCATGTGAAAAGTATTTGCATCATGAGTTGATACGAAATATGAGTCATGATCATTAATAAATTTGTACGTACCTCGCTACCTCTTAAACCATATGCTAAATCAATTACCATTGGCATAACATTGGAATCTCTATTACGATGAGCTTATCTAACCAATAAAGCAACACCTTCCCATGTTAATGAGTAACCATTTTGTTGACATTGTTCAATCCATACCGTCATCCAATCAAGATTGTTCACAATATACAAATGTATTGCATCCCACTCTTGACCAACTGTATAAAAAAAAATACACCAATTATAAATAACTTATATTGAAGATTTATAAGAATTAATTAACTACAATAACATCTTATATTTACTTCTCACTTTCCTCAATCTACCTTTGCCCATCAAATACTCCCCTTCGAATTTGTTAATAGAGTTGGGATCCCAAATGCAATCTACATGGATATTTGCTGCAAACTTAGGAAGATATTCACTAATGTACACCATGGTCTGGTATACCATATATCCCTCCACCATAGAACTCCCAGGATGTGCTCTTTATTGAACCAAGTCTTTAAAAAATTTCAAGTGTCTCTCAACCATCCACATTGACCTAGTTGGTACAAGCCCACACAATTCAATCTCCTCAACTTGATGTATGAGGTAGTGTTCGTGTACATTGAAAAAAGTTGAAAGTAGACACTTTTGCATTTCACACATAAGATGATGAATTTTTCTCTTCCAATATTTTATATCTTCTTTATTGATTTCTTTTGATGACAACCACCTCATGTATTTTTCAAGATCATATATAACTTGTTTGACACTGTTGGCGAAGTGGTGTGGGAGAGATAGAGGTAGAATGTACTGCAATATTTGTAAAATGATCTTATCAATATTTTATAAAAGAATGCAATGAAAACTACATGCAATATATAAATATATAGTGAATACAAAACAACATGAATTACCTTAATAAATGTATGTCAATCATGTGTTTTCATCCCTGGCCCAAATTCATTTTTCTTTGATATGAGATCGTTTATGTTCGCAGCAAATCCTGTGGGAAATAATATTTTTTTATGACTTCTTTTATAGCATTGCTCTGTTGCTCCGACAATAACCAACTAAGGGCACTTGTATCAATCTGGTCTCCATTGTTATTTGATTGAATGACATTTTTCATTGCATGGTTGGATTCTTCAATGTCACTACAAATTTTAACAATTTTGTCTTTGTCATGCCTTCCATCCAAGATTTTTCATAATGTCTTTGTTACATTCTTTCCAATATGCATAAGATCAAACAAATGCATGATTGAGAGTTTCTCGTAGTATGACAACCTACTAAATTGTGTAAGATAACTTTTTAGTCCTTTTGGAAGTTGGTCATTAATGCCTTGACAACCTTCACGAGCATCAATTACATTATTAGTAAATAAAACACAATATCAAAATATAAATTTTAAATAAAAACTATCAGATGGAATGACATTACCTCGACGATTTATTTTATTGTATTCCAACTTCCATAGGCGAGGTTTCATTCTCCGTGGCTTTGATGTAATCTCTTCTTTCCCATTGAAAATATGTTTTTCGGTAATTCGGTACTTATGATTTCTATGGAGAAAGTGTCTATTCTCATCGAACACTTGCTTTCCTAAACTTTTTGAATGACAAGATTTTATCTTTGGACCACAAACTGGACATGCAAATTTTCCCTTTGTCTGAAGACCTACAAGATCATGTATAATTGGATTAAATATGTTAACTTTGTGTTAGCACTATAACATACCAAAAAGGAGGTGCTAAGAAGAGAACATACCACAAAAATGTGTTAGCCCAGGGGCATCATGTATTGTCCATACAAGCATTGCATGGAATTGAAATTATTTTTGTCCTATTGATCTAGAGATGTCATACACAGTGACCCCATTCCATAATACCATCAACTTGTCGATAAGGGGTTCAATATATACATTGATATCTTTAACTTGGTACTTGCCTAGTTGAATGAACAAAAATATTACATAATTATTATGACAATTTTGATGGATTATTTATAATAAATTAATTTAGATGACTATTAAATGAAAAAATATCTGAAACAATCAGTGCCAACATTATGTGCTCCCTCTTTATGGACATCCAAGGAGGAATATTATTGTTGATAACAAAAACAAGCCACACCGAGTAAGTAGATCTCATCTCTTCAAACGGATTGACACCGTCCGTTGCCAATGAAAGCTTGAGCTTACGAGGTTCTTCTTTAAAGTGTGGCTATTTTCTTAAATGTCGAACCATCCACAAGCATTCGCATAATGTCATATCGACTTAGATTGCATGCATGGTAATCCATAAATTGTGCCAAGCTATTGCACCTGAATAATCGTTGCAGACGTGGAATAATGGGAATAACCCGAACAACCTTGCGAGGCACCTTTTTTGTTATTCGATCTAATTGATATCTACTAATATGACAAACAGAGCATTTTGTTGCAAATTCATGTTGTTTATGATATATAATATGATCATTCAGACATGCATTTATTGTTTGATACTTCATTCCAATATCTTTCATAATGGCAAATAATTCTCAGTACGAGCGAGGTAGAATGTTTGATGGTGGTAACAAACACTCACCTATCAACCTACGACCAAAAATATAATTTGTTAATTTAAAGAATATTAATTGCTACATGATTCACCCAATGTTAATTGTAAGATAATTACGACTAAAATAATAAAAAAGATGACATACCTTAACATACGTGTCATTGCTATGTTGGATAAACCATTCATAACCTTCAAGTTCACCAACAACAATACAATAGCAAGAAGAGTTGTTTGGGAGCCTTCATATAGGGGCTCGTGTGCCTTCTCAAGTATAGGTACATCAAGGTCTGCGTCAACATCATCATCATCATCATCTTGATCATCGTGATCATCGTGGTCTTCTTCCATGGGATCATTACCTTCTACTTCTATATTCACACCTCCATGTTCCCTCATTTGGAAATCCACATTCTCCAGATTGTCATGGTCCATAACATGAAACCCAGGGTGGTTGACCTATATAAAAATGATGACCTTATATTAACCATGACCACGATGTCATCATCAAATCATGTCTTATGTATTTTATACATTATTAAAATACATACCAATGGATGAAATTCATTTCCCCCTTCAATGTGACCATGCTGCCTACAATGTTCCTCAGTTGTTTTGATTAGATATCTTCGAGTCTTTAAGCCCTTACAAATTTTGCAAGGATAATAACATTTTCCATCACCTTTTCTTTTTAAGTTAGACCACAGTCTAGCAATTGTCTCCCTATTTTGTTGTGTGTTGATATCATCAGACATGATCTTTCTTGAATGGAATGACTCGTTGATGGAAGAAGGATGACTTGTTTGCAACCTGCAGATTCTATATCAAGTGTATTAAAATAACATCCAACATTAATAATCAAGTAAATTCTAGCAAGTCCAATTGAGTCGTATTTGTTTATCATGTGACATTCTTTCTTACAAAGAATTGTTTGTTTTTCTCAGGGATGCCCTCATATGGATGAGGTGTGTATCCTTGATCACAACCTCTTCCTTGCTTGATAGTGTATGTCTACTATAAACAAATCCCTTAGAAAAATTTAAAGATAAGAAGAAACTAAAACAAAAATCTGTGGGTGAGCCAATAGAACAAGGGACGCAAGCGTAAAAGTTCATGCCTTATATAATGTGTTTGGGGTAAGCTATGGTGAAATGAGAATATGGTTAAGTAGCATAGATTTTATGAAGATGTCATTTGGTAGGGTGAAATTTTTTTACTATTGCACAGCATAAAGATTGCATTGAATTCAAGTAATTTCTAAGTTATGTTCTCTAATATCCTAGGTAAGTCTACAAACAGATTAACTCTCATAAAGATAAAAGATTGTGAGGATAATGAAAAAATATCCAGTTAGCAACTTTTGTATTGTACCTGAACCTCACCTTGCCAACACAGTTAGAAATCCATAGGCAGCGGTGATCAAATTTCTTAACACAATGGTTGCAAGAAGAACAATGTTTGGAATGTATAGGCCTGATCTGAAGAAATCAGCAAATAAAAACTAACATGCAAAATGTTAAATTGAATGACATTTTATTATAGAGATAAATGTGTTGTCTAGATTACTACATTTCAAAAAGAAATATTGATATGCCAGAGCACCTTTCAAGTTGGGCAAAGTTGAGACCAAAGCCCTGCCCATCGAGCAGAATTGCTTAACTCTCTATATGCATGATGGTATATTGATTTATTATCATTTCCTTGTATTTATTTCATTTTGTTCATAAAGTTTTAAGGCAGAGAACACAAGTTGTTCTTGACTATCCTGTACAGAGGTTTTGCAATCAGCAATCTTGTTTTGAAGTTGCATTTGAAGAAATTTGCACATGATAGACCATATAGAGCCTCATGAATGAGTGATGAGCAAAGTCTTGTGAGTATGGAACAAGATTATGTAGATTTTTCTATTGGTGAGTACAAGGAGAAATTTTTGTGTGATATAGTACCAATGACATATTGTCACATCCTCTTAGGAAGACCTTGGCACTCCCTAAGAAGGAAAATATGAAGGGTACAAGAATACTTGTTCATAAGGATGGTAACAAGTTTATTCTCAAGCCTTTGCAAAAATAATTCTTCATATGAGATAAGGGTTATCTATTTTGGAAAGAAAGAGTATGTTGATTTGAAGAGTCACACAAGGAAGAGGTCTATGAAAAATGATTAGAAGATTGGAGCATCACTAATGGTTCTAAAAATTGATGATTATGACAGTGAACAAAAGATGGAAAATTGGAAGAGTAGTGTGATTGAAGAAGCTATAGTTATGTGCACACATTGGTGTCCTATCATTGCACAAGTGCAAGATGGTAAGGGTCTATTCATGGAGGGAAGAAAAAAGGGTCATTTTAACCTTACAAGGCAAGAGGAGAGACAGTCCAGATAATTCTATGGTGACTGTCCCAAACAATAGACAAATGATGGAATTGCTAACATGTTTTCTTTTCATGTTTCTAACAAGTTTGTTGCAGGTTCTAAGAGGTTGCATAAGGAGTTCTTATTGTAATAGATGCGTAAGAGAGGAGAAAAGTGTAGAATTCCTTTTAGAAGACTTAGACGTGTGAAGACAAAACTATTTGGATGTACGAACTGTGACATGGGACAACAATAAAAGTTACATTTTCTGTAAATTTTGTTGTTTCCATCTTAATTTTGATTAGAGATTGATATTCTGAGATAATTAAAATGCCAAGAGATTGAGGATCCTCATTATTAAGTGTTTTATTGGCATCTTCTATCAAGTTTCTTGGTGTTGGCATCTTCTATTAGGTTTCTTGGTGTGGGGGTATCCATTCTACCACTATGTATCTATTCTATCAAAATGGGTAAGGGTAGAATTTTGGCCTTATTGGAGTACTCCAATAAGGCCAAAATTTGCTAATATCTTTCGAGCTAAGAAGTATCCATTCTTCCATTGGATATCCCTTATGTCTAAGTGGGCCACTTGACCTTATCTCTTAAATCCTATTTATGGTATTGGTCTCATTTGTTATATCATACATACCTCAAAGAGTTTAAATTTTGGTGGGGGAGTGATAAAAAATAATGATTCATATGGTTTATGATAAGTCACAAAGACACTCTTATAATAGTCATCAAGAGAGTAGGTCTTGAGAAAATAATAGAGGTCATGCATGCATGATTGTAAAGCACAATGAATAAAGAACCGGCATTGTTATGAAGGCTCATAGCCACAGTAAGGAATGATGTCATAAAAATCAAAAGAGGGATAGTTTCTAAAAGGTAGTGATATTCAAATATTGAAACGAGGGTATGATATCATGACAAAGATGCAAGCATTAATAGATTTTCATGAATGTGAAGGTGCAGTGATAAACAATGCCATAAAGAGACTATTGTTAGTGTTTCTACAAAATAGAATGACAGTGTTGTGAAAGAAAAGATTCATGTTCAAGAAGAGTGCCTCAAAACAATGTTATTCAATGCTTGAGGGATGATATTTACTAATTTCATAATGACTACATGATGAAAAGATGGTCAGATTAAAAGATGTAAATCTTACCCACTGATATGACAGTCAACTACAGGGCCACAGTGTATGTAACGAGAGGTGTCATATTGTCTTTCAAAGAGTAGAGTAAAATCTTGTAGTAGCATCAAGAGGTGCATGTTTTGTACAAAGTTTTAGACCATGGAATGAAGAGCATGAGGCTATCATCACATCAATCCTTATGAGTTTTGAGATAAAAAAAGATTGAAGGCATTAGATCTTACAAGGAAGCAATGTCCAGTGTAATGAAAGAAATGGCAAACCATACCAAGCATGAGGAATCATGGTGACTGTGTATAAAGGAGTAGCAGTGGTAAAGGGAACAATTAGAGCAGCGATTTAATGGTTAATAAAGGATATAGAGATGTTTTCAAGAGGAGAGGCAATGATATGTATTTTGTTTCTAATGATGTGTTCACTACCACAAGACAATTTTGCATTCATGGATAATAGAACTCTAGTGCAATATACACCAACAGTCTTGTAGGGAAGATATAAATCATGAAAGGACCTCACTATGATGGATAAGAGAATAGGACAGCACTGTGATTGAGTCTTGGTGAAAGAGATCATCCAATAGCTAGTAGCAGTAGTCAAGATGTGCTCAAGATGTGAAATCAGTAACTATGAGGAGAGGCAATGTTATATCCACTATTATAAAGTATGGGTAAGGCTTAGAAATAATGATTTTGGACTCCAAAAAATATTACAGTTTGAACTGTAAAAATATAGACAAAATCCTTAGAAATCCCTTAAGGGAACATTGCAGAAGTACCTGAGCATTGAAATTTGATAGCTATATTACATAGTCCTAACACGGGACATTACAAAAACCCTTTAATTCGGTCATTGCCAATGTAGAACACAATGTATGGATTCTTTGTGCATACAATCATTGAACCAGTGACCAAAACAGGGCTTGGAGATATGGATGTCAATGTAGTACAAAGAGATGAATAAAATACATTCGATATTTTCATATGATTTCCCTCTGTGACTATTTGGTTTTTCTGAATGTTTCCATTCACTAATTTGCAATTTATTTTGTTTAGACTTGCTTGTTCATTATTACAATCTACTACCCAAATGGTTTTTGGGAATGAGCACATTCTTTAATATGCAAACGGTGGTGGAACTCGATAGAGAATTAATGTTTTAATGTGTTGTATTTCTATTCTTGTATGAGTTCATGTTGATTGCAGACCGATCCACTCACGGATTTGGGAAGTGTAGTCGAAGATAGTAAGAACCATTATGTTATGTATTCAGATGAGTTTAACAAAACGTCTTATATTGGAATCAATTTTGAGTTTACAAATTTTGTAGAGTCATTTTCTAAATCTGCTCTGCATATGCAGTTCGGTTCGTAGATGTTTGTATTGAATTACATTAGTTATTTCTTGGCTTTGATTCTTTAATGATAGAATACCTACAGTGAAATGGGGCTAATAGATGTATTGGGTTCTTAAGTTTTAACAGAGAATATATCTTGTTTATGTGTTCGGGTTTGCCTAGTCTCGATTGGAAAATGATGACCGTCGTATTCAAAGGAGACCGAGTTGGAACACTGGCAGAACCATTCAGAATGGTCTCTGAATGACAGTGTATGTTGTCATCGGCATTTGGAGGTAGGAAGAGGTGACTATCATGTATATGTATGTTCGTATAGCATCAACAGACCTACGACATGTATCAACAGTGATGTTGAAAGAAAATCGAGAAGGGGTTGCTTGTGTTTACAGATTCAGGTGATATCAAAGACTCTTATGACTGTACTCAGCCTTTGAAAATAGAAATAGGGAAAGGCATAATAAATGTGTGTACACAATGACAGTCCTGCAAGTTGAAAGAATTCAAACCGGGTCCAAGAAGACCCACAAGGCACAAACAAATAGTGACTACAAATTTTTGAACCCTAGAAATGCTACAAATTGAATGCAAAAAAATATAAATGCAACACAAGAACTTTTTCAAAGATTAAAAAACCAGAGATGAGTGTATTTGTTATAGATGAGAGTGGTTCTTACAGGTGGAGTCGAGGCTTGGTGATGCATAGGCAGTGGATCGACATAAAATCCCTTTTCTTTCACCTCTGCTTTTCCGTGCGTGGAATATAAAATGAAATCCCTATGTTTTTTTTAAAGTTATATTCCCGTGTTGGTCAGAATTTCGACAACCTATCATGGTTGTCGAAATACTGACCAACATAGGAATGGATTAAAAAAATCAAATTTTTCCTTCTATAAACCAACCATAGAAAACCATTTTAATGCTTGGTTAGAAATGTTGGTCTAAAAAGTGGGTCTAATGTACTAGTGGATAAGTAGTTAATGTACCAATTTCCCAAGGAGTAGGTGGTCCTGATACTATGGAGGAGGACATAGAGGTGGACAGTGTGGGACCATGCTTACAAGAGGAGAGTGAGTCGAAGGAGAGTATCTTGAGTGACTTGAATCTAAGGAGTCAAGTTTGGAGGATGATGATGGCAATGATGGAGGAGACAATGTAGGTCTATTGGATTTTTTCATGGAGGAGGATTTGAGGATGCATGATGTGGCAGTAGGATAGGATGTTGGTTTGATCCCATATTTAGGGGCACTTAAAGCTCAAATGAAAACTATGAGGGATCAGATTGGCATACTTTAGGACAATTTGGATGTTGTAGAGGTGAGGACACAAGTGGAAGAGGATAGGGAATAGGCAATAGAGGCTAAGAGGAACTAAGAAGTTGTTATGTTGACTCGAGTGGAGGTTGGGTGAGATAGCGCCATTGTGAGGGATAGGTAGGAAAAGGAGGATATCTGAGGTGTCATTGATAGTATACCAAACTTTTCTATTAAGGAGGCCTAAATTTAGATAAGGGATTTAGGGAAAGAGATTAGCTATTGGTGGGATACCTATGAGAGGGAGGTTCTTGTAGAGTGGTGGGCACGAGTTATACTGTTTCACACAAGTGATAGAGTTGGGTTCATAGATGATTGAGCAGTGGGAGAGTAATGTTGCCTCCTAGGCCACCTTTTACTAGAGAGAGAGCATCATCAAGACAAGCAAGGGTAGGGCCCTCTATAATTGTACCACCCAAACCTACTGGATTTGAGGGTACGGGCAATACTAGCTAATGTCCAAATCATGTTATAGACACTTTTTGCATATATTTTTGAGCTTGTGAATTCTATTAGAAAAACATTATGATTTTGTACTCTGACACTTGATTTTATGAGCTATATATGATATGCAATTTTGAAGAGAGTTATAGTATGTGTTGTGTGTTCTATTTTATGTTAGTCCTCTATTTATGATGATGTGATGGATTACCTATGACACATATCATTTCTATTTATGATTATTATGATGTAATGGTATTTATTACTATCTATGATGCATAAGGTACTAACATTTCTATATGTTGTGCACATCACATGTTTATCTATATGGTTATTTCTTATGAAAATGTATTGCTTATAATATTATGTGTGATGGATGAAATATTTATGATTCTCTATATTATGGAGGTGATGCTTATACTAACTCATGATCATAACATATGTTTTTGTACTTTTGTGTGCATATTTTTTATGTACATAATGAGATGCAGATGCTATGCTCATGATTATGATCAATGTACTAACATGTTATGGATGTAGTGTGCATTTTTTTCTTGTTGTGGTAGAGTACTGGACCATGATGACTATGGGGAATGACTAACAAAATGTTAGTGACACGACTAGGTTAATAAATGATTAGGTACACTAGATAGAAGGACAAACTAACATTAAAATCCTAAATTGACAGATACCATGTACTTTTAAATCTCCATGCTTTCTGCAATTACTTTTTATCATTGAGCCCCTTTTATTTAGCAAACATGTATGCCCACATCAAGATATTGGAAGATTGAGATGGGATGTTTCCCTTTGCATTTGACAAGAAATTATAATAGACATGGAATGTTCACATCCATCCAAGGGCATTGGAATTAAGGGTTGAGGTCATGTGAGAAAATCATGAACATTATTATCCATAACCATGTTTTTGCATGTGATACTTTTCTCATATGTGAACATGCCAACATAGGCACCCACAATGCCCTTCCTCAGACTTCATGAAAAACATCCTACAAACAACAAACAAATAAAAATGAATCAAGAACCATACTAGCTTCTCTAATCACTTGTGGATATCCCTGAGAAGCATAACAACATGACTTAAAATAAACAAAAATAAGATAAGACTTGCTTGGACAACAATTCAACAATTGTGATATTTTTGTGCTTGGTATTTGTTTGTTTGATGATGGCATTGATGATGATGATGATGATGATGTTTGGTTTGAAGAATGAGGTACCTCATATAAGATTGACATATCTAGTTTCAAGCATGTTTATCCTTTGTATAAGTCATAATGACCATGTGACAAAAGGATTGATAATGATTGACCAGATGATTATTTTATTGTGAATGACAAAGAAGAGGTTATTTTTGGATTTTTGGATTTTTTTTTAAAAAAAAATTTTAGAGCTTTTTTAGGAGTTTTTATTAGTTTTAGGATTTTTTTCAAGACTTCTAATAATTTTTGGGATTTCGTTAGGATTTTTTTATGATTTTTAGGGTTTTTAAGGACTTTTATGATTTATTTATATTTTTAGAACTTTTTAGAGAATCATGACATAGCTCTTTTCCCCAATCAGGACATAAGGCAATTTATTATACGGTTTACATGGTGGTATAACTTAGGATAATATGGAGGATGTGACTAACATAAAAGACTGGTGAATCTGAACCCGTGAATTGTAGGATGAGATAATTATTTTGGAAATTTGCACTAGATATTGATGACAATGGAAGGGTGGTCAATTAAGATAGAGAGAAGACAAACAATGGAGCAACAATATCTACACATGGCACCTAATTTCCAGATTTCACCATAGGAAAAATTATTTCTCTTGTATTTCTATTTTTTTGGTGTCATGCAAGATGCTTGCTAGGTTTTCATCAAGGTGACAAGGTTTTTAGTTTTTTATTTTTTTAGTATTTTTTATCTTTTTTATTTTTTTGTATTTTTTGACATTTTTTAAAAAGGGACTTTTCAAGAGATATGTATAAAACTTGTGGAGGTGCACGTTGTTCATGGGTTTCTATAGAGGTTGGCCCTCTAACATGGATAACTAACAAGCACCTATTCAGTAGGTTGTTGTGATAGTGTAGGGACCTAGCCAATTTGGCTCAAAGTTTTTTGGCTTTTCTCTTTTGACCAAATTCTTCTAATTCTAAATCAATATCAAGTCTCTAATTTCAAAGGATCTCATCTTGAATTTCTTAGTATAGCTTCTGTTGAGATAGTTTTAATAGGCCTATAAGACATTCAAGGCATTCTAATGCCTCTCATCAAGCAATTCTAAATCATGTAGTCTGGATACATGATATTATTCATTTGTAACAAGGTTATGTAGTGGCACACACAATGAAGGTAACTTGACCTCAATTGACAAAATAGATTTTGATCCATATACAAGGGAGTATGGTGTGGCTCTTGTGGGTGTATGAATGCTAGTTTAGTAGGCTCATAAGGTAAAGTTAAGCTAAAGGTGTCAGTCATGGCCAATGTCATTAACCATCTTTTCAAGGATTTGCAGGATGGTCTTATTTGATGCCTCATTTTGGCCAGTACTTTGTAGGTAGTATGACATTAAAAAATAATGTTGGATATAGAACTTTTCACATAGTTCATCGACACCTTGGTTCTTGAAGAGATGACCGTTATTTGTGACGATGGAAAGGGGAATTTTATACTGGCATATAATGTAATTGAGTATAAATTTGGATATTTGATTGATAGGAACATAGGTCATTGTGTTATCTTCTATCCACTTCATAAAATACTCAGTGGTACTAACAATGAATTTATGACTATTGGAGGAATTTGAAAGAATCTTTCTAATGTGGTTGAGTCCCCATTGTGAAAATGGCCATGCAGATGTAATGGGTTGTAGTTCCTGGACTGGGGCATGTATCAAATCTCCATGCATATGAAATTATTGGAATATCTATACAAACTTGTAAGTATCTTTCTCCATGGTGGGTCAATAATATCCAAATCTAAGAATATTATTCTCTAGAGTAGGGCCACTAGAGTGGGCACCACAGATACCTTTGTGTACCTCTCATAAATTTTTTTGTGCTTTATCAAAATTAAGACATCAAAGGAATGTTCCAACTAAGCTCTTCCTATAAAGGATGTCAACAATGATAACATAGTAGGAGGCTTGGATAATAAAGGTTTTTTTTTTGTTGTGAGACAAGTCAAGATGTATATATAGGTCACAGAGGTAAGTGTATATATCATGGCACCATGGGGAATCAAGTCCAAAAATTTTGCACATAAACTCAGAAAAATAATTTAAGGGCACAAAACATAAGTTGCTCCACTAAGAACTTGTAGTGCATAGCATTGTTAGGAATGTCAAGTAGAGATTACACAGTTACCATTGCATTAGCCACTTTTTGTGCTCTAGAAACTTGTTCAAAGATGATACAATCAAAATATTTCTTAAAATATTCTACCATTTCCTTTTCAGGCATGAGTTTCTTGTCCTTGGTCATATAGTTATTGTTGACATGTTTTATAATCAGCCATGAGTCTCCATAGACATATAAACCCTTGATTTTTCATTAGACAATTATCTTCAGATATGTGAGAAGGGCATCATACTATACTATGTTATTGGTAAACACAAAGTTCAATCTATGTGTCTTGGGATTGCATTTCCCCAAGGAGTGATAAACACTATTCCAACCTTCTCCTTTTTGAGTGTAGGAACTATCAAATTACAACTTCCATTGTTTATGTTCTTCTATGAAAGATATGGCCTCATCTAGAAAATCAAATAGAATAGGATTTTCTATTGGTATGGGTGCATTGGCCAGTTGATCTGCCACTACTCATCCTTTGATAGCCTTCATATCAACATATTCAATATCAAATTCATTAAGGATCATTACCTCCTCAACCAGTCTTCCCATGAGTGTTTCTTTGTTTAGGAAGTAATTCATTGAATTGATTTTTGCATATAGAAATGTCTTGTGGTTGAACATGTAGTTCCTAAGCTTTTGGGAAGAAAAGACAACTAGGCATGCCCTTTCGATGGTAATATAATTAATCTCATATCATATAAGTGTTCAACTGATGTAATAAATGGCCCACTCCTCTCACTTTGAATCTTGTTGTGATAGGATTTCTCCTAAGGAGGATGTTATTGTAGATATGTATATGAATAGAGGTACATCCAATATGGGTGGCACCAAAACTGATGTTGAAATCAGATAGCCCTTTATTACCTAGAATGCTTCTTGACATTCTCAATCCATTTAAGTGGTACTCCCTTATGGAGCAAGTATTGTAAAGGATGATATTTATCTACTAATTAGGCTATACATCTCCAAATGGATTGTAGTTTTCCTTGTAGGCTTCTCAAATGGCTAATACGCTACAAAATTTAACTAGGAAATTGAAATGAAGCATTTTGGTTTTACCAGGATGCAGATCTATACCACAAAATAGAAGAAAGTCCGAGACCCTATCTCAATCAAATTGGCAAGGGTATTGTACCAAGACTATGGCTACTCTCAATAAAAACTATTAGCTAACAATGAGATTTTTGTTGAAGTCCTAGAGACGTTCAAGAAATAAAGGTGTGAATGGACACCTAAGATTAAGGAATAATTTAAGGAAGCTTTGTTATATAAGATGAAACTTGAGACCAAACCAACATCTGAAATTCCACCTGAGCATAAACCTAAAACCAAATCAAATTCTGAATACCAAATTGTGGGTATTGTGGTAGAACTAGTAAAGTCAAGTGTTGTTGAACTTGTAAAAACCAGTAGTTTGTGTACCTACTCTGGGTCACAGGTTACACCCACACTTGGAGCTAGAGGATCAGGAAGAGCCCATTATGAGCAATGAAAACAATTCTGAAAGCAGTTCTTAGATAGAATCTTTCATGCGAAGAACAATTATTTTTGGTTTGAAACTTTCATGTGATGACAATATCGGTTGTGAACTTTTATATATATATCAAATGTTGGTTATGCGTATTTGAACTTTGATATGTACCTAATGCATTAGACTATCTTTAAGTTTTAATATACTACTTTATTCAACTTAAAGACTTAAATAAGATCTTTTGTTCAGACATTTTGAGAACAAAAACACATCATGGAAAATACAAGGGATATGACATGGGGTTTGAAACACCAACGCATCAGCTAGGAAACTTGATAAGCTCTTGGAAATGATGTTGGAGACTCAAACCAGGCTTGGGTATTTAGAGCAACATATAGGAAACCAAGATGGGAGCTAGGATGGGAGAACCGAGTCTCAACCTTGGAATAGAGATAACAAACAAGAACATACTAGTGAAATTTGGGGGGAACAGTCCCAGAACCAAATCCAAGCTAACAAAATAAACCTTGGGGTAAGAATCATATCAAAAGATATGAAGAAATTCAAACCACCCCAATATGATGGAACAATTCCTAGAGATGTTGTTGAAGCATGGTTGACTGGGATGGAGAATTAGTTTGATATCTGTGACTACAATGAATTCCAAAAAAAATGGTTTGGGGGACCTATCAACTAACAAGAGAAGTTGTTGGTTGGTGAGAAAATAAGAGAGCTGAATTAAACCTTACCCCTACATAAATTACTTAGGATAAGTTTGTGGAAGTGCTCAAATAGAGATGATTTCCCCAACTCTATTATGATAAAAAATTATCATAAGTTTAAGACCTCAAGCAAGGACAACTTTTAATTGATCAGTACATAGAGAAATTTAATCGACTGCTTAAGTATGTGCCTAAGCTCCAAATGGTCAAGAAATTTTGCATGAGGAAACACATCATGGGCCTTAGTAACTGAATAGGTGGTCATGTGGATGTTATTGTCCATCCAACCCAACTGAATTCTATGAGAAATTCTTTCAGCAGGAATTAAAAATTAGAAAGGATGACACCTTTAAAGAAAAAAGATGAAAGAAGATTAAGTGGTCACAACCTACCCAACCCTTTAAGAAGAAAGGGGATAGAGTTGATTACACCAATAGGAGTGGAAAGGAATTTAAAGGGAATTGACAAGAGTTAGGGGGGGGACAAAAAAGGGTTCTCTAATACTAGGAGGGACAATGAAGCTTCAAATAAGGTATCTATCGAGACGACAAGTATGTTTTATGGAAACCCGTAATAGTATTAATAGATATAGGAATAAAAGAAAACTTTATTTCACCTAAAATATTAAGTAAATTTCCTAAAAGAATCAATTTTATAGCTAACTCATGGTCAATAGAATATGCGAACTAATTATGGGCTCAAGTAGAGTAATGTTTGTTTGATGTCAAAGTTGAACTTTCAGGCTTCTCGACCAGGGATAACTTTAAGAAACCTCCTCCCAGGAAAAGGTGTAAAATTCTAGTGAATCCTACATTGTTTTAGAGGGGAAATTTTCTTAATGAAGGCAAAAAAAATTTCAAATTAGGAAAATAAAATAGTTTGTATTGGCGATTTTTCCCTACCGTATGAAAATTCTATAAAATCCTAGCGAATAATACATTAATGTGGGGGAAATATATATATTGTATGAGGCAAAAAAAATTCTTTTGAAGTAAAAAAATTATAATATATGAGGTGAATGATTTTCTTTTGAAGGGAAAAACATAATTGTACTAGTGAATTTTATCTACCATTTAAAAAATATATTATTTTATTGGCTAATCTTTCATTAATTATGGGAAAAATAAATATTTTATTGGCGATTTTCAAGAGATGAGACTCATCATGTGGGCCAATGCCAAATTGAAATTTATCAGAGATGTAATTAATGCAATATCACATCCAACGAACATCACCTTTATTTGTTACCAACTTGTTTGCGGAACCAACACATTGGTATTGATAAGCACGGCTAGTCACATCGACACGTAACCTAACATCCATCATTTTATAATGTTAAATGTATTATTTGAGACTGTTTGGTGATCCTAGATCAATGGTTGAAGTTTAATATCAAGCCCAATTTATTGAAGGAAACAAAGTTCTCTAGGAAGTCACCAAAATGATGAATCGTATCAAACTTTAACCTACACCATAACCATGATCATAGATTACAACTGGTTCGTTGTTTACGTGGACGGTGGATTATGTTGCACGGTCTATAGTGCAACTTGTAACTCGTAACTCGATAAGAAATAAATACCTTGTCAGTGACAAGCGACATTCTTTAACTGTCATCAACTCAACACACATGACTTCACAATTTGTATAGACAATATTCCCAATTTTTGACATGCATGCATTTATGGGAAAGATTTACATGGAGATATGAAAGATTAAGGAAAATGGATTTAAATTTCTCACACACATGTATTTATGGGAAATATTTGCATGAAATATTAAGGGCAATGGATTTAATACGATTAAAAAAATAATAATCAATTGCTAAGTATCAATCAAGGGCTATTTATAGATGATCTAGCTTCTTTCTTCTTCAATTTTCTTTTGGTAGATTAAGAGTCAGAGCTTTCGGTGGTTGAAATTTTGTCTCTGGTTTTAAGGTTTAGATCTTTAGGTCTTTAGGTTGTCGAGAATTGGAGATGAACACTCTAGTCCATTTGAGATGCACATCCCCAAATGAGTAGAAGTCTTTTTTGGGAAGTGTCTAAGAAGAAACCCTCACTTCAGTTTGCAGGGAGGTTGGAGCTTTCACAAATGTTGTTGTGTTGATGGTATTGGGTTGAGAGTTCCTTAACAATGTTGATAGATATCATGTCCATGCAGACATTACATCTTATTTTTTTGCGTCTCTCCTTGACCTCAAAGAAGAGAAGGTTGAAATGTTGATGTTGTCAAGGAGGTTTTTAAAGAGAAATTCCTGGTGGATGATGTCCTTGTTGCTATTTTGCTGGAATTAGGGGTTGGGATCCCTTGGGAAAGAGATATACCCAAGCTTCTCCAGTCAGACAGAAATGTGCTCATGCAACCCTTTCTGTTGAACTTGAATGTAAAGCAACTGATGCGAAACAGGAAATGGGGGTGACTTGGGAGGGATTTTCTCTACAAATGGTTTCTCCTTGATGAATTAGAGGAGCTAGACTACACATGGATTGAAGAATTCTTAGAGATTATCCTCTCAAAAAAAATTCTAATCAAATGAAAGGGAAGATGAAATCCCTAGTTTACCCATTCCCATCACCCTGTCCCTATGGCTGCCCCTGGTGTTTTGACATGCAATTTTTTTCTTTTTTTTTCTTTTTTTATATCGATACCATCATAGCACCGGTCCACTGCCAATGCTCTAGTAATAGTAGTAGTTTAGTTTTTTTGGGCTACTGTAGTAAGTACCTAGCAAGTTGCAACCCTTAACCCCCTCATTTTAGCTTTAAAATTTTGGAGGGACTACGAAAATTGTAAATTTTTAGAACATATCAATAGAATTTTTGCAACTTCATTTTAGTTTGGCTTTTATGGATTTAATGATTTCAGTTTCATTACTTTGCACCTAGCATCTTCTTTGTTAAAATATCAATTTTTGTATTCTACTTTGACTATATCTATCCAAATAAGGGTTGCTAACTCAATGGTAGATAAAATGGAAAAAGTAGCATGTCATTCTAAGAATATCAACTTTCTTTTATGATCAAAAGTAGATTTTATCCAAGGAATTCAATGCATAACCATAATATATACATATTATTTTGAATTCAATACATAATCATAACCATAATATATACACTCATACCATGTTTTTTGGTTCTTTTGGATACAATCATACCACTGGCGCTGGTCCACTGCTAGTGACCTAGTAGGTTTTTCTTTTTACTCTACAATGTCTACTTTGACTATATCTATCCAAATAAGGGTTGCTAACTCAATGGTAAATAAAATGGAAAAAGTAGCATGTCGTTCTAAGAATCTCAACTTTCTTTTATGATCAAAAGCAGATTTTATCCAAGGAATTCAATGCATAACCATAATATATACATATTATTTTGAATTCAATGCATAATCATAACCATAATATATACACTCATACCATGTTTTTTGGTTCTTTTGGATACAATCATACCACTGGCACTGGTCCACTGCTAGTGACCTAGTAGGTTTTTCTTTTTACTCTACAGTGTAATTTTATGGGAAAAAAAAATGAAAAATTTGCAATTTCGTTTCAATTTGTGTTCTATGGGTATAAAAAATGATTCTTAGACTTCTCTATGATTGCAATATTTTAATTAGTTTATTTATCTGTGTATTAAACATTTAAGCATGTTTGAGTAGAAACAAAGAAGCAATGGTATTTCCATTTTTAAATCTAAATATTGTCTATGTCATTGCCTTCTCGATTATTGCCAAAATTCCTAAATTAAGATAACCATTAATCGAAGTTGTATGAATTTTTTACCTAATCAATTATCGATATAAATATAAAGGTGTCATGTATTGAATTGAGGAAATTAAATATAAATTTTCTATAAATTGTTACTCTATCCACCACATTGCATAGACTTATGCAATTAACGTATATAGTGATTATTTTTTTATTGAAATAAAGATGGTATAATGGGTTTTTTACTAACTTTGAAGTAGTTTATTATTTTAAAACTATTTTTTAATATGTTTTTCATACGAATGGACATTTTTCAAGTTTTTAAAATGATTAAGCTTCTTTATCAGTCTAGAGACAAAGCAAGTTGCTACTTTTAACATTTAAAACAGTTTTATTATTGTTTAGTAATTAATTCAGATCAGTACCATAAAATTTAAAAATAATTATAAAAAGTATGTGGTCTATATTGATAAATTTAATGCCAATGTGTCATATCGATGTGTAATTTCGATTATAATTCAAATAGAAATAATTAAATTAATATTGATAATTGAATTCAATGTTAAAGTCAGAGTTAAACATTACTCAATATATAATTAATTGTTAAATATTTAGACAATTTTGAGTAATTAAACAATGAAATTTCAATTTTCACTCAAAAGTGAAACAATTTAATTTTTCAGCCTATCAAATTGCTTCAATTTTTTTATAATATCATATTTTGTAACGTTATTTCATAAATTAAATTTGATTTAAATCAATTATCAAAATTGAATTAAATTGCATATCTATTATCCATATGCGAAATATAAAGTTATAAAGTTATTAATTTTTTTTAATTATAAAGTTTAATAATTGATCATATATATACTAAATTGATATATTTAATTTATTTAAATAAAAATTTAGGACTATTTAAAAATTGAAATTTAAAATAATAAATAATTAAAATAATAAATTACAAACTCAATGCAAAATTGTAAATTTTCGGTGTTCACAATTTTAGACTTTAGAATTTACTATAAATGAAAAATAATTTAATTTAAATTTAGTAAATTTACGTTGTATGGTGTATTTCGGGCTAAAGGGGAAATAAAACCCAATTTTAAAAAAACTCTTCCAGAATCATGACACGTGTCCACTCAGGTCAGCGTCATTCGATGATGACATGTGACTAATGACAAGACAAAGGTGAATGAGACCCACGACACCTGACAATGACTACCAATGATCGTTGGATGAGCAAAGAACAATGACGTACAGTGTATTTTGGGTCGAAAGGGAAATGAAACCCCATTTTTGCAAAACTATTCCAAAATCATGACACATGTCCACTCACATGGTCAATGTCATTTGATCATGACATGTGAGGTGACCAGGGGACTATTGACAAGCCAAAAGTGAATAAGACCTACGACACCTGACAATGACTACCAACAACCGTTGGATGAGCATAGATCAATGGCCCAAGGTGTATTTCAGGCCGATTTGGGGAATGGTCACCTCTTTTTGCAAATTTCCCCTGAAAACAAGCCATGTGTCATGATTTAACACTCAATAAGTACAATTAAAATCTAAATTGGAGTAAAACTAAACATTTAATAAATGTAATAACTAATAAGCTCAATTTTGAGTCTCTGGCTGAAGTTGTAATGTCAAACGATTAAGTGACATGTGTCATAGTGACATCAGATATCAGTCTTCAGAAAGAAGCAATAAAAGTTAACACGAGTCATGATTGTACAAATTTTTCCCTTTAGGTTTTCAATCTAAGTTTTTCAATTCTAACTAGTATTGGAGATTCAGAAAGGGGTTACAACTTCTAGGTTGAGGAATGCAATAGTCTTTATGCTCTGTGCCCACTCATAATCTTCTCAAATTGAAATTCTAGGTAAAATCTTGAACACCTACATCCCACCTTTTTAATTTTTAAATCTTGCAGTTTACTGTTTAGATTATAGAACTAGAATTAGGGTTTAATTTTAAACCACACCTGTAAATTGTAGTTGTGTATTATTTGAATTTTCCTACGATTAAATACCATAATTACGAGGAAAAGGAAAAGATAGAAGACTGAGATAATAGACTTCCATAAACTGGTTAAAACACCAAGTTTCACTGATGAATTCCATGTTATTTATGATCATGTTATCCATGAATATAAGGGAATCATGGTAATTATATTTTCACTTGAAAATAAGTGGAAAGATCCAATCAAGGAGACAAATATTATCTATTTAACAGCATGGTAAAGGCACAGACAAATATTGCATCGTAGGTTACTAGGTTGGCACACATGGAGTTACCTCAAGTATTCCCTTGTCCAGAAATTGTCATGGTCTGCGTCAAAAATTATGATGAAAATAGAAAAGCAATTGTTAATTAAAATACTTAGGAGGAAATTTTGTCGATAAAATCGAGAGTGAATTTTCTTGTCTATTGGACCTAGGGTTTGAAGCACAAAACTCAAACATGCACATTGACCTAGGAAAGCTGACAGAGAATTATGAAAAATTAGATGCAAGATAGAAAGATTCATATATCAGAGAAATAATAGGAAATTCTAGTCTGGATCAAGATCATAAGCCTCCTTATGATTATGATATTTTTGTGTAATGGGTTCAAGATAGTATTCCCTTGCAAGCATTTTGTTTGGATTGGAAAGTAACAAAGAAGTGGATGCCAACATTCTTGAAATAATTTTTCATATACATTGTGAATCAGAACCAATAAGATATAATTTTATTGAGCACATTGCTCATTACATGCAAGAACAATTACTAATGATTGAAAGAGGTTCACATAAGACATTTAGATTCACAACCTTCTTGTGCTATCTTCTTTTAGCAAAGCATCGTGCAATATTTTAGACAAACAAGCTTAAAAGTTAGGTCCATAATCCAATATATGAATGGACACCTGAGATAAGGATGAGTGATAATTGAAGGAACTACAACCATTTTGTAAACTTTTTTTTGGGACCAATGTATCATAAAATTATAGGCACTCTAATGCCTAGATTGTTTGTTCCTTGTAGAGATTGCATTCAACTTGAAAGTTAAATACAATTGGTTGACTTGTACTTCATGGAAGACTACATTGTGTTAATTTTTTACGATTCAACGACAAAACCCTACAAACTTCCAATACATGTGATAGAGAGGGTATTTTCATTAGAATATGTATGATAGGTGGAGAGCACAAACATACTCTTTCATGGTCATCAAAAGAAAATGATATTTCCTTCCTTGTCTCTCTCATGTGGAGGGTTCACATTTGAGAGAAGAGGATTAAAAGTGGCATGGGTTTTTTTTACAATTTTTCACTTTGATGTTGACAATTACTGACAGTATGATCCACTCAACATAATTGGAACAAATCTTAGAGATAATGGGAACTCCACAAGCAAATGTCAACATGAGAGTATGTCATTGATAAAAAAAAATTAAAACATGGACTCCTAGGATGAGGTCAAAAAAGAGATGGAGAAATATGTCGTTGAAAATAATATTTCAATGCAAGAATTGTCATCACAAATTATGGCATTGCACAAACAGAAAGGAAAAGTGCAGCCTAGGACATCCTATAATTTCTACTAGAAAGCTTCTCAACCATCTAGAAAATCTATTCTAGTAGACCTAGTGGATCAATGTAAATATGGTAATTGGACTGAAACCAAAATTTCTAATTTTTGGGAAATGAGGAAGAATCTCAGTGAGCCAAAGACCTCTGCAAATCTTTATGAAGTGGAAGAGGATCAAATATTTAGCAATTTAAGGAATATGGAGCATCTAGCTGAAGCATATCACAACGATGATGATCGTGAAGATAATGAGTATGAGCGAGCTTCTGTGGATCCCACATACACTAATTCCACTCCCAAAACTACTATAGTCTATTCAACTTTTAGTGGATTCAATATGTCCACGAAATAAAAGTATACCAAAGGGGCAGAGATTATAGAAAAAATGGGTTTCCCAGGTAGTGGTGGTCTGGTTCCCATAGAACAAGGGCCTTGATTTCCACCTAACACACCAATTCCACCAAAACATGGTGAAAAACTAGTCCTTGGAGTTGAATCATCAATTTCATCACAAAAAGGTACTACTCAATCTCATACCCTTGCACCTTCATTTGTTCCATCTTCAAATCCAGTTCCATCTTTTCTAAGCACTCAGATTCAATCTGAATCAAGTGCCACTGCCACTGGTGGGGATGGCATGGGTAGTACTAGTGGTCCGAAAAGGACATTATGATTGGACATGAAAATAGTGGATCCCAAAGATCAAGGCAGTGTAAAGAAGCAAAAGGTTATGACAACAATGTCAATGGTGAGTCCAACAATTGCCACACCTTCAAGCAAAACCCTCAAAATAATCCAAAAACTCCACTTACTAGTGACAGTGGGACAGGATTAGGAATGGATCAGGTTGTTGCTAATCCTCATGATGCAATTATTAGAACCATAGGCATAGGTGGACGTGCGTACATCACTACAAGTGCTATTTCACCTTTCAAACATTCAATTGTGTCAGGGAACTCAGATTTTTGTTACAATGATTTTGCAACTAACTTTGAACAAGCAAAAAATAGGACTAGATAAATACTAAGACGTTGAAGAGGGATGCAGTCATTGCAACTTGTGATGCAGAACCTACATCGAATAGGATATTTCCCACATATGACCCAAACAAAGAAATGATGGAGTTCATGGTTGTTATGCCCCTAGCTAGAGATAATAATCCACCAGAGATTCATTTAGATCCATCTGAATTTCATGTTGGCACCCTCTAAATGGATTTATCCAAAATTTAAAATGTGGAGAAGATAAATGTGTCAAAAATGACCAAACAAGTGGTCTACAGTTCAATGATGAAGTTAGAGAAAGAAAAAGGAAAACTTGGGGACAAAATACAAAAGTTACAGGCAGACCTAGAAAATGAAAAGGCAAAGGAGAAAGTAGTAGATAACAGGTACAAAGAATTAGAGAAAAGGATAAAAAATTATTCCTCTAAAGAAGCAATTGCATGGCAAGAACATATAGAGGCAGAACTTAAAATTCTGAGGGAAAAATTGGAAGAGAGCAATAAAAAACTTGAGGATGAAAAATCCTCTTCACTACGTTTATACAAAAGCGTGGAGACTATGGCACATGCAAACAATAGTTTAAATAAGGAATTGGAGGAGAGGGTAAAAGCAAAATAGTGGGAAGAGAAAGCAGAGGAAATAAGAAAACATAGTGAACACCAGTTGTCAGAATTGAGAGAAGAGCTACAGAAGACAAATAATAAAATTAAAACTTACGAAAACATCTTGAATGACAAAGTAAAAAATACAGTCAAGCAAATAAAACAAGACATTTGGGGGAAAATAAAGGCAAGTAGTGATGGGTTGTGTGATTGGTTTGAATTGAATGAAGGTCTTAGAGATTTTTTTGGGAAGCTCAAAGAGCACGTTGAGAAGAACAAAAATCTTTGTTAGAGAGAATATTGCAAAACAGATTTTGCAACAAATCAACACAACCAGTGACATGGATTTGGAAAGCAAGGGAATTCATGACCACATTCGTACAACAATAAAGACAACATATGTCTTTCAAAAATGTCAAAAGCTAAGGGAAGGAGAGGAAATGATAGTCTTATATGGGAGAAAGCTCACCAAGATGAATAAAAAAACAACCAAAATGATAAGTCTTGTTTTTCTGAATCCTGGTCCTAGTCCTACTAACTCATCAATGAAATTCATTTGAAGAGAAGCTTATTAAAAAAAAAAGTTTGAGGACACAATGACGTCTGATTTAGGCAAGCTTCCTTAGGACACAACTCATGAAGGCATTGCAAATTGCATCAAACCATTGACAAGATTGAGTGCAATAGTGGATGGAGCATTGCTTTCAAGTCACTCTTCCAAGTATGGATGGATGACAAGGTTGTAGGTCATTTACTATAACATGACAAATATTGACCTTCCAAACGACGTAGAATGGAGTATCATAAAAAAACTGGCAGAATCATCTCATCAATCATAGTATGTGAAATTACTTTCAATCATCTCTATATTTTATTTCTAATGGATTGAATTGAGTTTAAAGTTTGAACTTTGCTTTTTGAATAGGATAAATATAGCAAATGCTAATTTACTAAACCAACGCGTCACATGTAGAAATGTTTGATGTTCAGTCTTCACATGAGGCAAATCGACCTGAAGTTGTTGTTTCTATAAAAGGGAATTCAGGGTCATTTGCTAAGGGTAATGAAATTGAAATTGGGTATTGACTTTTGCAAATAGAATCACACAGAGTTGTGTACTTACTACTGCTAATGAATGAGTTGTATCATATTTTTATATAAATTAATGAGAATCTCTATGAATTGTATCATATGAATTGTTATAGTTTTTAAAAAAATAAAGAAAATATTCAAGAATTGCACCATATGAGTTGAATAATGCAAATGAAAATCAATATTAATTGTAGAATTGATGACATTATCAACCACATTCATGTTTTTAAAATTGGAATATGCTATTATGCATCATTGATGATTAGATACAAACAGTAGACTACAGTAATAAGTTTAATAAATACATAGGACCTTCTACTTTGACAACGGTTCAAGTTGCCACACCATCTCATTATTGAGATCCTTGGATTCCTCGCCATCAACTTCATAGATTCCTTAATTCTTTGTTATGTTTTCTTCACTTTGCACACCTCTGCTTAACTGCATCTCAAGTTCAATGCTACCAGTACCAATACATGATTCACTGACATCATTGTTTTTGGCAATCCCACTTTGGTTTGAAATGTTTCCCAACCCTCTTCTTTGACATTTCTTCCTCCACACTTGCAGTGTCATATTGTAAGTAAAAGTATGAACATCATGTCTAGATGTATAGACCCTCAAGAGATTTTTCAAATTATTATCTAGTTTGTTTCTTAGCTTTGACTTTAGGAACCCCAAAGCATTGGAGACTCTCCCATCATCCATTGACCCCAATATCATGGTCAAACATAAATCAACAAGCTTGAAAATTTTTGATATTGAATCAATCAACATTTCTCTCTAAGCTAGATTTTTCCAAAGCATTGTTACCAATCCATCTTCGTGGGGGTTCCACATTATTTTATATTGTTCCCTCATTGTCTGTGAAAAATGGCCTGATTTCTCTCTCAAACAAGATTCATCTAAAATTCCATTTAGAGTTACTCCATTGAATTCTTTGTTTTGCAAAATTGATCTATCAAAGTCAGTAGCTTAGTTTGAAAATCTTTTGAATTGTTGATACTCTAATATCAAGGAAACACAATAGTCATGGATTCAAGTAGTTTGACTTGAGGGAATATTTATCTAATATGTGAGGAAAGATCATAGGCAATGTGCTTCATAGAAGCAGTTACAGACTCAACGACCTTGGTAATCTTCCCTTGTAACATTTGATAGTCTCTTTCTAGGGCTCTTTCATGGTTCCTCAGACTCGACCCTGGCAAAGTAGTGCATTGGTATCTCACCTCTGCGTACTTTTGCACATAACTCCTCGTTTGCACCGATCTTTAAAAAGTTATCATGATTGTCCAAATCTGTGATTTTTCAACTAGTTGGCAAATTTTACATCATCACATAATAGATAGAGATTATCAAGTGCCACACATGTCAATTTATGCAACACTACATATTTTATAATAGACATAGCTCTTTGTTGGGCCTTGTTCATTATATTCCTCATTTCCTCTAGCATGTGGAGAAGACTTGCTAACGTTCAGAGTATATCTGCATTACTTAACCTTTGAAGTAGCTCAGGAAATTTCAGTAGCCTTGCTTCGTCGCGACTTGAGTTCATTAGACCAAGCAACGATGGATATTCAAAAAAAATTGATGTGTTAGTCCATCCAAAGAGATCCATCTGGTATCATTATCCTTAAGAAGCTTGTTACCGTCGATTAGTCCTTCAACAAAGTGTTGAAATTTCCTGAATCGTTTCGGACTTTGACAGAAGTGTTGGTAGATCTCTTTGATTAAAAATTCAATTTTTTGTACTGGAGCATGCTTGTTGACAACTCCAAAAGCTTGTTTCATTTTGTGGGCCATGCAATGAATGCCAGTAATGCAGGGTGCACAAAAATTTTCTATCTTTGCGCAAAGACCGTTCCTATGGCCTTGCATTACTAAAGTTCCATCTGCTCCAACACACACCAACTTTTTGGCAATCGTCATGTCATTTATACCTTCGTATTCAATTAGAGAACTCTTTACTAGTTCAAATAAATTTTCCACTATCGCATTATCCTTCATTTTAGCAACAGTTAGTAGATGAGGTTGGCGGACAAAATTGTGTACAGTATAAACATAAATTCATACCTGGGAAGTATTATCTACTGTTGTAACTTCATCTAAAGACAATGCAATAAAGTTTGACTCTTCAATTTTTGCCTTTAAATCCTCTTTTTCAACCTTGGCAAGACAACTTGCCCATTCCCATCTATTGTTTACTGACTAGTGACTGTTATGATAGTTATGAACTTTCAAAAAGTGTAATAAAGCACTCAATGATGGGTAGTCTGTCATAGCACGCCCTCTGCTCAAAATATAAAAGACAACACTTAACTGAACAAATTTTCCCATTTGTTCTACTTCTACTGATTTTCCAAAAAAAACTTCAATAGAGTCTTTAACTTTAGCAGGCTTCATTTATATTTTCTACTGAAATTCAAATAATTTTGCATTCCTAACATGTTGAGATTCCTCCTTTTTTTTCCATCTAATCACTAATTTTTCAACTCAATCTATGGTTTTCTTTTCGTAAACTTTACCCATATGCTTCTCTATGGTGTCAATTTCTAGTTGCAACCTCTTTTCCTTCTTATTTATCGTGGTGCAAATCTTAAAACTGCATTTTACCGAATGCTTACTTTCAATTGGATTGTCTACTAGTTCAATGAATGGATACTTTGATGCCCATTCTATTTGAAAATTCCTCGACAGATCTCACTTCCAAACTTTTTTTTATTCTCTATCTTTTTTGAATTGTGTTTTTTTTCTTCTTCTATGCAACATCATCATCTCTGGCATTCTCAGTCTCACCCAAGTCAATTATATCATTTTGTCTACTCTAGGTATTTACCTAAAAAATCTTCTTCAAGTTCATCGTGATCTGAGATATCAAGTTTGTCGCCTTCTTCAATATGTTGTGTAGGTTCTGAATCTTGTAAATCTACTTGTGACGAAGTAGCTACCTAATTTTGGCTAGAAAATTTTCCACCACCAAAGTACGATGATAAGGTTATGTGTTTTATTAGCCTCTCTTGGCTTTCCCCACATATAGGAGCCTTACCATTATTCTTGTCTGACATCTTCAACAAAATAAAGACTGCCAAAAAAATATTAACTTGTTGAAGAAGTGACAATAGACTATAATATATATAAATATGATTCATTGACCCTACGGTCTACAATATAAAATCTAGATGTCATCATCTATGAGGTCTCCCAGGTGACCACTAACCACTGACTGGTCCCCACTAAATAAGAATGAACTCAAAATTGTAGTCGCAGACAGATAGAGGTGAAACTTCGGGTGAATTCAAAATAATATTATATTAAGTACGTTTCAAAAATTAATCACTTGCCTTTGCCTCAATTACACTCGTCAATGCACTCAATAGTCTGAAACTTCGCTATCGATTAGAATTGAGATATCAGAACCAACCAAACCAAATTGTGTACAATAACACTGATCTATGAATGTATTTAAATCAATCCTTTTTGACAAATTTGGAAGGAAGCTTATATGGTATATAAATATTTGGCTAAGCCAGCGTAATTATAACACATCTTATGTAATTTATGAGGTGATTATGGGTAGTCAATAATTTTTTATGATTAATAGAGTTGGCAAAAATGACATTGGTTTGAGACATGTGTCTGCAAAATGTCAAACGAATTTGAGGCCTCCTCTACATATATCTTTATAACACCATTGGCAAATATAGGTCATCGATTATGACAAGCTTTGGAGATTGTAGGCGAAATTTTCAATTTATCATGTCCAAAAATTAGATTCGATTGGCAATATTGTGAAAGAAAAGGTGAAAATTACATAAACCGATGGGCGATGGGCTCGGACATTTGACCCAATATTTATAAAGTTCGGGCGACACGACCAACCCGATATACACATTCTATTTTCCAAATCTTGAGTTGTTGACGTGAGACATTTCCCAATTGGCGAATATTCACCACTAAAGTTATCCATGTTCTTGACATAAGTAAACATTTTTGTAGCGCCCTTAGGCTTGTATGATATTATTCTAGGCATGAACTAGTTGTAGAGACACCAAGCTAGTGTTGATTGTTTTATTAAGACAATAGAGTGTTTGGATGACCTAGGGAATAAAGTTTATCTACAAGGCATTCAATGTGAAGTCGGGTTGAGACAACTCTCTGCCAATCAACTAAAAAGATGTGAGGAGGGATGCGACATCATACATGTTATAGATTATACAAAATTGTATTTTTTATGTATCCTAATGGGATCTCACCTAAACAGTATGAAAATTAATCCCTCTACTGAGTCTACTCACAAGCATTCTTGAAGGGTATTTGAGCATGTGAACTTAAAGAAGTACAACTAATTCAGTTAACTAAAAATGAAAGGTTTGGTTTTTGTTGAACACAACATTCACCTGCACTAGAAGAACAATCCAAGTTAGAAACTCTACAAATATGGCTTTCAGTAATTTTCTAATTTTCTAGCATAGACTAGTTGGTGAAGAACTTACATGCTTGTCATTGCTATTATCATGTTTCTAAAAAATATGGTCAACCTATTGATCTCAATGAGGTTGATCACATTTAGAATAGATCACTAGTGGTGAGGAGTATACATTTACTATAAAGGACTTAGGTGAGAACAGAGATGTAGGGGCATCAACTTTTGTTTCAAATTTCTATTCATTACAGCCTTAGAGTCTATTGGCCTACTTGAACTCACATGATTTGTATATGGACGAAGTGAAACTTTGAATTTCAAGTAGAATTTGAGATTAATTGGCAACACTGAATCTTCATTCATCTTGCAATTGAAATTCAAAATTTGAAAGCAATTCACAACATTGAATCTTTGTTCAGACCTTGTTTCTCTTTGTCCACTTTCTTCAACTCTACATATAGTTGTTAAAGTTCCTAAATTACTAAATATTACAATGCAAGATGTGAAAGTCACATTCTTGAATCTCTTCATTGTTATCAATCATTTCAATTTAGCATACAGTTGTAAGTTTAATCATGCTTTAAAAAATGATTTTAGAGGTCAACATGATGAGTTTTCAACTTTTCAGTTAAATATTCTAATAGTTTACATTGAAAAAATAGTTTGCAAATGCATGAACCAAAACACAAACAAATTATGTCATCGACCCCTTAATCCAAGAAAATAACAAGGCTTGGGTACACACTACTAAAAGTAATCTCTAACCATGCTAGCTACATAACTTCAAAGTTATCATTGTAACAAACATCTCAGTTAGAAAAGGAAGTTAGGAGATTATAAGTTCTGGAATCCAATGCATGTTTTGGATGGTTGAGATGTCACGTACAATTTTTTATTTTTTTTTTAAATAGCATTTAGCCTTGCAATAATATATCCTTTCAATCTTTTGACTAGATGAGCATAACAAGCACAATGAAGTCATAATATGCAAACCCTAGGCATGGTGGAGTGGACTCTATAGCAACAAAGAAAGCAGTTGAGGAAGATTCAGATGTAGATGAAGATGCTGGAGATGTGAATGATTCTTGGGCAAACATTTGGGAGGAGGAAGGTGGTTTTTCTCCACCTACCTATGGTTATTGAGCTAAGGATTCTTTTATGTGGATGATCTAATTGATGAAGAGAATGATCTTTTGGATATCCTCCTTCATGATTGTCTAAGGGTGAAAAGCCTTGTTAGGGAGTCTATGGTAGTCATAGATGGATTTCAGGTTTGCATAATGGATTTCTCCTCCCTTCTACAAGTGTTCCCTCCAAGTCTGCCTGAAATAATTTGTTCTATTGATGCCCATGTCTTTTGCTTAGGAAGTTATGGGGTTCCAGTTTGAGTATTTAAGGATGTTGTTACTTCACTTCCTTTTCTTGTTTCTTTTCCATCCCCTTGGGTTTTGGAGGAACTCTATGAGTTGGATGTTTTCTGGTGGTTCAAATCTACATATAGTGTGGACTGTGATTTAATGGCTCGGAGTTTTGGTGCCCCTATGGCTGATGTTTCTACTATTAGAAAAATAGAACAATAGATTAAAAATAAAGAAACTAAACTTACAACTTGTTATTCATAATTGGAAATTGAAAATATATACTCATATGACTTCACCAAGATCCTATAATTATGCTAATTCACATGACACCAAACTAATACACTTGACACCAAACTAGATGTGACAGAGAACTAACTGGAACTTATTGATAGCTAACTCAAACACATTGGACACCTAATCCTATTTGATGACTTATTCACTTATGTTGGATCATTAATTCCAACACCCCCACTAAATGTGACAACATCAACATAAAAGAAAAACAATACATTATGTAGAAACTATTCTTTGAAAATGGTTCATAGACCAATAAGACTTCTTCAAGTTGCTCCCACTTGTTGGTATAGTTATGCAGCTATCATCCAAGCTTCAAACGCCATTGGACACCATTTGCACATGAAATGCTTCAACCCTCATAAAGGTATGATGCTAAGCTTCCAGACTTTCATATCTCCCCTAAACTATTAGACACCAACCCTCACATGATTGTCTCATAACCCCAATGAGGTATAGTTTCTCCAATCCATTAGCACCTCAAAATATTGAGCACCACTCTAGCCTCTACTGCATCCTTTCCTATCTTTAAAGCATTGACAAATTCAAAATAGAATAATTGTTTTATCTTCAATGGAATCATAATCACCATCAAGATCTGGCGGTTCTTCTCCAGGCCTTGTCTCCTTGATAGCTTCTTCTCTAACTTATTCCAGTAGCACAAAAGGTCTTCTTTAACACATACAATTTAACAAGTAGATGGTTGTGATACCATATTAAAAAAAATAGAACAGCAGATTAAAAACAAAGAAACTAAACTTACAACTTGTTATTCATCATTGGAAATTACAAATATATAGAGCCATGTGACTTCACCAAGATCCTATAATTATGCTAATACACATGACAACAAACTAATACAATTGACACCAAACTAGATGTGACTGACGACTAACTGGAACTTATTGACAGCTAACTCAAACACATTGTACACCTAATCCTATTTGATGTCGGATGCAATTATGCTCTATACAAAATGCACCTTTGACCAAATTTGAAAAAATGGAAAACATACCGGATTTTCGTAAGATTTTCAACATTTTTTCTTCATGATTTGTATCCTCTATGTTGTAAATCCACAAAAAAAATTGGAAAAAAAAAGTGTGTTTTGACCAATTTGAAAAATATAAAAAAATTATCTTTAGTACATTTTGTATGGAGCTTAGCTTCTCCCTTTGATGACTTATTCACTTATGTTGGATCATTAATTCCAACATCTACTCTAAACTATGATGTGTTGGTTGGGACTCGTGTGCCTATTCTCTTCAACACCTACAGCCCCTAATTAAACCCCTAGGGTTTTGGAGGATCTCTATGCAAAGGTATGTGGTGTATCTATGGAGGAGGGGCAATTTAAAATTGATATGCATGATTCCCTTCTTGTTGAGTCATCAACTTGGCTTAGGTGCTTGCTTGTTGGGAGATTTTGTGGCAATTGTCCCGATAGTGATACTGTGAAATTTAGATTCCCCAGGTTTGGAGACTTAGAGGCCACATTGAAGTAACTGCAATGTTGAATGGTTTTTTTCTTTTTTCTTTTTCTTGTATGGAGGATTGCTCTAGGATTCTCCTAGATTACCTTTGGTTTCTAGGCATGAATGGTCTTTGTTTAGAAAATTGATCCCCTAGTTTTCCTATTTGTGTTTGCCTACTAGGGCTACCATTGGAGTATTGGAGTGAAGAATTTAATGATGATTTTCGATTCTTTTAGGCAGTATTGTGCTAAGAATACGATCACCAAATTCATGAAGCATTTGTTATTCGCAAGATTTTGAGTATTTGTGGAGAAAAATCAAGTGCTCCCCACTAAGATTTCCTTATCTTCAAAATTTGGAGTTTTGGAGCAGCAGATTGAATATACCCTTGAGCTATTTGCCATTCTTGTGGCACCGCGGGCCATGCATCCTCAACTTGTTTGAAAAATAAGAAACACCCCTTTGTTTGAAAGAGAAAAGGAACAAATGCCAGCTTCTATGGAGAAGTATATTACTTCGAATGAGAAGGTTTAGAAAGAAGATTATAAAAGGACTTCCCCTATAGACTATTTGTTGATGGGCACTTCTTTTGAAGCTTCGAGATTGAAAGAAGGATCAACCAATGATCTTCTGATTGCTCCTTGTCTCAAGGAAAAAAAAATTGGAGAGAAGGATCCTTGCACTGATAAAAGCAAAAATCATTAGAACAATTTTTTAAACCACCCTGACTTTGGGTTGGCCGATTTTGTAATAATGCCTTGCCTTTTTTAGTTTGTTAGCTGTTCCTATTGGTAGTTCTTTGGTGATTGGTGATGCTTCATGTTATATTCTTCTTTTTTATAAGTTCCTAGGCCCTTTCAAAACCCTGCTTAGCTAATAAAAAATAGAATATCCTTTTTGTGCCCTATCTCTAAGCTATAGAGCCTATCCTCCTAAAAAGACCATCCTCATATAGTTCATCTGACGTATGATGAGTTATACCTAAACAAATCAAAGAAAATCCAAACTTCATATATATATAGTTTGTCTTATCAAGATTGTAGTCTTTAACTTTCTTATAAAATGATAGAAATTTATCTGATATAAATGGTTTCACAAACTGTTTAAACTTTATTTTACTCTCGTATATAGTTAAAAATACATAATGATGTGATAACTTCAACAAGGCAAACATATTATATGTGGAAGTACAATGAAACTACAAAAATCATAGGACCCACATCTTAGACATTGATAAACTCTGATTGGTGAACAGATCTGAGAAAAATAAAAAAAGGCATAAGATTTGTTGTGCACAGTGTATGGTGAAAATGTGACTACACTTCTATGAATCTTTACATGCAAGAAAACTCAACAATGAGCCCTCACAAATCGATCCATAGCTCTCTATGCATAGAGTTGCAAGATTTGTAAAATTGCTCTTAGCTAAAGCTATAAACTCATGACCTTGCTAGTCAACCACATAATGAGAGATTCCAAATAAAAAACAAGGGCAACAATGCCAATATCTCCAATGAAATCAATATGGATGCAATGCAATGCAAAATTAATCTAAGATGAGCATGCAAGTATGCAAATTAGGCTATGAAAATAAAAATAAAAGAGTTACAAACCCTCTAATTAGACTATGTGAGATTAATCTAAAACATGAAAAGAAATGATACCATGATGATTCAACTATGATGCAAGCTAAGATGTGATGTAGATGCAAGATGAATGTCAATGATGCTCCAAATTTTCAAAACTTGATGCAAGAATGTCTCCAAAAGCTTCAAGATGACTTAGAAAACCTGTAGTATAACAATAGCATAAAATTCAAGTGTGTGCAAAATGAAGAAAAGAGTTCTTCTTTTATAAAGAATGAGAAATCAATGGACGATCGAAATTAAGAGGCAAAAGACTTAATCAACGATGGAGAAAAATAGAAGCTTGATCCTTGTGCACAAATATCCTCCAATAAGAAAATTAGAAGCATTTACTTTATGTTGAGCATTTACTTTATGTCCATGTGAGACAAAAAGTACTTTTCTTTTATTTTTATAAAATAAGAATAATGTTTTATTTGTGCAACATAGGATAAGAAGAAAAGTGAGGATTTTTTATTTAAATAAAAGGGGAGAAAATTTCTTTTAATTAAATAAAGGTTTAGGATAAAGTGATTTTATTATTTAATTAAAAGATATTTTTAATTAATTAAAAGGGAGCATGTTCTTTTAATTAAATAAAAATTTTATTTTTTTATTTTTTAAATTAAATAAAGTTCAAACCTTAGAAAATATTGAATTGATTATGATTTGATCAAGGAAATTGATATAATTGATAAAATATTTATTTTTGAAAATATTGATTCAGGGATTTGATAAATTGCAAGAATGGGGGCCCAAAGTCTAGACGACCATTTTAGGGTGCACACATTTGCCCTTCTTTGACTAATGTGAGATCGATTTGGGATCACATACAGTCAAAGAATGAAGTTGAAATGTGAGATCAATTTGGGATCACAAAACAACTCAGATGTGAGATCGATTTGGGATCACATCCAGACAAACATAGACAAAAGATTCTGGACATGAGGTCGATTCGGGATCATATCCAAAATAAGAGATAAGAATCTCAGGCTGAGCTAAATGATAAAACTGAATCAAAGATTAAAGCTAATAGGTACTGCCCCCTCGAAATCGAAATCGAAATCAAGTAGAGGAAAATAAGAAATTGATAAACTTGATCAAGTCACAATAAATCATAATCGAAGGATGGAGCATGATAGGATAACCATCAAACAGTGAAGATATACCCTAGGTTGACTAGGTTTGACTGGGAAAGATATAGGATAAAAATTAAGTCAAACCTTAGAGAAAGGAAGCGAAAGGGGTGAATGAAAGACTAGAAGTTTGAAAGACATGAAAAGGAAGAAATTTCATCAAAGATCAAAGAATTATGCATCAAAAGGTCAGTCAACTGCGTAGAAGAATGAGAAAGCTTGGAAATGCGACTCGGATTTCGATTTCAAGTCTGAAAATGGATAGAAAATGATGTGATATGAAAGACCAGAAATGAAAGATATGATAAAAAAAAATCAAAAAATGAGCACAGTTGACCAACTAGTCTGTAGATGATAAAAAAAAGAGCTATCTCCATATGCAAGATGCAAAAACTAAACTATGATGAACCTAAGAATGCAAGCTACTATGAAAGTGGTTGACTTGCAAGGTCACAACGCCTATAGACATTTAATAATCATCATCAAGCTTTATTGGTAGCGTCATCAGATCATACAATGCACACTAACATAACTATGTGAATATGAATATGATCTTTATCAGATAGAAATGTGAAAATCTCACCTAGGCATCAAAGACATGGAGGTCAATATGACTAATGCAGTGAGATTACCTAAGTTTGATATGGTGAGATTATGCTTGTATCAAGACACATGGAAGTCGGGATAACTAGAAGCATGCACTCACAAAACAGTCAAGGATAATACCTTGTCAATCCCTAGTGTCAAGTAGGACCAGCATAAATGCTCATGACAGTTAGGATCAACGAAATATACCTACAAGCAGATAAAGAAATAAAACATGTTCTCATACTCTCAGTCTTCTAACTATGCATCATCGAAAACTTCTCAGGGAGAGACCACTCATCAAAGAAATCCTCATAGACAGCACACAAAGAAAAATAAAGTCAACATATCTCAACAAGTTGATTGTTTAAGTGCGTGTGTGTTGGTCATAGAATCAAACTTTGAATATTGCATCTGCAAATGAGCAACGTCATATCATACTAGACTGTTGGGTAAGACATCTGATAAGTGTTAAGAAACACTCGACGCAAGGGTAGTGTTGAAAAACACTGTTTGGGGTGGTGTTGAAAAACACCCGTTTGTAAAATGCCCCAAGAGACAAACGCACCTAAAGGACCTATGCTAACAGGTATGCCCCCTAAAGAAAGACAAAGACCAATTCCAGACTAAGTCAAATAAGGTCAAGGCATGATGGAAAGTGGCTAAGTGTCGAGGACGCATGTTAACAAATAGGAGTGCAAAGGCCTCAAGTAGCCCCTGTTTCCAAGTTTTCACCACTTGAATTTTATTGTAATTTTTTTTATTTTTATTTTTTGTATTTTTGCTACCAAAGCGCATGTTTCCAGGTTTTCACCAAGGCACTTTTTCTATTTTTTTTGTATTTTTTTAATTTTTTAATTTTTTTTTTGTATTTTTTCAAGACTTTATATGCTTTTTAAGATTTTTTCAGCATCATATATGAATTTTTTTGGTATTTTTTCAAGATCAATAAAATATATACAAAAGATGCCCCCAGACTGAATAGGCATCAAACTCTTTAAGCAAGATCACATCGTGTAGTCCCAATGTCTAGTAAGGTGGGGAACAAGAGGGATTAGCAAGCTGGTGACTGAGATGGAAGAAAGGAGAATGAAGGCAAATGGAGGGAAGAAATTCTCAAGGTCAAACTCCTCAAGAGTACTCAAGCTAGGGAAAAAAATTATCATGTAAAGCACATTTGGACAAGCAATGAAAGGTTAGCATAGGATAAGTCACAAAGTGCACTGCAAAAGAAGGAAGGGATGTAGTCCAAAGGAGTAGACATATCAAGAGACTTCATAGCATCGTGTTTTACTCTTTTTTATTAGATCAAGACCAAAAGGAAAAAATGCTAGAATGAATGGAGGAAAATAAATACGAAAGCTAAACATGAATGAAATAAAAGTAAGATCATCGTAAGATAGCTCACAAGATAGTCAAATGTTCATGTATAGTTCAACATTGTCAAGATCAAAGATGGAAGATGAAATGGATGAAAGATGTAGAAGAACTACGTATGATGTCTGATTGCTAAGTTTTCATCATGGTACTTATCCAAGGCGTCATAAGGGAGTGGTTTTCACCATAGGACGAATTTATTTCTCTTTACTTTTGCTACCAAGGCGCCTGTTTCCAGGTTTCCACCAAGTCACATTTTTAATTTTTTTCTTTTTTTAATTTTTTTTTTTAATTTTTAATTTTTTTTTTAAGAAATCAAGCTCTTTGGATAATGCTCCTTGAAAGGATAAACTATGATATACCAAAGATTCAAAATGATATGCTCAAAGATGCTGATAGGGAATGGAAGATGGAAGAGAAAAATGGAGGATAAAGCTTTATGTAAAGAGAGTGAGGTTGGAAGATATGAAGAATAGACAAATGAGGAAAAAGGATAGAAGGTAGAAGGATAATGAATGAAAGGATTGTGAAAGGGGAGATAGAAAGGGAGACAAGATCAACATCGACACACACCTTGAAGGGTGGCGAGAGAGTGGAGGAAATGTGAATGAAAAAATACGAGAAGGAATATGACGAATGTTTAGCAGAGGTTGCAGTTCAGGGGCATGAAATAGAAGAATGTTTTTGGAAGAAGATGAAGCGGAAGCCTTTGGAAGCTTGAATGTCAACTTCACTTTTTGTTCAATATTAGACTCTTTCAAGAGAGACTTTGGAATCCATATAGCCTTAGGCTTTTTTTTTTTTTATGATTTAGAAAGAATATCTTCAATGATGGATTTTGGAACCCATACTTGTCTTGTAATTTTTTTCTTAGATATCTCTTTTGATTTTATGCCCCCATGTCGATTAGAGGAGACATGGTGATCTTTTTTTAATGGATTCTTATATTGCTTCTTTTTCTTGTATTGAACATTCAAGTTACTTCTAAAAGACTTGAGACTTATGGAAGAAGAAGGACGATATGACTGGTTTAGATGGGTGGGTGGATGAAAAGGATTCAAGGGTATGTATCTATGTTGATCTTAAGGAAAGATAGGAGATGGAGGAACGTAAGGACCCAAAATGGATGATGAATTAGGAGAATTAAAAGGGGAAAGTGAAGGGACATAAGGACCCAATATGGAAGGCAGACGTGAAGTCCTTAGTATTGGTGGAGGAGATCCAAGGATGGACGTGGAAGATGCAAAAGGATAATCAATAAATTCATCAACATCTATATGACAACCAAGGACATCAACATCTTTAGAATGAGCATTAAGATTTTCAATAGGATCATGAACATCTTGAATAGGAGCAACTTTTTCAATAGGATTGTTCAAAGCTTGCAAAGACTTAGGAAGAGTAGAAAGTGGAAGCGAGCATGGAGCAGTAGAACAAGAAGATGGAAGACTTTGATCTTGACAAGGATCTTTGAATAGCGTAAGCGTATCATTTTGCTTTGAATTTTTAATAGGCTTAACATTGGAAGTAATGACACCATTTTTAATAATCTTAATGGAAGTATCATCTTTGAAAAGTGCAAGTGTAGTAAGGTTATTTTGTTTATCAATAAGCTCAATGATGTAAGTAGTAGCTTGATCTTGCTTAAGAGAAGACTTAAGACATGGTGGAATGAATGAGGAAGGGCGTAAAAGATCGAAAAAACTATGAAACGAATGAGAGATATTATCAACAGGATTGGATGACATGGAGAGTTCTTGATCTTGATTTTTTTAATATTTTTTAATCATTTTTAGAGTCATCTTGACATGGAGCCACTTCTAAGGACAAGGAAGCGGGTTGGAATTGTATGGAAGACTTTGGAAGAGATGGTGAAAGACTAGCTAAAGTAGGCATTATAGCACATAAAAGCTTAAGATCTTTAGGTTTAGCATTATTGAAAGTATTTGCAGCCAAGTGAAGGTTAGCTTGAGTTTCTTTAAGAAATAGCCCTTGAGGATAATTATAGGGAACTACATGAAAAGCATTAGGATCTTTGTCGGATGAAAGATTTGTGAAAGATTTGGAAGACTCAGAAGCTTTAGGAGATGTATGAGCATTGGATGAAGTAGAGGATGGAAGGGAACCATCACAAGACAAAGGTTTAGCATTAACATGATCTTGCTTAAGAGTTTCATCTTTATTTTCAGCATAAGAGTTCTTAGAAAAAGAATTCTTATAGTATTGACATTTCAAATTGGCACGGTGCATTCTATAGTCCTCAATAGTAGTAAATGGATCACAATCAAGGTATTGTTCACAGAACTCATCAAAGTCTTTTTCAAAATCAGAATCATATGGATCACCATCACGATCTTTCTAATATGAGGACCCATTTCCAGTAAGCACAAGGACATGTCTAGGAGGACTCTTAGGAATAGAGGTGTCATAGGTATCACTACATTGTCCATCATCATAGTCATCATAGTCATCATAGGTGGGTGCGTCACTCTTCGTGGAAGAGGTATCATAAGGACTATCATGTTGCTCATTATGGTATGTCTTCTGAAGAGAAGTAAGACTCTTGAGAGAAGTAGAAGAAGAACGAGATCATGAAGAAGAGGAAATTGAAGACTTAATTGTAGGAAGAGGACTTGGATAATGAGGAATTCAAATAATATTTAGAAGAGTCATGATAAGATTTGGAAGATGAGGAAGAATGAGAAAATTTAGATGATGAAGAACGTTTAGGAGGTTGTGATATGATCATGTCTATGATCCTAGCAAAGACATCTGATTTAATCATCTTTTCTTTTATTTTTGTCATAAGTTTATCACCCATGAGATATTTGGAAGGACTATTGGAGGAATACAAATACTCTTCAAATTGAGCAATGAGTTCAAGATCATCTATTCTCAAGAGAGGTGCTTTAACAAGATAGTTGAAATTCATGGTTCTAGAAAAGGAGGAATCAAGCGTAGAAGAAATGAATAAATGAATAGAAGAAAGTAGACTAGAAAATAAGAGGAAAAGAATCAAGAAGAAGAAAAAGAATTTTCCATGGGAATAAAAGACTTCAGAAGAACATGGGAAATGGAGAAGAAAGAAGAAGACTAAGATTCATCTTATACAATTGATACCATAACGTTCATTGAGATATTGAGCAACATGACAGCACCTAGGATCTGAGATGGACTGACCAAGGAAGACCAAGCTTCTAAGGAGAACCCACTAGGATGGAACTCAATTTCAGTATTCCAATTAGATTTTTCAAAAGATTTTGCAATGATCATCAAGCACATAGAACAGCAACCAGGGAATTCAAGCAAACAGTCTTCAAGCAATGGGCAAGGGACAAAGCAACCTTGCGCATGAACAGAGATAGTGACTTAGTATTTTTTTCCCCTAAAGACTCTACTTGTGTATGTTCTTGAAAATGTTTTAGCAGGCACATAGAACACAACAACACCTTAACAAGTTGTCTATAAGGATATACGTGACTTTCTAAAAGGAGTCCTCGATATACGCAAGGTACGTGAGGCCCAAATTCGTAGATGAGAAGAATCCAAAATCATACAGCCGGAAGGAAACAGTAACCCAAATCTCCTCCTTCACTTCTCAAAGGTATAAAGTTTTTTGAGGCTTAGCCAAGAGTAATATCAAACTCAATTTTCAAAAGAGGTGTCTTTCGATTCACCACCTGCTATTTATACTCTATCGGAACACGAGAGTTAAGGTCGTCCCTTGAGGTGGTATGTCCCCAAACAGGCCTTCTAAAAAAATAAAATAAAAATTAAGTAATTCACTATCAAAAATATTTAAAGCACTAAAGGTAAGGTGGAACACTTAACTCTTCAAGTAAATGTGAAATGAGTCCAAAAGTGGAACATTTAACTTTTCAAGTGAATGTGAAGCGAGTCCAAAAGTGAAACATTTAACTCTTCAAGTGAATGTGAAGCGAGTCCAAAAGTGGAACATTTAACTCTTCAAGTGAATGTGAAGTGAGTCCAAAAGTGAAACATTTAACTCTTCAAATGAATGTGAAGTGAGTTCACAAGGTGGAACATTTAACTCTTCACACAAACTCAAAGCGAGTTCAAAAGTGGAATATTTAACTCCTCACACAAACTCAAAGCGAGTCCAAAAGTGGAACATTTAACTCTTCACTCAAACTCAAAGTGAATCCACACCTTAGAAAACTAATGAGATCAAGAAAGCATAAAAATGGAGAAACTTTGTGAAACACTTAACGCTCTTTTTAAGTAGACCTCTCTCCTATGTATGAATGTTGAGCTTGCATCCAAAGGGCGGTAATGAGGGGCGATTAAAAATAAGCGAGTCCAACACCCAATTTAGCTAACAAAATCAATCAAAAGTAATCTAAAGTTGCTTATCAATACTACTCACAAATGACAAAGGGTTGAATCAATGAAATATTTAACTTCCCAAGCAAACATAGAGTGAGTCCACAAAGTGGTGCATTTAACTCCTTATATAAACAAGGAATGAATCCATGCTCTCAATCACTCAATGAGATATTTGATATTGGAACCAAGAATTGTTTAAAATTTAAACATAAACATTCACTTACACAAACTTGTATGAAAGCAAATCTATGTTCATTCATTTCTCATTAAGAGCATCAATTGAAATGTGTTCTATGAAAGCATGTAAACACTCAAGTCAAATACTTGAGAGATTCAATTTTAATCCCAAAATCTAAATGTTGTAGAGATGGAACAAAGTACCTCAAATTCAACGTTTTGTTTTAAACATTTTTCATGAAAGCAAGAGCACCTCCGAAAATTCTGAAAAAAAATTTGGAGCTTCTCTGATATGTCGCCAACCTACAAAAAAAATTTCAGACCAAAACACTAAACCGTTTGGGAAATATGATCAAATCTTTCAAATCTAAAAAAAATTGTCTCCAAACAAATCTGCACAAGGGTTAGCTCCAAAAATAATCAAAACCAGCATGCAAGAGGTGGGTTGCCCCACGGTGGGCGCCAAAAATATATGGTGAAAATGTGACCACACTTCTATGAATCTTTACATACAAGAAAACTCAACAATGAGCCCTCACAAATCGATCCATAGCTCTTTATGCATGGAATTGCAAGATTTGTAAAATTGCTCTCAGCTAAAGCTATAAACTCATGACCTTGCTAGTCAACCACACAATGAGAGATTTCAAATCAAAGACAAGGGTAACAATGTCAATATCTCCAATAAAATCAATATGGATGCAATGCAATGCAAAATTAATTTAAGATGAGCATGCAAGTATGCAAATTAGGCTATGAAAATGGAAATGAAAAAGTTACAAACCCTCTAATTAGACTATGTGACATTAATCTAAAACATGAAAGGAAATGATACCATGATGATTCAATTATGATGCAAGCTAGGATGTGATGTAGATACAAGATGAATGTCAATGATGCTCCAAATCTTCAAAACTTGATGCAAAAATATCTCCAAAAGTTTCAAGATAACTTAAAAAACCTGTAGCATAACAATAGCATAAAATTCAAGTGTTTGCAAAATGAAGAAGAGAGCTCTTCTTTTATAAAGAATGAGAAATCAATGGACGATCGAGATTAAGAGGCAAAAGACTTAATCAACAATGGAGAAAAATAGAAACTTGATCCTTGTGCACAAATATCCTCTAATAAGAAAATTAGAAGCATTTACTTTATGTTGAGCATTTACTTTATGTTCATGTGAGACAAAAAGTACTTTTCTTTTATTTTTTTAAAATAAAAATAATGTTTTATTTGTGCAACATAGGATAAGAAGAAAAGTGAAAATTTTTTATTTAAATAAAAAGAAAAGAAATTCTTTTTAATTAAATAAAAGCTTAGGATAAAATGATTTTATTATTTAATTAAAAAAAAAATTTAATTAATTAAAAAGGAGCATGTTCTATTAATTAAATAAGATTTTTATTTTTTTATTTTTTAAATTAAATAAAGCTCAAGCCTTAGGAAATATTGAATTGATTATGATTTGATCAAAAAAATTGATATAATTGATAAAATGCTAATTTTTGAAAATATTGATTCAGGGATTTGATAAATTGCAATAATGGGGGCCCAAAGTCTAGGCGACCATTTTAGGGTGCATACACACAGAATTTATACTTCCCTAACAAACACAATGCCTAAAAATTTCTCTTTCATGACATTACCAACAAAATAAGCAAATAACATATGAAAATTAATTCTTCAACCACAAAAGAAGTTGCCTGACAATATCAGAAAAGAGCAGATTCTATTTCAAAGTTCACTTTAAAAGTTTGAAGTGAAACAACAGTTGAAAGCAGCAATTGTGGTCTATATTAGTATATAGGCATTCACTTTCCTCTTTTTGACAAGAAGTGAATAAAAGAATAAACTCCCGTATCATTTAAAAACTAAAATCAATATAAATTAAAACTGCATGCTATGCACTCTAGCTACAAAATCCTTTCAAAATCTAACTTTCATATAACAAATTCTTCCTATCATCTTCTCTTATAGAGAAATGTTCTTGTTTCATAAAATATGCCCTGGCCTAACAAAGAAACTCGGATACAAAATAACTTATGAATTTTCGAGTCTACAAAAACTCCTTTGCTTCTTATGTATATGGTATAACTTTATGGAGAATCAGCATCACCGTCAACAGAGAGAGCAAAGGCACCAATGACAACTTCAAAAGTTTCTGAATTGACTTTATCCACATATTTCATCTCAAACTCACCTTCCTGTAATGCATTAAAAAATCAATAGTTTTTAAACTTCATTTAAAACTTCAGAAGTGAATTGCAGATAGTTTAGTTGACCATACCATCTTTCCAGTTGAAGTTCCAAGAGGACAAGCAGAAGAATATTCAAAACTAGTCCCGGAAAGTATAACTGGCTGCTCTCCAATGACACCAATGCCCCTGAAACAGTTCAAAATAAGACTTTAAGCATGTACAAAGCAACATAGAGAGAACGAGAGAGTGCTAACAGTACTGTATAATGTTCAACAAGTATGTTAGTGGCATTTTAAAATTTAATGCAATCTCTTGTAATTTCATTATTAGTCCACCCAATTAACAGCAACGATGATCATTACAAATATAAATATTTCTTGGGCACATGTCTTCTACCCAAGCTTCATTAGCATGAACTATGTTACCATGTTTTCAAATAGTTTATTTCGAACTTATAAATACCAGATTTTCAGTCCATGGCAATTACTACCAATCACAGCTGTGTTAGGTATCTTGCAATTTCATTATCAATCCACCCAATTAACAGCAAAAATGATACGTTCTGAATATAAATCTCTTGGGCACATGTCTTCTATTCAAGCATCATTGGCATGAGCTACATTGCCATGTTTTCAAATAGTTTGTTTTGAACTTAGAAAGACTAGATTTTTAGTCCATGGTAATTACTACCAATCACAGCTGTGTTCTACCAGCCACGCTTTCAAACAAGAAAGAAAAAAGGAAACCAATCGAAACTAGAGATCTCTTGTGAGACTGAAGATAAAATCTTGTGTAACTGGAAATGTTTATAGCAAATGAAGACTCCATGGCTTTTTCCAGAGGAAAATAAACCATAAGCAAGGACAAAAGCACTATTGCTTGTTTAAGTTCCTTGAAAAATGGTTGAATCCAATTTACTTCTGTAACAGAAGTAATCAAAGGTAAGAAAGAAGAACATTAGTTATTCATGATATGAAAGAAACCTACCGTATATGTTCAGTTTTACCATGTGCATCTGTAATAACCCAATGCCTACGAAGTAGCTGAACTGGTCGATCGGATATATTGCTGATTCTTATACGATAAGCAAAGAAATATTGTCCCTTCAATGGTTGGCTCCGTCCTCTTACATATATGCTCCTAACTTGAACTCTGATTCCCTGCCATGAAAACCGACTATTATTAGCAAAACATTCTAAAACTAATATGTAAATCTGATTCTGCAGCTCAGACCAATAAACTTCCATGTCTGAAATAGGGATTACAAACATAACTAAAACTCAAGCACTTACAGATGTAGTTGTATCACTTAAGCACTTCAGAAATGCATCAGGAGCAATAAGCTCAAGCTCGTTTCTGTATTTTGTAGCATCCTGTCAATAGTTTCATTGTCAGCAAGGATAATGGAGGCCAATATCAGATGTTTAATCTCTAGTTTAACTAAGATTATTTTGCTTCAAACATTTTAAATACAGCTTGTATTTGAAGCTCTACCAAACTTGTTCATACAAAATTGGATTTCTCAAGCTACCGCTCAAGGCCTATCTCTAGCGATTCTATAACTCACTCAAGAACTTTAAAACCGTTTTATTTTTTAAAAAGTATAATTCTTCAAATTTCTGGAATAGAAAATAATAACTAGATACTTTGGTGCTTTTCATATGGCATGGCATTAGACCAGAATAATGTACAGGACAGTCTTTAGTTTTTCTAGAAAGACTCGACAACTTTAAAACCATTTTTTTGTTAACAAGTATCATTCTTCAACTTTCTGGAATAAAAAACAATAACTAGATACTTTGATGTTTTCAATATGGTACGGCATTAGACCAGAATTAATGTACAGGACTGTTTTTTTTAAAGAATGTAGTAAACACAGCTAAGAAAATTACTTCAAACCTCTCCTCAGAAATAGCCTTTTTCAACAAACTCTGTAAACGGAGAGCTGGTTCCTCTTCTTCCATCGACTTTAGAGCATCTCGTAAACGGGCAGCTTCTTTGTAATCCTGCACAACATGCAGTAAGATGATCAAAAAAGTTATAATAAGTTCTTAAACACAAGTTGACTGTTGAATCCTCTAAGAAAAGGCAACTTTGACCAATCAATGTAAATTTCCATGACAGATTAAAAAAATCAGTAATAATGCACATCATTTTGTATGCCAGTAAAAAGTTGGGTATATTACTTTGCTGCAGCTTGCAAAAATTAGTCTAAAGAAGTAGCATCAAACCCAAAAAAAGGCAACAAATAAACTATTTTTTGCAGGGAAAAAACAAAAAAGCTAAACTTAAATTACCATATATATCACAGAAGAGGAAGAAAGAAATCAACAAGAATATTGAATGTAGAATTTCTCCCAGAAGTAGAAAGGCCGGCGCATAGCAAGCACCAATACTTCTGACTCCATAACATCGTCCATTGACTATTTTACTTATAGAAACAGGTAAAGTATAACAACTTACAGGGGTTTCACAAGAGAGCAAAACTCAATCCACCAAGGAGAGTAACAAATGCCAACAACAAACAACAAGATTACTTGCTGCTCTGTTGTTTTATGTTTATGTTCTGGGGTGCTGAGGCACAGACACTGTTATACTTTTAATGGTTTATCTCTAAGTACTTTGTAAAGGTTTCGGGTCCTATCAAAACCTGTTTTTACTTAATCAAAACAAATGCCAACAATCAACAACAAGATTACTGATAGAAAAGGACCAAGGTAGTATAGAAAGCCCCTTTGAAGCAGACTATTCATGTCATTGCAGCGGATGTCTATCCTATTCCTCATCTGATTGCAAAGCAATTTATGATCGGGAAGATGAAGAACAAAACAGCTAAGAAGAATGTGAAGATTGCTGTGAACAATGTGGAAGATGTTGTTTGTGCTCTACAAAAGAAGAAGAAGAAGAAGAAGAAGACAGATATAACAGATAAGGAAGAAGAAACTTTTAATCTTACTCCTATTTCTTTTTCTCATAATACTGTTAAATCATTTAACCCCTCTGTAGATTTTGCCCACCCTGCACATGACCCTTTGTTTGTGTATTATATGTGTAGTCTACTCTGTTTTTACAAGTCTTTCCTCTGTATCTTATCCTATATAAGAAAATTGTCTGAAATATTAAGTTTTCCTTTTAAGCCTATCATAACTGTTAAAATAGAAAGATTTCGTAAGAAATTATCTGCACTTGTAGATACAAGTTTACCATTTTACGATTAGTCTTGCCAAAAGTTATGTCCTTCCACTATTATACTGGACTCAACAGAAAATTACTGTAAAAGGATTAGGAACAGTCCAAACCATTAGACAGAGAGCTCATAACATCCTTGTGAATCTAGGAGAGTTCAGTTCTTTGTATTCTTTTTGGATGAATGAGAACATAGAAACTAATATAATTCTTGGATAAGACTTCCTGAAACGGTTAAAATCACTTAACAGTATTTTCTGTTAAGTCCAGTAAAATAGTGGAAGGACATAACTTTTGGCAAGACTAATGCTAGAACCTGTGTCTATGAGCGCAGAGAATTGCATACTAAATCCTTCTATTTTAACAGTTATGATAGGCTTAACAGGAAAAGTTAATATTTCAGACAATTTTCTTATATAAGGTAACATTCAGAAGAAAGATTGATCAGAACAAAGTAGACTAAAATAATAGTGGACAAACAAAGGGTCATATGGAAACTGGGCAAAATTTACAGGTGTTAGATGATTTAACAGTGTTATGAGAAAAAGAAATAAGAGGATTAAAGGTTTCTTGTTCCTTATCTGTTGTATCTTGTTCTTCTTCTTCTTCTTCTCTAGAGCACAAACAACATCATCCACATTGTTCACTATCAGACTAAAAGATTTGATGGAATTCAGCCATTGTTCAGAAGTGAGTTACTGGGTAAATCTGGAAAAAACTTATAGGGGGTTCACAAAAGAGCAAAACTCAATCCACCAAGGAGAGTAACAAATACCAACAACCAACAATAAAATAACTGATAAAAAAGGTAGCTCAAATCTCAACCCAGAAAGGGAGAGCCCTCCAGTGTCAGAACACTTCATAAAACTCAATTCACCTAACTTTATAAATTATGACTAAAACTTACTTGGAGGCTCAGAAACCAGTTAAATCTTAAAGCAATACAATGACAGGATCAAGGCTCTTTTGGCAAAAAAAATCAGTGTTCCACAAAGCTTCCTGACAGGGGGATGTGGGGACATGGGGATGCATTTCGGAGACGGGGGCCAAGGGCCTAAATTTGGGGATGGCAAAGGGATGGCTGGGGGATGGCAGCGGAGTAGTGGTGGAGGGGGTGACACTGATATACAAATTGAAGTGAATTGAAATCTTCAAGGCAAAATCTGCAATATAACATCTCTGCTAGTGCCCAATGAATGGCAAACTAATTTTTTGAAGTTAAAGATTGCATTTAGTATGAAAAGGCAGGTGCCATATAGCGACCTGGGCACATCCCTGGCAGAGGTAGCAGAGGTGGTGAATTTGTGGGGGGCCGTTTCCCCCAAGTCCCCAAGTCTCGGAAACATCCCCCCCGACACGAGTTTCTCTGGGGGGGACACATCCCCATGGAACACTGAAAAAAACAGCATAAAGACTCTTAATACTCTTGATAGTATAATACAACAGAAAGCATATCATTTAGAACAATAGAAAGAGTAGGAAACTTTAACAGAATTTGAGTATAGACAAACAACGGTGGAGGCTAGAGGCTGAATGGATATGGCTTCTTGATATTAGTAAAGAAGAAGAAACATTACAAAAGGACTATTACAATGACAAACCTATTCATGTTACTTTCTGAATATTCTCAGCTCGCATTCAAGTGCAAGGATAGAGCATACTCATAACTTGCTTCCTAAGACTCTCTACAAGACTCGACTCTAAGACTTAAGCTAAAACTCGATGACTCTAAAACTCAGGGTTGCACAGAGACGGGGGTACTTGGAGACTCTGGAAACTGATACTGGTACTAGTACGGCTGTTTTATCAAAATATTTAAGTAGGAGATGAAGGTACTTGGAGACGCCGCTATTTTTTTCAATAAAATTTTTATAATTTATAGAAAATCTGAAAATATAGTGGACTGTAACTAAAATTTAATGATACTTGGAGACCGTAACACCAAAATCCACTACCAACACTGAATCCTCACTCATTTCCGCTGTTACAGTCGCTCTTAAATTCTCAAACCTTGAAATGGCGTCCAAAACCATTAGATCTTTCACCACTACACCAGCAAAGTCTCTGGTATGGGAGATGTGTCCCAGTCTCAGTACATGTCACAAGGGGTCGGGGAGGCGTCTCTGTGCAACTATGCTAAAACTTGATGCCTCAAATGAGCTCATAAGGCCCTCTATTTATAACATTTTGAGGCCAAAGGAGTTGTCGGATTATTGGAAGGTGTGAATGGTAGGTAGTGGTAGTGGAGTGGACTTTATTTAGTGGTAGGAGTGCACTTCATTTAGTGGATACATTAGTGTAGTAGTAAGTGGAGATACTATAGTAGTGGAAATAGTGGAGATAGTGGCCTGGTACGTATTTTGGGATTATAGTGGGAGTGGCATGGCAGTGGAATAGGTATGTACTTGGCAATGATGTAAGTTCATGTAAGCAAATCATACTCCTATTACTAAATATTAGTATTTCCTCACAAATTAATATTAGTGGACAAATATTTATCCATAAAATATTAATATTTAAAAGGGTAGGATATTAATATTTTCTTAATGACCTGTGACTTGTCACTTTTATTTAACCAAAAAGTGAGAATGGTCCACTCAACACCTGTAAGTGGCTTTGGGGATTTTGCTTTTTAAACAGCAAGTGTGCAAGCAGTAGTCAGATCTTAACATGGCTGATGTCACAGCATTGAAAAGATCATGTGCTCACTATATTTTATTTAATATTATAACCTTAGAAATATAGGTACACCATGTCTTCTGCATAATGTTTTATTTATGTGGCGAACATAGGGGTCTACCACGGATACACACATTATTATTATTACGGTAACCTACACCTATGTACATTAGACGCAATGCACCACACTATTGTGCTATCATCCTGGGTCCAATGTCCACCATTCTAGGATACGCCAATGTCCGATGTAAGGAATGACATGAAGTCCTGGCAGATTTAAAACAATATCAAATTCTATTACATAATTATACCTGTATTATACCTGTAAGTATGTTTCAGCCTCTTCTGCATAAGAGATCCTGTTACCAATCACCAAGAATCTGGGTGTCATGATGCTCAATGATCCATTCTAGCTATCTTCCAGTAAAGTGTACAGCACAGTAGATTATATCTAATAAAGTAGTACTGGATTTGTAGCGAGTTAACTCAGAGAATTTTATTTTATAGGCTAGACTGAATACGGTAGTCAAATCATCCACACTATGAAATCCATGAGGAAAGCAACCTATGATATCTCTGCAGCGGAAAATTATATGAGCTTGCTTGTATTGGCTTACCAATGCCTTCAAGGCAACCAATTGTCCTTTAGTGAGGTTGGGAGACAAATGTGTATCTCTTTGGTGCCTGGAACTCTCTGCGATTCTCCCCATCCTCCATCATATCTTAACACTGGAGTAGGATTGTTATAGAAATGCTTTTCCAGTACTTTCCTTTGGCATTCTTCTGGTAATTCCTTAATCTTCCTGACTGCAATAACAGTTGTATCTTTGGGAAGCAAATTTCCTTGTGCATCAAATATCCCAATAACATTTACAGCTTCTTCTGTTTGAAGATGATAGAAAGTTATTTCCTTATGGTCACCTAAGACATCATTCTCCAGCCCATAATTCTGAGACTTGCTGAGTTGATCCATAAACCTCTAGGTTTATTACCATAGGCATAAACAATGGATTCTTAGGCTAGCTCTATGTTCACAACTCTCATCAATGCTGTCTTTGACAGTTTATTCACTTGAAGCAGCATAAATAATTGATTTAACAAAAAGGAAAAATTAATTAACAAGGTACACAACACCCAATTAACACATGACACAAATCTTTGGCTGGAGAAAACTCGTATGGGTGGAAAACTTCATGAAAGGTATGCTACAAGTATCCCATTCACTAGTTCAATGCCAATAAATGGATATCACTACCAATTAAATACATTAAATGCAATTGTTTTACAAGCCCAACAAAATCCTCTGCCTTAACGTTTTCTCTTGCTACACATAAGAACCCTATATACTTTTTGTATTCTTTGAATCAATCATAAGAGTGTCTTTTCCAAGCCAATTGACTCTCAAATGACTCATTGATTGCCTATTAATCCTTCTCCAGCCACCCACATAGGGAAAATTGTTGGTTGCCTAGAAGAACCACCATCCATTTGCAATTGTCTAACTGCCAGCATGCCCACCCAGGAGCCCCAAATGTTCATCATCCCAACCTTAACAGCCACCAATAAGGAATATGAAATGTGGCCCACCATAAAGAATGTAAATCATTGCAGTTCCGTGAGGAAATGAACACCCCACCAAAAGGCAAACTGGATGCTTGTATAACTATTATAGAATTAAAATGATTAGACCCCACCAAAACAAAGTAAATGACCACCAACAATGGACAGACAACGTTCTGCCCTAACAACCCCCAACATGCTGAATCAATCAAATCAACTTGCAGTAGACATGTGTAAGGATAATCAACTCTGCAGCTTCATGATGAAGTTTTGCACGACCACCAGGATGCCCGCAAAACCAACTAAAACCATGTATTCGGTATCTTTCTCAACACTTCCAACATAATGGAAAGTGTTAGTGTAGAGGGGGCATATTTCCTGGCAAGTTCATTTTTAGATATTTTTTACACCTAGTTAGTTACATCTAGCTAGGGCATTTACTTTTTGCGTCTCAACATGATTATGCATACTTTAAAAACTCAGACTCAGCATTACTCGGCCCAAAATATTTAAAAATTCAAGGAAAACCTCAACAATCTATCAAGCATTGAAAAATACATTAATTTTATTCTTTGAAAACATCCATATTACTGTTGGAGTATCCACCGAGAATCAACAACCTGCAATACAACCTTCATACACACAAGAGAAGCAAAGCTATTTCACCAATGAGAATGATAACTATATTGCGATACTAATAATGTAGAAACACACCCTGTTTATACATCAGAGGTGTTGGTAGGTAGCAATAACTGAAATCCAAATACCAAATATTAAACGCACTAACATTATTAAATAGTAAATACTAATAGCCAAATATGTTGGCTCCCTAAGAAAACTTAAGCATATGTAAATGATAAAAACTCATTTACTCCCACAATTACATGTCAGGGATAGAGTCTGAAGTTGGAAATTTGCCAAATATAATGTCTAATCAAAAAATTTTTGACATTCAGTACATCTCTATGGATCACATGATAAGATCCAAAAACATCTCCTAGCAAATAAGTCCTGAATGAATTTAAATTATTAATTATGTGTTACATATGAATCAATTAAGGAACTGGACAACCTAATATACTTTGTATTTTGTAGAGATAGATTTTGCACAAGCTTATATGTTAGTTTTGAAGCCTTTTTTCTTCATTAAATTTTTGTAAGCACTTAGGACACTAGAATCAAGCCAAGCATGATCATGAAAAATCAAAGTCAAATGCACGGTCAATATTGTGACCTAGCCATTTCTTCCATTTTTCACTCAAAGTCACACAAAAACGAATTAAAAATACATGTTTTCTATACATTTTAATCTCTGAATCTGACTGAGTATTTTTTCATCACGATTTCCCACAAGTAGCAATGATTTTGGGTAATTTTTTTACCTGAAAAATTGCAACATGTGTTAACCATGAATCAACCGAGTTCTTCAAGCAATTACTCACCCACCAATTTTGAGTGAGTATTTGCAGGATTTTTAAACTTAGGATTATGAAACTGGTCATAAGCCTACATTGTCCTATGTCTCGCCCTTTCCTGTATATAAGAATTCTCCTTTACATTAATCAATCATTGTCATTTATTTGCATATTTTGATAAAATAGAATTATTCTCTCATTTTGGGTCTCTTTGTGCTTTCATTAGAGCTCCTTGATCTTGGATGGCCACCTCTGTACTCAAATCTTACATAGTATTAGAGCTTGTGGGATTGCTTATCATTAGTCTTCAACAGATTTAGGTTGCGGATGTTGTATTTTCTTGGAATATTCAACATGCTCTTTTCTTGCATAAAATGATGGCCTAGAGCATCAAAAAAACTTGATAGAAATATCCGATTCTAGGGTGTTCCTATATGTGACTTCATATTGCAAGTGCATTTTAGAGCTTGATGGATCAAATGTGAGTGCACATTGAATCCGATGCATTTTTAAAATGCCAATGTTGTCTTTTGTCTTGTCCAAAATCATAAAAAGGATGTCAATCTACAACAGTTTTGTTGAAGTTCTGATAGCTGCAATAGAGATTAATCATTCATCGGACGGTGTTCTATATTCATCGTTCCAACTTGACTTCTAGTTCCTTGTCTTGCGTTGGCTTTCTTATTGTGATTAAGATGTTTCTCTTCAGTATTCTATTCCTTTGGTTTACAAATCCTCCTCAACGTTGTATTGAAGTGACTTGGCTTCGTGAAGTGTCTTCATTTATGACTATTGAATTCAGTCCAGCTGACATTGGTTCTCATCTTTATTCCATACCTATTGTCTCCTTTGTAACTGCTGGAAACACGATGACTTGGTGTCGTGGTCTCTCTGTGTTGCTATCATCTGTTCATGATTGTGGAGGTGTTGTCAGTTGTTTGGCATTTACCTTCAGTATTATGTGGATACCACCGGTGGTCTTGTAACAGTGGACTCTTGGCCTCCCATAAGTGACACTTCAGTCACTTGGTGGGGTCGTTTGGTTGAAGCAACAGAAAAACAAATAAAATTACTCTTTTGGCACTGACACGGAGATGTATTTTATTATCGGGTTTGCTGTGTAAGACACGTGAGCTTTAGTTTTTGGTGTCGTTTTGGTTCTGGAATCAAGATTCATTCATTATACCTGAATGGACTTTCAGTTTTTCTAGTGACTATTTTGATGTATTCTTGCTGAGTGTAAGTAGGGTAGAAGATTTCCATTGTATGTGTGATCTGTGTTTGATCGACATAATGATATTGTATTTGTAAGTCTTTATGTGGTAGATGCATCTGAGTGATACTCACATAGAAATTGTCTTATTCTGAATTGATCATAAAGCTTATCGACTGACTGGTAAAAGTCTTCAGTATAAGCAAGAGATTATTGTATTGTTTTGAAAAACTCAATAAAGGGTATATTTTGGGTGTGGCTGGGTTTTTCCCTCGAGTGGGAGGGTTTTCGCAGGGTAAATTTGTGCCTGGTTTTCTTGTGCTTTGATGTTAAAGGTTTTGATTATTGCATGTTATGCTATTCTGGTTAAAAACATTAACATGGTATCAAAGTGGGTCTAAGGAAACGATCTAAACCAGGATAGAACACTTGGATTCTAGAAGAATCATGATGTCTAATGGGAGTCGAATATGCTGTTCAAAATTAGGGATTCATGAGTACATGTAGCTGAAGAGCCTTGGAGGGTAGAACCTCTGATGAAGCTTCTTACCAGGACGGGGAGGATGTTGTCATGTTCGTCTATGCTTACATGTTTGGCATTCATGTCTATGAGGATAGCAGATATACTGATGTTCATTTTTTTTTCATTCTTTGCCTGCACTATAACTGCGTGATGGTGAAAGATCTATTGGTGGATTGTGAGGAAAATTAGGCCATAAAGACATAAGTATTTGAATATTGATCATGAATTTCATGTGTTAATTCATGCTATAATATTGAGAATAGTTAATCATGTATGCTTTTAGCATTGATCTATATATTTTATCTTCATGAATAGTTTGATTCTATGAACTATTGCTAATCTCTCTAAAAATTCTTCCAAGATGGATCGAGAAGCAACGGGATGATGAGAGATTACATGCAAAGCCATACAGACTATAGAAATGAACATGAGAAAGCTGCTTGCGGCCATGGGACTGAATTGGTGGCACATAACTTCATTAAAGTGAAAGAACCTATTCAGATTGTCATTGCAATTAGTTTCTTCGAAGAGGAAGAAATGACATTCAGAAGGAGACTATTCAACTGCAGAAATCAGATTCAGAGAGAGCTTGAGCAGCATAGGGAGAGTGTCAAATCCTTTTGTTGAGAATCAACAAGCTTGTGTAGTAGTGTGACTGCTAAAGATCCCTGTTTGGTCTACATTGGAATTAGCTCTATTTTGTTATGATAATCGAAGCAGTGACAATGCTGCCCCTGTTGAGAGGGAGTCTCAGCATTCAGATGATATTTTATGTGTTTTAATGAGCTCTTCTCTGAGAGGGAGAAGTTCAAGGTGCAATCCCTTGTTAATGAGTTCTTCTCTAAGAGAGAGAAGTTTGAGGTGCAATCCCATGTTAATGAGTTCTTCTCTAAGAGGGAGAAGTTCGAGGTGCAATCCCATGTTAATGAGTTCTTCTTTGAGAGGGAGAAGTTCGAGGTGCAATCCCTTGTTAATGAGTTATTTTCCGCGAGGAAGAAGTTCGAGGTGCAATCTCTTGTTAATGCATTCTTCTTTGCGAAAGATGTTTTGGGTGAAAGCCCTTGTTCCACCCTTTGGGAGTAGCTATGGTGGATCCACCCTCTGGGAGTAGCCATGGTGGATCTCATGTGAGAAAATCCATGACTTAGTTTTTTGTTCTTTCACCCTCTGGGAGTAGCCATGGTGAATGTCATGCTTTGATGACAATATTATGTTGAGAAAATCTGTGATGAGGTTTTGTTATTGACACATTTTTGGATGCAGCTTCTTATGTTTGTCATATTCAGAATAATCTCTATCTTGCTAAGAGGGAGTGTTGAAGTTCTGATAGCTGCGATAGAGATTATTCATTCATCTGATGGTTCCTTGTCTTTTGTTGGCTTTCTTCTCGTGATTAAAATGTTTCTCTTCAGTATTCTATTCCTTTGGTTTACATATCCTCCTCACCGCTGTATTGAAGTGACTTGGCTTCGTGAAGTGTCTTCATTTATGACTGTTGAATTCAGTCTGGCTGGCATCAGTTCTCGTCTTTATTCCATACCTATTGTTTCCTTCGTAACTGTTGGATACACGATGACTTGGCATCCTAGTCTCTCTGTGTTGCTATCGTCTGTTCATGATCATGGAGGTGTTGTCGGTTGTTTGGCATTTACTGTCAGTATTATGTGGATACCGTCGGTGGTCTTGTAAGGGTGGACTCTTGGCCTCCCGTAAGTGACACTTCAGTCACTTGGTGGGGTCGTTTGGTTGAAGCAACAGAAAAACAAATAAAATTACTCTTTTGGCACTAACATGGAGATATATATTATTATCGGGTTTGTTGTGTAAGACACGTGAGCTTTAGTTTTTGGTGTTGTTTTGGTTCTGGAATCAAGATTCATTCATTATACCTGAACAGACTTTAAGTTTTGCTAGTGACTATAATTTGATGTATTCTCACTGAGTCTAAGTAGGGTAGAAGATTTCCATGTATGAGTGATCTGTGTTTGATCGGCATAATGATATTGTATTTGTAAGTCTTTATGTGGTAGACGTATTTGAGAGATACTCACATAGAAATTTTGTCTTATTCTGAATTGATCATAAAGCTTATCGACTAACTGGTAAAAGTCTTCAGCATAAACAAGAGATTATTGTCTTGTTTTGAAAAACTCAATAAAGGGTATTGTTGGCAATTTTTGCCACCATTCAGCCCAACACAAATAACCGATCAAAGAAATTTTCAATGGGCTGAACTTTGTTAGTGGGTTAACACATCACGTTGTCTTCAAGGTGGGATAACTTTCGTGTTATCCCCATTTTGTGGTTTCACAAGGGTTCATTTTTGCCTCTTGCAAAATGGCAAACCAATAAGGCTCTACCACATGGATCCATTCTGTTTGGCGATGTGAGCCAGCATTTTCCCAAGTTTTAAAGCTTGTGCATCTTCATTCTTCATCAAAGGTCGTGGTTTACTCCATCATGCCACAATTCTCTTCAGGGAGGCAATACGACAGCTCGCAAGACGGCGAGGGTCAATGGGACAACGCCACGTGGCAGGGTTAACATTTCATGTAATACCATTTCGGTTTCGCAGGGAGCAATGACAGCTTGCCAAATGGCAAAATTTCACCATCTCATGGTTTCTTCTGCTGGTTGTTGTGGAATTGCCCCAATTGTCTGATTTAAAAGCATTTCTCCATCGACAATAGTGTTTTAATCTTTCATTGGGAGACTTTGTATCGCATCTGGGCCGTCCATTCTAATTCAAAGATTTTCATCAACGGCTCATGTTTTTTACTGGTGGCCTGGGTTTTTTTCCACGCATTGCGGTGTTACTTACAGGTGTGCGGGGTGGGTTAACATAACATGTTACCCCATCCCGACATTTTTTTGCCAACGGCACGATTTGACTATTTGCGGCTCGAGCACGTTACCATGACTATTCTTCAGTGTCGAGCAAATTCTTTGGCTATGTCAACAAGACACCAGTGCATCCTCATGCCTCTTTATTGATTCCAGGGATATTTTATTGATTCCACGGATATTTGTGTCCCATCTGCCAGATGCACTCTTTGGCCCTTTCTGTCACTTCATGGATGAATATTCATGCAGAGATCAAATCTTTTCTGATTTTCATTTATTTTCTGCCTTTTGTAACTTAACTCCATCGTGGTTGGGGTTTGAACTCAAATGCTTCAATCTAAGTTATGCCTAAACTCTATAAAGGCAAAGTTTGTAGATATTTTTTGGGTTCTTCTTTGGTTCTCTTGCAATGGCTATGCCCTACACTTATAATTTTCCTTTGCCTAATATTAATAGAAATCTTTGTTTTTGCCTCTTCTTACATTCAACTATCCTGTGCATTTCCTTGCCTTATGTTGGATGATTCTTTTAATGTTCTTGGCTTATATGTCGGGTTAAATCTTCTTATTAGTTGTTATTTTGTGAACGTCTTTCTTGGCAGCCTCTCATAAGTTGTAACCTGCATGTATGTTTTGGGGCTTAATTAGAGTTAAGAATTGTATATATTTGAGGTTTTTACTTTTTATTGATATTATGTGAAGCCATAGGCAAGAAGCAACCAGAATTTCAATCTGGTGCATCGACCCCTTTAATTTCATGCATTCCTTCTTCCCTTTTCCCCTCAAAGTCTAAGTTTAGGTGCACCCTGATTGTAAAGGAAAGCAGCCTTCTCAAGAGATTCAGTCTCAGAGCACAAGTCCCACACTTGGAAAATGTTTCCTTGTTACACAAGGTTGCTTGTGGGTCATATCTCAAGCATGGGTGCAAACTTTTGTGTTAACAATTTTTGGCATGCCTGGTGAGACAAAGATTCAGATCAGTTCAAGAACATCCCCTGGTGGACCATTCTAAACTGCATTCATTGAGAGTTTGGGTGCTTTCTCAGTGACATCATCCTCTGGAGGCATTTCATCAAACACCATGGCGACTCCAAGTGCAAAATCTACTGCTTTCAAGCAGTCCTAGTGCTGGTATGTACAAGATCACTCCTGATCTTTGTTGATTTCCAATTTTTCTATGAATTTGCAGCTTTTATGAAGCTCTAACATGGACCCATTTCATAGAAATGTTTACTATTCTCCCCCATATCATGATAATCCTAACCCAACGCCCTCCTACTATCAATACCAGCCTCAACCACAACCTGGCTATGGCCTAATTTTGTTTGCAATACCAAGCAGCCAGCATGTCCAATATGCTTACCATACTCTTGCCCCTGCTCCATAAGCCCCGGAACCTCCAAATAGAATTAGTAGGCTCAAGGCCATGATGTTAGAGATGACAGAGCAGTTGCAGGATCTTGGGGGGCAGGTTGGTGAAATCAAGAGGCAACAAGAACTCGACATGTGACAAGAAGAGGAAGCTTATCAGGTGTATCTTTATGAGCAGCAAATGGAAGCTGCAACAGAGACAGAGATGGTTTGAGGAGGAGATTGCAAAAAAGATAGTTGCATAAGAAGAACAGACAAGGCTCAAGCTTGCTCAAATGCAAGTATCTGAAGCACAAGAGGCTCCCAGGCGTAAATTTGCAAGCTTCAAACAAAGCAAGCCTTCCCCATTACAAGAATCTGCACAAGAGCCTAAGGCCCCTTCTCCCAAACTTGTCATTCCAAGCTTTAGACAGCCCCCTCCATAAAAAGAGCCTACCGAAAAGCCTAAGGTTCATCCATCTATTTCTTTTCTAAATCCCTTTTTTGGACAAGAAATTGATATGCTAAGCTTCCATGTGGATGAATCTCTTACTACTATAACTCCTCAAATCCCTATTTTAAAGGTGGAGGCAAAGCTAAAGCTGTCATGGGAAGAGTTGCAGCTTGTTGTTCATGAGCTTTCACATGGGTTAGAACGAGAGCAATCAAAGGAAGGACAAGAAGAGCTACTACAGAAGGACATTAAAGAAGTTTTACCCATTCGGCCCTCTCTGCAGATGAAGAATAAAGAAAATGAAGGGGACCCAACCCTCTTATTTGAAGAGCTTCCCTCTTTTGTGGAGAAAGAAGATAACATAGTTGTTCCTGCCCTTGAGGAACAAATATTGGCTTTTGAGCCTTTACAAAAACTAGAGGACCTGCTGCAAGATGCAAAAGAAGAGCAAAACTATGAGTTGCAGCAAGAAGTCCTCCATGATATGGAAGATGAAAAAGAGACCCCCAAGGATAGCTCTGTCCTTGAGGAAGAGCATGCTGATATGTGTGAGGTTGCTTATCAGCCTATGTATATCCCTGAAGTAGAGCAAGAAGAATCTGGTGAAGAAGAGAGTTTTTGGGATGAACTGGAGATATTTTGTTCATCCATACACATCAAGCCAGTCTCTCCTTTATCAGAGAATCATGAGTTGCAGCAGCATGTGGATATTCACTCCATACCAGTAGCTCCCAAGGAGATGATTCATGAGCACCATGAAAAGGTGGAGCTCATATCTTCACAAGAAAAAGAGGAGCCATTTCCAAACCAGCAAGATACCATCATTGCAGAGCACAACAGCGAGATCAAGGTTGATTTCTTAGACCCAATACCATCAAGAGGGTGCCCCATAAGGCATTTAGCTCTGCAACAAATCAACAACTTGCCCCTAGCCATGTTTACTTCAGAACATGAGGGTGAGTATCGAAAAAGGGGAGCAAGTCGATCTTGCTCAAGGTAAGAATGTTCTAGTGTTTGAGAGCTTCATTGTTTTCAGCATTGGGATGGTTTTCCAACAAGTTGTGATATGTTTGTTATTCTTACTACACTACCTAGTTGCCCAAGTGCATGAAAGGAATCAAAAAGTTGTTAGAAAGGGCAACTATTTCAACAAGTCAGTTAATGGCTTTGTTTAATTTTCTTCATTGTAAATATTTGTACATAGTAGATTAGAAGTTTTCAGCTTTCCAAGAAGTGCACGTGCACAGCTATTCCCTCCTGGAGATAGCAAGTTTTGCTTTTTTGCTGAGGTTACAGAAGTTGCAGATTTTCATGAAGTTACAGGTGGCCAATGCGTCATTCCGGTGCTAGTGACTCCATGCCCAATGGATTTTTTTAAAGCCACTAGTCTCATGCTTAGCAGGCAAGCATCCCCTTTGAGTCGCCAGATATGTTGGCAATTTTTGCCACCATTCAGCCCAGCACAAATAACCGATCTAAGAAATTTTCAATGGGCTAAACTTTGTCAGTAAGTTAACACGTCATGTTGTCTTCAAGGTGGGATAACTTTCATGTTGTCCCCATTTCGTGGCTTCCCAAGGGTTCCTTTTTGCCTCTTGCAAAATGGCAAACCAGTCAGGCTCTGCCACGTGGCTCCATTCTATTTGGCGATGTGGGCCAGTGTTTTCCCAAGTCCCGCGCATCTTCATTCTTCATCAATGATCGTGGTTTACTTTGCCATGCCCCGATTCTCTTCAGGGAGCAATATGACGGTTTGCAGGATGGCGAAGGTCAACGGAACAACGCCCAATGGCGCAGTTAACATTTTGTGTTATCCCATTTCAATTTTGCAGGGAGCAATGACAGCTTGCCAAATGGCGAAATCTCACCATCCCGCAATTTTTTCTGTTGGTTCTTGCGGAATCGCGTCAACCGTCCAATTTAAAAGCTTTTTTCCATCGACGGTGGTGTTTTAATCTTTCATTGGGAGACTTTGCATCACATCTGGGCCATCCATTTCAATTCAAAGATCTTCATCAACGGCTCACATTTTTCACTAATGGCTTGGGTCTTTTTCCACCCATGGCAGTGTTATTTACAAGTGTGCGGGGTGGGTTAACATGTCATGTTATCCCATCCCGACAGCTTTTTGTCAGTGGCACAATTTGACTATTTGCAACTCGGGCAAGTTACCAGGACTATTCTTCAATGTCGAGCAACTTCTTTGGCTATATCAACACAATGCCAATGCATCCCCATTCCTCTTTATTGATTTACAGGGATATTTGTGTCCCTTCCATCTACCAGATGCACTCTTTGGCCCTTTCTATCACTTCATGGATGAATGTTCATGCAGAGATCAGATCTTTTCTAATATTCATTTATTTTTTGCCTATTGTAGCTTAACTCCACTATGGTTGGGGTTTGAACTCAAATGCTTCAACTTGAGTTATGCCTGAACTCTATAAAGGTAAAGTTTGTAGGTGTTTTTTGGGTTCTTCTCTGGTTCTCTTGCAATGGCTATGCCCTACAGTTGTAATTTTCCTTTGCCTAATATTAATAGAAATCTTTGTTTTTGCCTCTTCTTACATTCAACTATCTTGTGCGTTTCCTTGCCTTGTTTTGGATGATTCTTTTTATGTTCTTGGCTTATATGTCATGTTAGATCTTCTTATTAGTTGTTTTGTGAATGTCTTTCCTGGCAGCATCTCATAAGTTGTAACCTGCATGTATGTTTCGGAGCATAATTAGAGTTAAGAACTGTGTATATTTGGGGGTTTTATTGATATTATGTGCAGCCATAGACAGGAAGTAACCAAAATTTCAATCTGGTGCATCACCCCCTTTAATTTCATGCATTCCTTCTTCCCTTTTCCCTCAAAGTCGTAGTTTAGGTGCACCCTGATTGTAAAGGAAACTGACCTTCTTCAGAGATTCAGCCTCAGAGTGCAAGTCCAAGTCCCACACTTGGAGGTTGATTCCATGTTACACAAGGTTGCTTGTGCATCATACCTCAAGCATGGGTGCAAACTTTTCTGTTAACAAGTATATTTTGGGTGTGGCTAGGTTTTTCCCTCAAGTAGGAGGGCTTTCCTAGGGTAAATTTGTGCCTGGTTTTCTTGTGCTTTGATGTTAAAGGTTATGATTATTGCATGTTATGCTATTATGGTTAAAAACATTAACAAGTTTGAAGTTGAAGGGAAGGTTTCTATGGGGTATTTGTAGATAACTCATCACTTGAAGCATTTGAAGCAAAATCGACCTTGCCATTGCATCTAAATGACCTACAAATCCATGGGTCAACCATCAAACTATCAAAATTGGGCACTTTTGCCCAAAGCCCTTAGGGAAAAAAAATTGTCATCTTTTGTACAATTGTACCATACTATAGAATATTCTGCAAAAACTTCTCTGTGCAAGCACTTCTGCAAGCAGACAAATTTTCTTTTTAATTTTTTAATAGAAATATAAAAAAAATTGACCAACAAGAGGGTACTGATTGTCCCTACATATTCTATATGGCTAACATTTTGCAACCTTTTAGCATAGGTTGTAACTTGTGTTAAAGGAGCCGCAGCTCTTGGTAAACCACAAACCAATCTTTAAGGGGCTACACCTCTATAAAGGGTCGCATAACACATAGGGTCCATGGACCCCTTTACCAACCTTTGTGGCATGTAAACACATTAGCAAGACCTCTCACTTCACAATGCCTGCATCGAATATGAAACTCTGACACTTTGGCAACCCACTAATTTTGGCAATGAATTTTCCAACTCAATTATATTTGGTGGCATTTTTTCTATAATCTAGCGGCCCTCTACATTTAGTCGGTAAACCGCTACATCATTGGAAGCATATCAGCTCCTTTTTCAGAGCATTTTGTATTTAAGCTAATTTTCCAGATACTTCATGGTGGTACAAGCATTTTTTTATTTTGACAAACAGTTTTTCTAGAAATCGCAGACTCTCAAGTGTTGCTACACTATTGCCATTTTGGGGTCCTTCAAGACCTCATAAAGGGCTCCCTTTTTGGTGCAACTTTTTTTTAATTACCTAATTTTTTGAATTTGATTCTACTCTTAATATGTATTTCCAATTTTGAGCCTCTTTAGATATTTGTAAAGCATTGAAATGAAGTCCAGTTGGCGGCTTTTGCTGGTGGAAATTGCACTTTCCCTTGGCAATTGTACTTGCACTTGATACAAAGTGCAAGATCATATTGTGTTGGAGGGATCATTGACAGACTAAATTCAGGGGGATCTTGTAGTTGTGCTTGCATTCCTCTTGATTTGTGTTCTATCTTTCCTACTTCATCATGGAGAGTAGTTTCATTCCAATTCTAACACCTTATAACTATTTTGCATGGAAATCTAAAATGACCAAATTGCCAAGCATTAGAGGTTATACAAGATAATTCATTGGCTTGATGATGAGCATGAAAAGACTAAGTGGTTGAATAGTTTGAGTAAGCCACTAGCTATTCCAATGGCTATGTGGACTTCAACTTTATTTAGTTAAACAAATGAAATTCAAGGACATTTGTTGGAAAATGAACTAATAAGTCTCAATCCATGCAATTTTGACAATATAGAGGACTTCATCACTAAATTCAAGATGCTTATAGCACAATTGAAGGATTGTAAAAATTAAAAATTGGATGTACAATTGATATTTTTCTTTCTATGCTAGAACATTACTAATCAGTGTTTGTGTTTACATTTTATGCTACAAGTAGTGTTGTGTGGAGTGAGTTTAAGATGCTTGCCTTTGAGGATATTGCTATGTCACTCAATAGGGATCAACATAAGCTCATTTAAATGGGCACCTATAAGTACTCAAAACCGCAAGCTTTGCTTGCAAAAGACAAGAAAGTTTCTAGTGGCAAAAAACAAAAAAGAACATCCAACAACAACCTAAAAAGAAGCCCAAATGTGCATATTGCAAGAAACCAAGGCATGACGAACATCAATGTCGTTCAAAACATATTTGATAAGTTGAAGGATATTCTAATGAGGAATCAAATCATGATGTCTTCAACTATGTTACAAGTTCTTCTTTTACGCAGTCAGAAAAATAGAAAGGAAATGCACTTGTTGAAGTTGTAGCTTCTATATCAAGGCGATGGACCATTGATTCTTGAGCTTCACTTCATATGGCTTCATTACCGAGTATGTTTTCTTCATCCTAGAATTGTTCTACACCACATTTCTTGATGGTTAAGAACAGATATGTGTGTTTGTAGGAGAGAATCTATTGACATGGGCAATGAAACACTCAATGATGTTCATTCTGTTAATGATCAGACAAACTCCTTTCTATCTATCAAATGACACATTATGGGATAAGACAAAGTGTTGAGTTCACACCAAATTTTGTGGATTCAAGACTTGCACAATAAAGATACTATTGCAGTTAAGGAGTCAAATGATTATTGTAGATTGCACATTTCTCACATTTTGCATCTGATTTTCCTTCAGTTAATTTTCACACACAAGCACCTAGTGTGAACACTTTTGAGGAGATACAATATGATCACTTGAACCTTGGTATTCTTTCAACGATTGAGGTTCTTGAGACATGTGCTGACATTTTGTCTCCTTCATCTCTTCTTAGAGTTGAATATTGTTTTGAATGGGGCTTCACATGATTCTTTGCAACAAGATCATTGTCTTCTAGATACACCTTGGGATTAATATTTGACAAATATATTAAGTTTGTTTTCTTAGTCCCTCCTTGCAAATTTGAAGGGCATCATTGAGAACATTTATCTCTGTTTTTATATGAGCTCCTAAAGAGTTGCATCATCTTCTTCAAATGTCATGACATCACATTCAGACATGTGCTAACATTCCATATCCGTCGTCTACTATTTCTTTACAGTTTAATATTGCTTTGAATGGGGCTTCACATGATTCTTTGCAACAAGATCATTGTCTTCTAGATATTCCTTCTTGGGATTAATACTTGACAGATATATCAAGTTTGTTTTGAGTTCCTCCTTGCAAATTTGAAAGAAATCATTGAGAACATCCATCTCCTTTTTTATATTAGCTTCTAAGGAATTACATTGTCTTCTTCAAATGTCATGAGAGCACATTTAGACCCTCTTGTTCTTTCTCTACCTATTCATTTGTCATATTTTGTGGCATTAGCTTGAAGGTCCTTGACCAACATTAAGAGGATTAATCATCCTCTTTTGATCTTGTTCTACAAAAACCTAAGTTATTGGTTATGCCCTTAAGGCCTCCCGCACCTATACTACGTACGTCTAGGTACGGGTTGGCCTAAGGATACACCTGAATATGCTCAAGGTATGTACTGAGGCATCACGGAATGCCCAGGATGCATATCGAGCATACCCAAAGGCATTGAGAGCCAAAAAGTAACAAAAAGGGACATTTTTTATTCCTTTTGCATCCAAAAACCCTAAGATGCCCCTAAAAGCACCATTTTGCCCAATACAAAGATCATGTTGCTCTCTTCACTCTCTCTTTTCTCATTTTCTCTAAAACAAATTAACACCTTGTGTAGCTTATCATCGTTGGCCCTCAAAACCATTAGGATCTCTACTCCCAAACACCCACTAGTTATTGGGATCTCTTCTCATATAAGAAATTTGATTACAATGAGGGGGTCTGGGAGTGGGGACTAGAATCAAAAACTTAGACAACTAAAATTATCACTAATAAATGCCAATTGATAAAGATAAATATTAAACATTTAACTATTAATTGGCATTTAATATTTGTCTTTATCATTGCCATTTTGGCATACTCAAATGTATCCTACCCAAAGGCAAAAAAATTGCCCAAGCTAATGTACCTAGTTCTTGTACCCATACCCGTCCCCATACCCATACCGGCAACTTAGACAAAAACCAAACATTCTTATCTTTCTTCCCTCACTTTCCTTTTCAAAATGGGAAGATGCATACCCCTTTGTGTTTATTTCATAAGGAAAGAAATGTTGTTCAATGATTGCAAATCATCTTTAGCATTCAAAGTCAAGCATCTACCATAGACACACGAGTGGGTAGAAGCAGAAATCAGCAAAAAAATTCTGATTATACCTGATTAATCCTAAATCTTGGAGCTTGTCGATTTTTTCCCTGAAAAAATTGTTGACCTGGTTTTCAATGACCTTTTTGCATTTAAAGTGCATTAAAATCATATTAAAACCCCTAAAAATGACAAAAAGCCATAAAAAAGCATTGCAAAAACCTACGGAACCCTACAAAAACTCACAAAATTAACGAAACACTCAAAAAAAGGGTTGATTCCAGAATAGAAGTGAAATCAATGAGGAATTGGCTTGGAAAAAAATTGAAATTTTGTCCCTTTAGTTCTCTTTCTGAACTTTGGAAAACCCTAATCAGAGGAGTGGGAGGAGCAACAGCGGTCATCAACGAAATTTGAAAGGGCCTCAATCATCCTAAATTGTCAGGGGCATGTGAGATAGTGTTGAAGCAGCTAATGAATTTGTTTTAAATCGCAGTTTCAATATGACCCAAGCTCTTTGCACGCCTTGCCTCATGAATTTTGATGAGGTCAAGTATATAATTAATATTATACACTAATTTTAAAATAATTATTATTATGCACTATTATAGATTGCCCTTTAAAGGGGAAGCAATGAACCCCTATAGTCTATAATTAATATTATAAAGTAGTTTCAAAATTTTAATTATTATTGACTATTAATATATATTAATAGCATAGAAGTAGAAAACAGCAAACAATCACAATTATACGTGATTAATCGGAAGTCTCATGCAGTGATATATTCCTCGAAAAATCAAGATTTTTTGGTCAACGACTTTCAACGTTTTTTTTGTGATTTATCAAGCAATTAATTGGCAAAAAGCGACAATTAAACAACAAAAAAGTTGTGGGAAACTAGCAGAAACTCTAAAAGTGATGATGATGAGAAAAACATGCAAAAACGTGACGTGATTCTCTATGAAATCGACGCACAACGTTAAAGACATGGCTGGGAGAGTTGGGTCGAAAGTTTTGCAAAGTCCCAACGTGTTGCAAAGTCAAAAAGGAGCACTAGAGATAGGCAATTACAAACAAAATTTTCTTCTCTTTCTATATTGAATATATAGTATAATTGTATAGCTTGATTGATACTATTTATTTTATAACATCAATTTTGTTTGTATAAACTTCAAATATAAAAATTGATGCAATATGAAACAAAAGAAGTCCGTAATAAAGCTACCATATTTATCTTTTGCAATATGATCTAAAAGAGCGGTGTAAAAGAAATTTGCCTTATTTATTTCAGAGAAAACAAAGAACCCTACAATAATCATTATAATCATTTTAGGCTTGTCAATTATGACATATAAGTTCCTACAATTAATCAAATTGCTAGATATTTATAACTTTACTCAAAATTAAATTAAATAATTCATGCAATTCAATCTCTACGTTCAACATATATAAAGTTGTTTTGGTATATACATGTGTATATATCTCTTCACATATGTGTATATCATGCCAACTTTGTATATAATTGTTTATTGAGTATATATTATAAAAGGAACTTGAGAGAATTCTAGAAAATGAATTCTCCTACTTATCAATTGATGTAATGTCCCCAAATAATTTAACATTACCATTTGGAGTAAAAATAAAGAATAAATAACGAATTAAGAATTTTTGCTATTTCCAATCCATGTTACAAGACTGACCTTATTATAACTTCAATCCTCAAGAAGGGAGAAGACATTGGAGGCAAACCAAAGCGCTTAGAGACCATTAATAGACTCCCTCAAAGTTCATAGACTCAGCCTTTAACATGTCTCGAGCCCAAGCTCTCAAGGTTAAAGAGGGAGCTGGTCCCTACCCTATCTTGGGAGCCACCCTATTGGATTTAGACTAACGTCTTATATTCCTTCAATTAAAGGATGTGTCCCTTGCTGTAACTTCTATTGCTACCTTGTTTGAACCGGCGTCACCAATATGCCCGACGGTATGCGATTAAGGTTTGTTTGTTTATTTATTTAGTAATAATTATTAATTTATTAAGTAATAATTATTCGTTAATTATCGATATATTTGTTAATCAACTATTTAACTATTTATTTATTTATAAAATTTCTTATTACAAAACAGGGGATATCACAGTCCTACCCTCCCAAAATTGCTTGTCCTCAAGCAATTACTTGTTTCCTCATTATTTGATAATGACATTTGGTAACTTTTGACAAGTTTTCCTTCCTTCTAGAGATGATTTTAGGCCCTTTTGTTGTCAATTGTATTTGTCAAAATCCCATTTGCATGATAGTATACATTTGGTAACTTTTGACAAGCTTTCCTTCCTTCTAGAGATGATCTTAGGCCCTTTTGTTGTCGATTGTATTTGTCAAAATCCCATTTGCATGATAGTATGTTTCAATTTTATCTTTCTCAAGTGGAATCACACTCAAGGTACATACCTGAAATATATATGCATGAATATGTGAAGACACAAAGTAGACACGAAGCATACACACTAATGCATGAATACACGAAGCATACATATTGAAGACATGAAGCATACACATTGATGCAGGAAAACACGAAGCATACACATAATATATGCATCCCCTTTAAGTTCAATTATTGTTTAAATTAAATTAAATTTGGCAATCTCGTATTTCATATTAAATAATTTAATTTCATATGCTAGCTATATTTCTTATTGCTATGTCTTGATCCGATATTATTTTTCTCTAAGGAGAGAGGAGGTCTGAATACAATCCAAGGCGCTTAGAGACCACTTGATAGATCCCCTCAAAGTTTACAGATCCAAGCCCTTAAGCCTTTCTTGGTACGATGCCCTCAAGGCGCTCGGGGTCGCTGATCCCCACCCTATTTTGGGAACTATCCTTTTGGGATTTAGACCACCATTCCTTGAATTGCTTCATCCTTCCTTCTTAATTACTAAGGTAATCACTTATTTAATCCTATTTTCAAGCTTTAGCATTTCCTGTATATAACAGTCTGATCCCTTTTGTTGAAAAAAAAAGGGTTCATTAACCCTACAAGATGGCAAGATCATAGCTCTGATACCACTTGTAATGTCCCCAAATAATTTAACATTACCATTTGGAGTAAAAATAAAGAATAAATAACGAATTAAGAATTTTGGCTATTTCCAATCCATGTTACAAGACTGACCTTATTATTACTTCAATCCTCAAGAAGGGAGAAGACATTGGAGGCAAACCAAAGCGCTTAGAGACCATTAATAGACTCCCTCAAAGTTTACAAACTCGGCCGTTAACCTGTTTCGAGCTCAAGCTCTCAAGGTTAAAGAGGGGGCTGGTCCCTACCCTATCTTGGGAGCCACCCTATTGGATTTAGACTGGCATCTTATATTCCTTCAATTAAGGGATGTGTCCCTTGTTGTAACTTCTATCGCGCCCGACAGTATGCAATTAAGGTTTGTTTGTTTATTTATTTAGTAATAATTATTAATTTATTAATTAATAATTATTCATTAATGATCAATACATTTGTCAATCAACTATTTAACTATTTATTTATTTATAAAATTTCTTATTACAAAACAAGGGATATCACAATTGATGAGATTAAGGGGCTTTCCAATGAATGGTTCATAAGGCACAACACTTGTTGAAGGTTTCACAAATGGGGTTGCAAGCAAAGTGGCCTTGATCTTGGAGGAAACTCCATAGTTAAGTGTGTTGTAGCTGTAATACTGGGATGAGTGACCTCCGGGGAAGTCCCAATGCTTCACCTCTATGACCATCACCTAGATGCAATGAATGCTAAGTGTTCCATTCATTTTCATGAGAGGTGGGTTCTTGTGAACCACTACTCATCAAACTTCAGTCAATGAGTTTAACTCAAAAACTACACAGATGAATCCTGATAGCAATATCATAATTTGACTTGTTGTGGAAAATATCTCCTACTTATCATTTGATGAGCTTATGGGGCTTTCTAATGAATGGTTCATAAGGCACAACACTTGTTGAAGGTTTTACAAATGGGGTTGCACGCAAAGTGGGCTTAACCTTGGAGGAAACTCCATGGTTAGGTGCACTTGAGTTGTAGTACTAGGATGCGTGACCTTTCGGGAAGTCTCGGTGCTTCACCTTTGTGAGCATCACCTAGATGCAATGAGTGCTAAGTGTTCCATTCATTCTCATGAGAGATGAGTTCTTGTGAACCACTACTCATGAAACTTGGGTCAACGATTTTGACTCAAAAACTAAACACATGAATCTTGATAACAATATCACAATTTGACTTGCGGTGGAAAATATCTCCTACTTATCAATTGATGTGCTTAAGGGGCTTTATAATGAATAGATAATAAGGCACAACAATTGTTGAAGGTTTTGTAAATGGGGTTGCAAGCAAGTGGGTGTAACCTTGGAGGAAACTTTGTGGTTAAGCGCGCTTGAGCTAGGGTAGTACTGGGATGGGTGACCTCCTGGGAAGTCCCTGTGCTTCACCTCTATGAGCATCACCTAGATGCAATGAGTGTTAAGAGTTCCATTCAATCTCATGAGAGATGGGTTCTTGTGAACCACTACTCATGAAACTTGGGGCAATGAGTTTGACTCAAAAACTACACAGATGAATCCTGATAGCAATATCACAATTGGACTTGTTATGGAAAATATATTCTACTTATTAATTGATGAGCTTAACAGGCTTTCTAATGAATGGTTCGTAAAGCACAACTCTTGCTAAAGGTTTTTCAAATGGGGTTGCAAGCAATTGGGCTTAACCTTGGAGGAAACTTTGTGGTTAAGCGCGCTTGTGCTAGAGTAGTACTGGGATGGGTGACCTCCCGGGAAATCTCGGTGCTTCACCTCTGTGAGCATCCCCTGGATGCAATGAGTGTAAGTGTTCCATTGATTCTCATGAGAGATGGAATCTTGTAAACCACTACTCATGAAACTTGGGTCAATGAGTTTGACTTAAAAACTACATAGATGAATCCTGATATCACATACTTATATGAATATGAAGATTTTCTTTTATTGGCAATATTTTGTGAAGAAAGCTTCATTCTGAATTTGAAAATAAGAAAGCCCACACCATATTGTGGTGCTACTTCAAATTATAGCTTGATTGAAATTTTTATAAACAATCTCACTGTTAAAACTTTGAGTCCTCCAAGTTTAAAATATATCAGGAGGTTGTGCAAGTGCTTTGAATCATTATATAAGTCCTTTATCATCTATGCTATGGAAATGTCCTTTAATTTTAAAAAGAGTAGTTCTTGACTGTTTTTCTTCAGTTTTTCATACTTTTTTTGTAAAACCAAATTTTTCCCAATTTTTTGCCGATTTTTTCGAAAAATCCTACTCCTCTGGTTTGCTGATTTATTCCCCAAACGATTTAGGCTTCTATGCACAAGACTACACTTTTCAAGTTGGAACAAGGGTGTTCCTCTCTTTGGGGGGGAGTTTTTCCCTGCAAGATTTCCCATGCTCATCCTTTGAGAAGCATTTGTATTTTGTTCACGGGCACCTCATCAAGCCTTGTTGTTGGGACCATCTTTGGGTCTTTTCCTTTTCCTCTGTAGTTGCACTTAAGAGGAAGTGTTGGTGGGAAGGCATATATTACCTAACTAGTTCATTGTTAAGTCCTTTTCACACCTAATTAAGTTGAGTAAGTCATTAGAAATGTTATATTGTCAGATTCTCTGTAAAAATTCCAAAACATATGTGCATTGAATTTCCAATAGAAGCTGGCTATTCCAGACTGCAACTTTTCATGAATTACTGGGTTTTCTCTTAACTTAGCTCCTCTCTTGTACTATTTGATTGCAGCATTTTCTTTCTTTCTTTCGTTTTTGTTTGGTTGTGTGCATATTACAAAGCTTTATGGTCTCTTTCCCATCAAGAACTCAGTTAGCAGTAACCATCATGTAAACCTGTAAAGTAATTTCTAGTAATTACAAAATTAGCCAATAATGTCGAGAAATTTTACTAGTTCTATGCTTCACCTGACAAGATCCGGCCCTGTTCTCAGATTTTATGCTCCTTATATTTATTTGAAATTTTGTTCCATTAACATTAAATTCGTCAGGACTTTCTTCTAATAAAAGAGCTTGATTTTGGGTGCAAGTATTTTGGAAAATATACTAAGAATAAGAAGGGAGACAAGGATTGAGGTATTTTATGAGTTATCTTTATCAGTCACATAATTTTACACGGAAATTTTCGAGCATTAGTTTAAAAATCCCACACTTGTTTCGAGAAGCTTGTTTCTAAAGTTAGACGTCTCAATTAAATTTATCCAGAACAGCTTTAATCCAATATTCCAATTAAATTTATCCAGATATGTTTGAGTAATCATAGTGTATTCTATGTTTCTCATAGTAGACGTCGTTGGGGTGCTGTATTCACTAAAATTCTGTGTTTCTCAAACCAACAAGACCTCCCCACAAATAGTTTTTGAATGGGAAAGATTTGCCCAACAAGTAGCCAGCTATTCATCTTTGGTATCTTAAAAAATTTAACCTTACCTCGTTGAGGACGGCCACAGCCATCTGCTTCTTGAGCAAAACATATGTCTGAGACCTCGACAAGAAGCTTAACCTTGCTTGGGCTTGAGCTTGGGATTGGGATTGCTCTTCACTTTGGCCTTGCCCTTCCTGTTGATCGGCCGGTCTCACCTCCTCAATTTCCGCTCTAACTTTGATCAAACTACTAGAACCCTTGAATTTGAGGGTTACCCTTTTCGTGACTCCAGCGCATTGAAGCCTCGTTGAATAGTAAGGTTTAGTGAAGCCCTTGCAAGTAAGGCATTTTGCCGTATATGGATTCAGAGCCCCATTAACGCCCTGCATTTGCATAGAATGAATGGTTTCTATAAAAAGTTGTGCTTTGCACGGCTTTCTGGCCTCTCCTGCTTCATCTCCCTTGCTCTGCTTAATTGAAATCGATACTCGGGCTTTGCACAATTTGTTAGACGCCCGCCAGTTAAAGATCTCTTGCACCAAATACAATTTTCTTTTGTCTAAGCTTTTCATATGTCTTTAGGACACAGGAGCCGCTCATGGCGAAGATTGAATCTCATCTTGTAGAGGGCCCCTACTCAAGGAATCAACCAAATTTGATCCATTCATTCTATTGGCCCGCCTCTCTGAGGGCTCTGGAAAGAGACCATTATCCGTATTTTTTATTTTGTCGGCCCAAAAAGCTCTTAAAATGTTTTTTATGGAGTAATTGAAATGTCTGGTCTAGCGGAGACTAGTTGAATTAAAAAACATTCTTTATTTATTAGTAAATATTCTATTTCTATGTAAATTATAATATATGCAACCGATCAAATGTCTATTAGTAACTATAAATATTTATATTTGTTATTTCTAATTTTTATATCTAAATTAAAAGAATTAATAATTAAAATATATATATATATATATATATATATATATATATATATATATATATATATATATATATATATATATATAAACAACATATTATAAGGGAAAAAGACTCCATTAATTGTTATAGTCTTTGTCATAGATACCTCCTAAAAATTCACTTTTTGATAGTCATTTCCTACACAACAAAAAAGCCAAAAAATAATAGTGTGCACACCCAATATAACGGTTCACCATTACACTATTAAGTAAACACTACAAGTGCACAATTATTGGTACACTTATGTTTTATTTACACATCATATTGCACCCAAAAAATTACATTGTTATTAAAAAAACAAATTACTTTGCACACATTTACAAAGTTAATGGATTGGTCCAAGAATATAAATATAATATATTAATGTACATTTCATATTCAATTTATGTACATACATGCACAGCTATTGGTGCATTCCATATTTTGTCAACTATATACATGCACAGACTTTTCATAACACTCTCATCTCCACATTCACCCAAAAAGGTATGACATCTTCAAGCATTTAATCCGACTACAAATTGTATCTACATGAACAACTAATGGTGTAAGACTCACCAATTGACATAAAATAAACAATGCAAATACAAAATAAACAACCCCAAAAATATTACAAATTTGAATTCATGAAGCCATCGTATGAACTAAAAATTTAATGCAAATTCTTGTGCATGAATTGACCATTTTTTTCCCACAGCAATTTGAAATTCAAATTGACTACCCACTTCTTCAATTACCAAATTCCTATAAGAAGGATACGATGGCATGTAAAATCCATTGAAATTCCTTGTCTAACCGATGGTGGTTTATTCTATGTAGTCTGCATATTCTTTGCTATTGTTCAGGTTAGTAGACTATCTCAGTTATTTCTCATTTATTCCTTGATTTTGTATGCTTATTCCTTATTTTTGTATGTTTACTGTATGTTTTTATAACAAATTTACTATTATTAGTGCTTATTGTAGGTTCAAATCTATTGCAACACTAAGTCGGCATAGTGCAACGTTGGTTTTGTAATGTATTCAATGAATATTTATGTATTGCTCACTATAGTTACATGCCTTTAAATTATAAGTTGTTTTTAAAACATGTTTGCTTCGTAGTCTCATTTCTCATAGTGTTGACTTAGTTTTGTAATATTCTTAATGAATACATTACAAAACTAACTCAGTATAGTGCACAATTAGTTTTCTAATGTATTCAATGAATAAATGTACTTGTCACTATAGTTAAGTTATTTTTTATGCATGGAAGCTTCATAGTCTCAGATTTCACAACTACTAACTTAGTTTTGTAATGTACTCAATAAATACATAGTTATTCCCTGTTTAATTTTATAACGTACTCAATGAATACATTACAAAAATAACATGAATTTAATAATGTACTCAATGAATACATTAAAGTATTCAAAGAATTTTATAATGTGGTGTTTTACTTTTATAATGTACCCAATGAATACATTACAAAACTAACGCAACATAGTTCTTAGTTTTGTAATGAATTCAATGAATAATTGAACTGGTCACTATACTTACATGTCTTTTGTTTTTAAGTTTTTTTTTAATGCATGGAAGCATCATCATCTTTGGTTTCATAGTGTTGACTTAGTTTTGTAATGTTTTCAATTAATACATTACAAATTTTCTGAGCATATTGTTGACCTAGTTTTGTAATGTATACATTGAATACATTGCAAAACTAACTCAATTATAAGTTATTTTTAATGTGGACCCGCTCACTAGGTAGTGAAGGGGGTGAAGGGGACATTTTAATTAAATCGCATTGCCCCTTGCGTTAATCAAAACCCCATCTAATTATACCCCACAGAGGATCAGACTTAACCTCTCCTTACTCCATATCTAATCACCTTAACATGTTTGCAACTCACCAACTGCCAAGCAACCGCTAGTGGTTAACCCAATTACTACCCACAAGGAGCCCTAACATGAAGTAGCAAATATCTCACTATTTTTTTATTGTTCAATATGTGTTTGTAATGATTTTTCTACATTGATAATTGTATGTTTCAATCATTTCACCTTAAAATCATTGCAATTAATGTGATAGAAAGAAATAATTAGAGGAAATGGGAAAGAAATAGTGTACATTGTCAATTTAATCATTATTGGGTGTTGTAGTTTGAATGAATCTCAACAGTTTCTTCATTTTTTTCATTTTAAATATGGGTTTTTCGTTGGGTTTGTCATTATTTTGAACATACTATTTCTCTAGGTTTATCATTATTTTGCACATACTAGGTTTATCTGGGTTTTAAATATGGGGGTTTTTCTAGAAACTTCATCTCCCTCGAATGCTTCCCGTCGACCTCATTTCTTTGCATGTGAGGAGGGTTTTGGTCCACCACTTATTAAATTAATCTTGCATTACCTGTGTGCATTCTTAATTTGTCATTGATTTGTTTAACACCCTGTTTATGCTTGCATTGACTGCATGCACTCTTTAGTTTCACACTTTCAACTCAATTGGCAAGCCTAATGTGACTGTATGCATTCTTAAGTTGTCATTGAACTGTTTGTCACACTCATTACATGGGGGAGGTGGATCTTACATTATATGTATGTATTTTTAAGTTTACATTGATTATGTGCATTTGTCTTATTCATTCTTAAGTTGACAGTTTAATCATTAAACTAGTTTATTGTATTCATTCAATTGTTTCTCACTTAGATTCTACTCCTTTGCCAAGCTTGCATTTATCGTATCCATTCTTCAGTTGACATTGATTGTATTAATTTGACTTATATTCATCTGCTACTTCGAAGCAAACTTGTTTGCTACTCATGGTTAAATTAATACATTACAAAACTAAACTCAGCAAAGTGCACTTGTTGTAATTGGAATTTGATTTCTACTTGTTTCTATTTGTAGTTGTTATTGTATCTGTTCGATAGTTTATTTTCAATTACTAAAGTCAAAGGCATATAGTCAATGTCAACTTAATAATGCATATAGTATAATGTAATGTACCTAAGTGTTTTTAATCAATCACAACTTAACAATGCATATAGTCATTGTTTAAAGAGAAAGGGATGCAGTCAATTACAACTAAAAAATACATATAGTCATGTGTCCCTATGATCATAAACTCAATAACAAATTTAGAATCCATACAGTAAATATGAGTATTATGTAGTGAAGCATGATAGTCTTGAACAAATCTACAAGGATACAACACCTAGAAATATATGTTGTCATCGTTAAAAAATGTGAAATTGAATAAGTAATTGGATTGATTATAGAATTTTTTTCATAATTCTACCATGTATTTCATTAAGTAGTGTATTGCAATTAATTGAACTAAATTAGCCATGTGTTTGTGTTGATGGGACAAGGGATCACACAACATAATTAGGGAAAAGGTGCTTTATGATGGACACCAAATTGGATATGGATGATACAACCCTAATCTACATTATCATCAATTGGTCAACTATGATCAACAATGCATACATTTCAGAGACACGATTACAAAACTTGGTCAAGAACGTGTCATGTTATTGACACATCGACAAACAAGTGATGAAGAAGTTAAAACTTATTTGATCAATAAGTATGGAATAAATTTTCCACCTCTACTTGAAGACACTATCTCTCATGAATTGACTGTAACTATACAAGGGACCAATGCTATTCGCAATCAAAAGGAATGGTTGAACAATCATGCAACAACAATTCAACATTTATTTGGTGGACCATTTGCACTTCAATATTATGAATTGCCAAATGATTACAATTTTTATTCATTTTTTGTTTAAAGTTAGAATCATGTCCACTCAAACTAATGTAATAAATCAATGGTTTGTGAGAAAATTTAGACCATGTAAATTAGATCAATTTTCTGATCTTGAATGGTTGCATGCTTGGACTAGGAAAAGTCAGGCAATATGGATCTTTTCAAAGTTTCAAGCATCTCAAGGATGACATCTTTCACCTAACTCACCTCCTTAGCCAATGTTACATGTTGGAAAAACTTTCTATTGGAAAGAAGAGACACCTCAACCATCACCTGATGCTCTATTGTATGATTTATATATTGAAGAACGAGACAACACATCTGACATAGAGCAAGGAGAATATGACCCATAATCAATCTATATTCATGCTATGATTTTAATTGATGATGAATCAAGGATTGTAATTGAATATGATTGCAACCTCATAAATTTGTTTGAGACTATCATTTCATTATTTGAATATTTAAAAATAATTGAAAATAATACTTTAAAATATCACAATAGAGAACACTCCATCAACAGTAAATTGACTTACATCAATTAACACTTGCAACTCACTTGTTAAAGATTTAGTACTATTCAAAAATAATTGGAATTAACACTTGAAAAAAATAAAATAAAGAACAGTCCATCAAGACTAAATTGACTTACATCAATTAACACTTTCTCAAGATTCAATACTATTCAAAAATTATGCCTTTGAAACACCAAAAAACAAAACTAAAGAGCAATGCATCAAAATAAAAACTTAAAAAACACTGAATCAAATCATGGCCTTAGTAAAGTCAAAAAGGCTTTACCTGTATGATGTTTTTGTCTTTTATTTCAATGTTTTCATCTGTCACAAGGTAACCTTCCAAAGATGCATTGATGGAAGCATGAAATAAAGTAAGTCACATGTATATTATGACATTAAATAAAATTATATAACGTTGTAAGATCATGATTTCCCAAATGAAAATGGAGTGTTGAAAAACACAATTAACTAATAGAAATATGTCAGTGTTGAGAAACACAATTACATGGACCTTAAATCATCCACAACCTGTGCTCAAGTCTTCACTGCCTCACATGCTTGCAAAATATTGTAACTAGTGGAAGTAACAATCTCATGGAAATTTATCATTCAAATAGTGCATGCATAATATTATTCCTCATTCATATTTCACTTTCACATTTGATATTCTTATACATACATATCTATGCATACATACATACGTATATATCTATACAAACATATGTATACATACTTACGTATACACATATGTATGCATACATACATACATACATACACACATATCTATGCACACTCATATAGATATGTATGCATACATATCCCTACATACATAAGTATACTTTTTTATTGACTATATGCATTCTCAAGTTGAAATTGACTATATGCATTCCCAAGTTGAAATTGACTATATGCATTCTCAATTTGGCATTAACTGTATGCCTTTATCTTCATACATGAAGTATATGAATTTGTCTTTAAACATTTAAACTATGCATAGGTCTAAAAGCAATTGAGTACAAAAATATTACATCTCTAAAAGCAATTGAGTACAAAAACATTACATCTCTAAAAGAAAACATCTCTTTATTACAAACCATGTTTACCATAAAATTATTTCACTACAAAAATAGTACATGATCAAACCAAAACATATATCAATGATGTTCATCTCAAATCCGACAACATATATAGATCACACTTAAATTGGTAGGTTTACTAAATATAACCCCTTATAAATCCCACTAAACATAGGCCATCTATACAATTTACTTTCTCCTAGATAATTTACATTTGCACTTTGCACATGTGAGGCGTGAATTACTGGCATTAAACTATAGGAATCTAATTGTATTAGAAATTTGTAGTAAATATTTTTGAAAGTGTAGTGGAACTATTGACCCATGCTTCCCAAATAGAGTGTTGATTGTATACTCATCATAAATGTTCTCAATATTATTCTCATCTCTTTGCATTCCTTGAGCATCGACTAGGGTATAACTCCTACCACATACGCATTACCACTGTACAGGTCGTATGACCTAATGGCCTCCTCCAAAGTATTCCCTCAAAGGTAGAACTCATCAAAATAAGTCTGTGTAATTAGTCTTAGGTCAGTATTGGACTGCACCAAGTCCATGCACTGTGATAGAAAGATAGATACAAGTTATGCAGGATAAATGCATCTCCTTTCACTTATAATTAGCTCTTCCCCAATGATTTGAATAATACAATCTTGAACACAAAGACAATGAATGTTTTGAAAAATTTGCAAGGCAAAATCCGAGATGGAATGAAGTCTATAGGTTGTTCCCCTTGCAGAATAGGGATCCAAATACGGTAGTTTCTAGGCTTCAAATCTATTGATCAACACAACTGGATTATATTATAAGTCAAAAAAATGGTGATACATTGTTCAGATTAAGGTAGCAATTGATGAGTAGACAACATCATTTTCCCTAAACCATAACAATATATGATTAAACTAGCAGATGAATATAAGACAAATGCATACAATTAATGTCAAATGAATATAGTCAATGTCAACTAAAGAATGGATACAATAAATGTAACCTTGGCAAAGGAGTAGAATAAGAGTGACAAATAATTAAATGAATACAATCGGAGTGACAAACAATTCAATGAATACATTAGCAAATGTGAGTGGATGACTAAAAATCTCATCATACATAAAGAAACAAATGCGGTAGGAAGCATTTGTGGGAGTAGAAGTTTCCAGAATGGCAAAGAAAAAATGGATGGTTTTAGGCTTCCTAGTGTGTAGTAATAGGGTTAGCCACAAGCAGTTAAGTTGCAGTCGGTGAGCTACAAAAGTGTTAAGGTGATTAGGTATGGGCTAAGGAGAGGTTAAGTTGGGTCCTCCGTGGGGTATAATTAGATGGGGTTCTGATTAATGCAAGGTCAAATGTGATTTAATTAAAATGACCCCTTCACTGATTTTGAATCCTATAGAGAGGGTCGACAATACAAACAACTTATAATATAAAAGCATGTAACTAAAGTGACCAGTACAATTATTCATTAAATACATTACAAAACTAAGGCCACACAATGTTGAATTAGTTTTGTAAAGTATTAAATCAATACATTACAAAACTAAGGCTGCACTATGTTAACTTAGTTTTGTAATGTATTCAGTGAATACATTGCAAAACTGAATACATTACAAAATTAGGTCAGACATGTGAAATATGACACTATGAAGCTTCCATGCTTCTAAGCATTGCATACAATAAACCACGAGTATCAAACAAACCATGAGCACAATGCAAGTAGATATCTTTAGTAATTGAAAATAGGTTAACTTGACATAGACTATGCATTGTTAATTTGGAATCGGAATCAAAATATAACAAGTGCATAAAATTTTGAGTTAGTTTTATAATGTATTCAATGGATAAATTACAAAACAAAGTCATCTATGTGAGATATGAAACAATGAAGCTTCCATGTAGCTTCTAAGTATTGCATACAGTAAACAGGTTGATTAGCAATTGAAAAGAAACTATCCAATGAATACAATAACAACTACAAATAGAAAACAAGTACAAATCAGATTCTAAATGTAACAAGTGTGCTGTGTTGAGTTGAGTTTTGTAATGTATTCAATGAATACACTAAAAAACAAAGTCATACATGTGAAATATGAGACTATGAAGCTTCCATTTTTATAATTATTGCATACAATAAACAAGTTGATTAGTAATTGAAAAGAAACTATCCAATGAATTCAATAACAAATACAAATAGAAAACAAGTAGAAATTGGATTCCAAATATAACAAGTGCACTATGATGATTTTAGTTTTGTAATGTATTTGAAAGGAAAAATAAATCAAGAGCATGAATAGTAAACAATAATCCAAGAGAGTAGTTTTATGAAGAGATAGTTACCATAAGAGATGCAAAACTGATGTATGGTAGCTCCAAGGCTTGCTTTCACATCCACCAAGAGACTTCACTTGTCTCCCCTAGAATCTTATTCCTCTTTAGGATCTTCCTATAGGCTTAGGTAATTAACTAAGGCCTATACAAACTCTATTATAAGAGTCAAACTATTGAAGCTTTACCTTGAAGGACTAACACCATGTAATGAATTCTCTACCTCCTCTACACTTAGATGGCTCTAAGTGCCAAATCCTCAAATTCTTCACATTTCCTTGCAGGAGTGTTCTTCATACTGAAAACATTCATAACTTGATGAATTTGATCCATTTTAGTGGGATCTTGTGTCATTTTCCTATCGGAAGCAAGATTTCATCATAGGTGACCTTAAAAGTAGGCTATTTCCTTGTAGCCTTTACCAATCACCTTTTCCTCTTTTCAGCAAAACTTTCCCAAACAACTTGACAATCTAAAACCTTATTTGGATACCCTTTTGGAAGTTTTAAAACATTCATAAGGGTTTTGGGTCTGACAGTGACTGTACAGTGGGTTCCTACAAACTAGGACAATAGGCCAAATTTTTAGGACTGAACAATGAACTTGTTTGAAACTTTCTCAAACCTAACCTAAGTGTTTGATATGGACCCAATACTCATAACATGTTGAGATATGATGAAATCCTTCCTTGTACTATACATGTACCATATTGTACCTTCATATCCTACAAGAAAACTTCAAACCTTCATCTTTAGACCTCTAACCGGGCTTCAAATGCTTGCCTAAGGCCTAGTAATACAAATAGCTCTCCACACTTTCAAGAATCCTACTCCTAAGAATATTCCTGGTAAAACACTTGGAGAGCTCTATTCACACACTTTCAAGCTATTACAATGCAACTCCCTCCTTGAGATTCAAGTCTTGGCTTACATTAGATGCCATCTCCTTCATTTTAGGGCATGTTGGCCGAATTCCTACCTCCTAAAGTATAGGGTATCCAAAGCTATCTGAGTTGCATGCAACATTTGTAATAATTGCAAATGTTGTCATGACAACTTCTTTGCAACAATTGGCATCTTTGATTTATGCCATAATCCTATATTCTAGGACTCCTAACCTCCACCATTTTGAGGATCTAAGGCCATTAAAGACCTTTGGCATCTTTACAACAACTATATGTGTTTAGAACACATTTAAGACTCCAACCTCATACTAAGATCCTAGCACTAAGAAATTGAATAAACAACTAACAATGGCTATTAGTGTGACCTTAGTCCTGGTGACTAATTAACTTAGCCTAAATTTGCAAATGACCTTCTAAGGTCTTAAAACAACTAATCTAACTTCTTGACTTGGCTAGAGTCAAGTACAAGCCAAAATAGCTAAGAAATGGAGGTTAGCCTAGGTGTGCTCCTGCACCATCCTCCCCTAAATAAGAAGTTCAATCCACCCTTGGATTGATGATGGTAGGATCAACTCCCATCTTCTTGAACCCTGACTCCTTTATCCAAACAACATCAGCATCCAGTTGTCCATACTTCTTGATGAGATGTTCCTTGTACTCTTTTGCTCTAGTCTTTTTATAGACTTTTGTGTCTAGTATGTTGTCTGGCCCTATAGCTGCAACAATAGGTAATTGGAGATCCTCTACATCTCTGATCACTTAATGAAGATTATAATCCATGTCTTGTTGTGGTCTTCTATAATGAACTAAGTCTACAATGTTAAATATTGGTGACAATCCACTGTCTTCCGGCAGTTCAACCTGGAATGCATTGTCACCATATTTAGCCAATATAGGACATGGTCCTATCCTCCTCATTTACAGCTTGTGAGGGACTCCCTTTTGTAGTCTTGACTTGTTAAGATGCAAATCACCAACATTGAACTCAACTATCCTTCTACTTTCATCCACCTTAGCTTTGTGTTTCATGGTGTTCTCTATCAATGTTTTCCTTACTGTTTCATGTATATCTTGCATATCATATGCAAATTCATCTGCATATCCACTTCCCTTTACTCCATCTTTCAAATCTCTTAATTCATAAACCTCTCTAGGATGTAGTCCATACACTATTTCAAATGGACTCTTCCCTGTTGATCTATTTGTAGTATCATTGTAAGCATATTTAGCTTGCCCAATCAACTAATCCCATTGTTGACCATACTCTTTAGTCAAACATCTAAGAAGATTTCCAAGGCTTCTATTAACAACCTCAGTTTGGCCATCAGTTTGGGGATGATAGGCTAATCCAAAGGACAAGTTAGTGCCTGACCTCTGCCAAAGAGTCTTCCAAAAATGACTCATGAACTTAGTGTCTCTGTCTGACACAATGCTAATAGGTAACCCATGGATTCTCACTATTTCTTTGAATAATAAAGAGGCTATTTTACTAGCATCATTAGTGGTCTTGCATGGCACAAAGTGAGCCATCTTACTAAATCTATCCACAACCACATAAAAATTGTCCATAACTTGTCTTGTCTTGGGTAACCCAACTACAAAATCCATACTCAAGCATTCCCATGGCCTAGTAGGAATAGGTAGTGGTTGATAAAGACCAGCATTTGATGAAGTGCCTCTGGCTCTTTGACATACAACACAACTTTCCACATACCTCCTAACATCAAGATTCATTCTAGGCCAATAATAGAACCTTGAAACAAGGTCTTGAGTCTTAGTGATCCCAAAGTGACCACTCAAAGCACCATTATGCTTTTCTTGTATCAAATTCTTTCTAATAGAGCCTCTAGGAACACATAATTGATTCCCTTTAAACAAGAGATCACTTTGCAAAGTATACTCAGTATATCTACTATGAAAATGATTCTTGTATTCAGCACATACCTTGTATATGTCAGCAAAATCTTCATCATCTGCATATAGATCCTTGAAGAGATCTATTCCCATGCTTTTCAACTGAATCTCTTGGATTGTGAGTGCCCTCCTAGATAATGCATCAACCACCTTGTTGAGTACACCCTTCTTATGCTTGATATTAAAGGTATAATCTTGTAGGTACTCAACCCACTTCATGTGCTTGTGACTCAACTTCTCTTGTGAATTCAAGAAACTAAGTGCTTGATTGTCTGAATACACAATGAAATCCTTTGGAAGCAAATAATGCCTCCATTTTCTTAGAGCTTGGACCAATGCATACATCTCAAGGTCATATGAAGAGTACTTATTATTGGCTTCACTTAACTTTTCTGAATGGAAAGCCACCGGTCTGCCTTCTTGGCTTAGAATAGCCCCAATTGCTACATTGCTAGCATCACACTCAATGGTGAAAATCTTCTCAAAGCTTGGTAGCATTAAAATAGGTTGGGTAGCTATCTTTTCCTTCAACAACTCAAAGCTTTTTTTAGCATCTTCTTTCCACACAAACTTGGTTTTCATTCCTCCCTTGATAGTGTCTAGCATAGGAGCACAAATAGCACTGAACTGTCTTATGAATTTCCTATAGTATTGTGCAAGGCCATGAAAAATTCTTACCTCAATTTGTGTCCTTGGAGTAGGCCAATTCATGATAGCCTCCACTTTACTTTTTTCCATTTTTAGATTGCCAAGTGATAAGACAAACCCAAGGTACACTAGCATTGTTTAATGAAATCACACTTCTCCAAGTTGATCATCAGCTTCTCCTCATGTAGCTTCCTAAAAACAATGTCAAGATGCTCTAGATTCTCACTCCTTGTCTTGCTAAAAATCAATATATCATCTAGATATACAACTACAAACTTTCTTATGTAATCTTTGGGAACTTCATTCATGAGCCTCATGGATGTGGAGGGGGCATTGGACAATCCAAATGGCACGACAAGTCATTCATACAACCCTTCATTGGTCTTGAAGGCTGTCTTCCACTCATCTCCCTCATGAATTCTTATTAGGTGATAGCCACTCTTCAAGTCTATCTTACTATAGTACTTAGCTTCACCTATACAGTCCATTAAGTCTTCAATCCTAGGGATAGGAAACCTATACCTTATAGTTATCCTATTAATAGCCCTTGAATCTGTGTAAAGCCTCCAATTTCCTCCTTTCTTAGGTGTAAGTACAGTGGGTACGACACATGGACTAATACTCTTTCTAATTAGGCCTTGGTCTAGGAGTTCTTGTATTTGTCTTGCTATTTCCTCATTTTGTTGAGGGGTCATCTTATAGGCTGCTTTGTTAGGTAGGGTAGCTCCTGGGATAAGGTCTATCCTATGCCTTATGGCTCTCTTAGGGGGTAAGGTTGATGCTTGTCCATCACTTACAATGCCTTGGTAAGTCTACAACATATCTTGAATCTCCCTTGGTAATTATGTCCTCTCAGCCACCTTGTCTTCATCTAGCTCCTTTGGTCTTAGCACCAATGCAAAGCCTACACCTTCACTCTCTTCCATAGTTTGTAAGAACTCCTTTTCACCCACCATAAGGACATTTGGACCTATTGTCTTTACTTCAGCATCCTCCAATAATGACTGTATTTTGAAGGTCACATTGTCCTTCTTGAAAGAATAAGAGTTCTTTCCTCCATCATGTCTGGCTTGGCAGTCAAATTGACATGGTCTACCTAGGATCAAATGGCATGCATCCATAGGTAACACATCACATAAAACTTTTTATTTGTACCTTCCAATGGAGAACTCCACCCATGCTTGCTCATTCACTAACACATGTTGGCCTTTATTGAGCCAAGTGACCTTGTAAGAATTGGTGTGGGGTATCCTTGTTAACTTCAACTTGTTGACTGCTTCCCTTGAGACAATATTGTCAATAAATCCTAAATTTATAATGACCCTACATACTTTCCCCATAATCTTGGACTTAATCCTAAACAAAGACCTTATTTGGCTTAGCTCTTCCTTCACGGCTCCTTGATTAGAGTTCTCCTCATCATAAGATTTTCTCCCTCTTCTGAATTCAAAGGTACTTCTGTGCTACATTGGACTCATCTTGAACTAAGTTTGTCCTCTTGTCACCTCCTTGTGATGAACCACCTTTCTCTGGGCATCTATAGGCAGGGTGCCCCATTTGATTGCAATGGTAGCACTTCATATTGGCAAAGTAGTTGTCTCTTCCTCCTTGTCCACCACTCCTTCCTCTAGAGCTAGAGCCTCTTCCTCTACCACCTCTACTTGAGCTTCCTTCTTGCTACTCATTGAATTTTATCTCACCTTGAGCCCTTGAATCTGAACTTCTTCCACCATAGCTACCTCTTTGCCCTCTACTATCATTACTCTTAGCTTTACCTTTAGATGTTTCTTGTTTGCTTTTCCTTTTCTCTTCTATCTTTAAGGCCATTTGATAGCATTGGCCAATGGTTTTGAAGTTTACTAGGCTCATCTCTTCTTGAATAGAGCACTTGAGGCCATTCAAATACCTTGCTAGTCTTATACTCTCATCTTCCACCACTTGTGACCTTAGGCACAATTTTTGAAACTCCTTAGTGTATGTTTGGACATCTAAATCTTTTTGTCTAAGATTGTGTTTCCTCCTATGCAGTTGAACTTCATAATCATTAGGTAGATAAGTCTACTTTATCTTAGTCAACATGCCCTTCCATGAGACTATGGGACTCTTTCCCTCTTTCTCTCTTTTAGCTTGAACATACTTCCACCAAGTAAGGGATGAACCTCTTAACCTAGACTTGGCCACCATTACTTTCTTTGCTTCAGTGACACCATCACTTTCAAAGTGATTCTCTATGCTCTCAATCTAATCCATGACTAAATCTGGGTCCATTTGTCCACTAAATAGTGACACATCTTCTAGAGCTTTGTCGGTTAAGGACTTGAGTGCTTTCAAGAATGGTTCTTCAGTAAGAATAGGGTCAGGGGTTGGGGATTCCTCCTCCAACTCTAATTCCTTCTCATTTTCTTCTTGTTCTTCTTTTTGGTCAATTTTGTCTTTGACCCTATCAACTTTGTCTTGGACTTCACCCAAGAGCTGCTCCATTTGAGCTAGTCTTTGCCTTAGCAATTTGTTATCCTTCTCTTGTTCCTCAACCTTCTTGGCTAATTTAGCATTAGTCACCATGGTTCTACCTAGTTTATTCTCTCCTACTAATTCAGGAGGCTGCAACATCAACCACAAGCCTGATCAATTCAAGCTCTGATACCAATATGATGTATGGTAGCTCCAAGGCTTGATTTCACATCCACCAAGAGACTTCACTTGTCTCCCCTAGAATCCTATTCCTCTTTAGGATCTTCCTATAGGCTTAGGTAATCAACTAAGGCCTATACAAACTCTATTATAAGAGTCAAACTATTGAAGCTTTACCTTGAAGGACTAACACCATGTAATGACTTCTCTACCTCCTCTACACTTAGATGGCTCTAAGTGCCAAATCCTCAAATTCTTCACATTTCCTTGTAGGGGTGTTCTTCATACTGAAAACATTCATATCTTGATGAATTTGATCCATTTTAGTGGGATCTTGTGTCATTTTCCTATCGGAAGCAAGATTTCATCACAGGTGACCTTAAAAGTAGGCTATTTCCTTGTAGCCTTTACCAGTCACCTTTTCCTCTTTTCAAAAAAACTTTCCCAAATAAATTGACAATATAAACCTGATTTGGATACCCTTTTGGAATTTTTAAAACATTCATAAGGGTTTTGGGTCTGACAGTGACCGCACAGTGGGTTCCTACAAACTAGGACAATAGGCCTAATAGGCCTAATTTCTAGGACCGAATAGTGAACTTGTTTGAAACTTTCTCAAACCTTAACCTAAGTGTTTGATATGGACCCAATACTCATAACATGTTGAGATATGATGAAATCCTTCCCTGTACCATATTTTACCTTCATATCCTGCAAGAAAACTTCAAACCTTCATCTTTAGACCTCTAACCGGGCTTCAAATGCTCGCTTAGGGCCTAGTAATACAAATAGCTCTCCACACTTTCAAGACTCCTATTCCTAAGAATATTTACACTAGTGACTCCCCTCACATATCCATCCATCATGAGTTGATTCCCATGGCTAGATTTCATGGGTGAGCCATGACTTCTTAGACTGGTCAAAATAAGATAAAATGGACTCCCTGTACTAGAACACTAAAAATCAGAACTTAGATGGACTCAAATTGACTTTCTCTTCAAATGAAAAAGTATTATAGAAACCTAATTAACATTGTAAAATCATTAAGTTTTCACTTTCAATCCATTTGATGTGACTGTTAACTCAAAAGCTCGGGAAATTCCTGGTAAAACACTTGCAGAGCTCTATTCACACACTTTCAAGCTATTACAATGCAACTCCCTCCTTGAGATTTGAGTCTTGGCTTACATTAGATGCCATCTCCTTCATTTTAGGGCTTTTTGGCTGATTCCCCACCTCCTAAATTTTAGGGGATCCAAAGCTATTCGAGTTGCATGCAACATTTACAATAATTGCAAATGTTGTCATGACAATTTCTTTGCAACAATTGGCATCTTTGATTTATGCCATGATCCTATATTCTAGGACTCCTAACCTCCACCATTTCAAGGATCTAAGGCATTAAAGACCTTTGGCATCTTTACAATAACTATATGTGTTTAGAACACATTTAAGACTCCAACCTCATACTAAGCTCCTAGCACTAAGAAATTGAATAAACAACTAACAATGGATATTAGTGTGACCTTAGTCCTAGTGACTAATTCACTTAAACTAAATTTGAAAATGACCTTATAAGGTCTCAAAACAACTAATATAACTTCTTGACTTGGCTAGAGTCAAGTACAAGCCAAAATAGCTAAGAAATGGAGGTTAGCCTAGGTGTGCTCCTGCATGAAAAACTAGGAGCATACACCAAAAGAGCTAACAAGGAGACAAGAAGTTTTGAAAGGGGAAAAGAAAAGAAAAACCCCTTGTGATATTAGGTACGAGGCATAGCCTGTGTGTGTGTGTGTGTGTGTGTGTGTGAGAGAGAGAGAGAGAGAGGAGTGGAGTTACTAACTAAATCACAAATCTATGAATGCTAACATTCATAATATGTGTGTGCAAAGTGTCAACATCCTCTTAAGGAGGATAAACTAAATTCCTTAATAAAGGAAATATAATAAATGACAATGTCCTCCCACTTGGACTAGAGGACAAAATACATGTAGGGATTCCATAAGAATCTCCTAATATAAATATATATATATAAGGAAAGATTAAATATTCTACCCCCTCCCCCCCCCCCCCCTTAATCTTTACTCGGGGAGTTTACATCAAAGGGTAGTAACCCCAAATTTTTACAATGATATTGAAATTTATCTTTAGAAAGAGGCTTTATTTGCAACTTGTTCTTCCCCCTTGATATAGATGAGGGACACTTATTTGTCTTCAACTTGTTCTCTAATAAAATGATGTTGGAGGGTAATATGCTTTGTCCTTGCATGAAAAATAGGATTCTTTGCCAAGGAAATGACACTTTGGTTATCACAATACAAATGTGTAGGTAGGCTCTTATTGAGGTAGACCCAAATCTCCAAGCAATCTTCTAATCCATAAAGCTTCTTTAGAGGTAATTGTACATCCTTTATATTCACCTTTGGTGGAATATAGAGAAATAGAGTGTTCTTTTTTACTTTTCCAAGAAATGGCACCTAAACCAACAAAGAAACAATAACCACAAGTAGATTTCCCATCATGGGGATCTCCACCTAGATCTAAATCATTAAATCCTTTTAATGAAAAATTAACATTAGCATCATAAAATAGACCTACTTTAATAGTGTTTTTAATATTACATAATATTCTTTTAGCAACTTTGGAATGTGTTTGTTGTGGTTTAAACATAAATCTTGAAACTAAACCAACACTAAAAGTTATATCATGTATAGTAAGAGTTAGATTATTCAAACTTCATACAAGTTGTCTATAAATTGTAGCATCCACAAATGGAGTTTGCATATCTAACATCAACTTAGCTCCTAATTCACATGAAATAGAGACATAAGTAGCATCACTCATCTTAAATTTATATAGAAGATCTTTACCATATTTACTTTGTGAGAGAAAAATACCCTTAGGGGTTTGTGATGAGTCAAGTTTATGGGATGTTTTGTTTATGATTTTCTAAGCTCGAACTTAAATATCTTATGGTTTTTCATAAACATTATACAACCTTTTATGCTTCTAAGCTTTAGCCATATGTATATTTGATACTTTTGAAACTAAAGGACAAGACTGAATATATATATATATATATATGTATATATATATATATATATATATATATATATATATATATATATATATATATATATATATATATATATATATATATTAATGAATGTTATGATAAAATCTAGTATTTTTATTCTCTAGCTTTAATGGGTAGACCTCTTGCAGTCGTGTGACAAGGCTACGTTAAAATAGGAAAACTTATTATAATCTCTGCCTTGGATTCGTGTTGTGGATTTTGTTATGTTAACCTTTTGCAGGAGAAGAATAAGTCAGCAAGGAGCGCGGACTCAAGGATGAGTGGGTCTTTTAAGGCGAATAACTATTTTAGATTTCATCATAGCTCCACTTCTTCCATAACTTTGTGGTTGTTAATTTAGACCAAGTCAATCTAGTTACCAAGCGTTCCTATATTCTCGAAGCACTAAATATGGCTTATCTCCTTGCATAAATGATGCTGTCATTTCTGTAACTGAAGTTGTTATGCTATGTAATGAAGGACCTAGTTTGTAGGTGTTTTGTTTTTCTTAAGTTGCTTTTAGATAAGCTGGAACTTATGATTCCAGGCTAGTTAGATGTTTTGAGGAATTCATACTGTAATCCAACAATAGAGTGAAATACTTTGATATCCTATATTGTATCTATGTTTTGTTAAATGAATATATGACAGTTCTAGATTTCAATCTCTAAGTTATAATTCATTCATACTTCCGTGGGGACCCACATGGGAGATGAATTCCCTGTTCATGCTTAAGTAGGATTCAGTTAAGTTTCTTTGAAGTTGTTAAGCACTGTTGCTCCTGCAGCCACTGGTAGCAGAACCATTGATTGTTTCCTACAACATAGGTTTACTTCTCAGGCTTTATCTATTTACTATTAAGTTTTTCCTTCAAGATGAGAGTTAATCTGTAGTTTCAGTTTCTAGTATAAACTTCCTGTAGCAATAGCTTTTACTTTAGTAGTGATGACTCTTGAGGAGAACTAAAGCATAAACTTTGTAGCCATCATCTCAAGTTCACGTTCCTGAATTGATACATTTAACAAAGTTTAGCATGATGTTCTAAGTATATACATGATGATTTTCAGCAATGAATCACTATTAAAGGATGTGCAATCCTTGAGTTACTAGGATATTATTCTAACCGGTCATTTTTGGCGCCATTGCTGGGGATGGTGTCAATTTAGTTCGACCCAAAAGTCATTAAGTTAGTTTTCATTTTGCATAATTTTTCATGCATAGACGTAGGGATCATCTTGGGTGATTCCTACCTAACCTTAATCAGGGAGAACCATTTGAGGTTTTCAATCCAACATTTGAGGAACCCCAATTAGAGAACCCGCAAGAAGAAGAACCGTTTGAGAACGTGTTTGCTGATGCTTATGATCACTTGCCTTCACTACCATCATCTGAAGATTATCTCCATTTAAATGCCCTCTTTGCTTGCCCAAAATATCTAGATAACGTAATGGCTCATCCTACTTTCCCTTTTCCTATTCCTACTCAGCAAGGTAACCAAAATCTGAAGAACATTCCTACAGCCGCACTTCCTAAATTCTATGGACTCATCACAGAGGATCCAGAGACTTTCCTCTTTGAATTTGATGTCCTCTACAGAAGCTATGACTACACCACTAATGACCATAAGCTCAAACTATTTCCTTTCACTTTAAAAGAGGCTGCTCTACGGTGGTTTATGAGTTTGGGTGTTGATGTTGTAGCAGATTGGAATTCAATGTGCACCATGTTTCTTGATAAGTATAAAGATTATTGCAGAGGAGGAGACTTAAAAGGAGATGACATATTTAAAATGTCACAAAAGGAAGATGAAACCTTGGAAGACTATGTCTCTAGGTTTATGTTCAGCCTGCAGCATAACACACAACATGAGTTGAATGAAGAATCTCAAAAGTATTTGTTCTTGAGAGGTGTGAATGATGGGAGCATAGAGGCCCTTGACCTTATGGTAGGGGGAGACATTACTCAGAAGACATGGGATGACATAAAGAGCATATGTCTGAACTATTCTAGAGCTACTATCAAGAAAGGAAGAGGCTTGAGAGCCTTGCCTCACAAGTCCAACGGTGCAGGGGCGTCAAAAATGGAGCTATCCAATCTATTGTCAGATTTCAAGAAAGACATCATTAATGATGTCGCTACTCAGTTGGACACAATGCAGGCAAGGAGAAAGAAAGATGAAGTTGATGAAATGTTAGCAAAATATTGTCCACACTGTAGGGAGAAGAAAAAGAATTGTTGGTGTAAGTCTGTTGCAAGCTTGGAGTCCCAACCTATGCCTACCGAGTTCAAAGCCATTGATGAGAACATAGAGGTGCTCTACATTGCCCAGCGAAGGCCATGGGCTCAGAGACCAGGTATTCTCCAAGATCCTCTTCAAAATTTTAATAATAATAATGCATGACAAAATCAACAACATAGTGGACTTAGTGGGTATAATAGTTGGCAGCAGCCTCAACAAGGTTGGCAACAACCTTAGCAAGGCTGGCAGAAGCATCAATCAAGTTGGCAACAACCTCAGCAAGGTTGGCAACAACCTCAACAAGGTTGGCAGCAGTATCAGCCAGGATGGCAGCAATCTCAACAAGGTTGGTCACAACCTCAGCAACCCTGGCAACAGCCCCAGCAGGGGTGGCAACAACCACACAATTGGATGAACCAATCAAACCAAAAATCTTTGATGCCACCACCTTAGCAATAGGCTTTGATGCCTCCTCCTGTAGCCAACACTACTTCCCCTAAACAAACTCACTTGTCTGCTCAGCCTACTCCTAATCCCAACAATGCTAAACTAACAATGCAGCAACAGAGCTATGCAATTTCCTAAATAATATCCATTTAAGATTTGGCACAACCCTTCCTCCTCCACAACAGCCTATCATTACTGAAGTTGAGGATGCCTTGACAGAAACAACTGAGGTACCAGTCAAACTTGTTGCTCTTGCTGCTCCTGTAGCACAAGAACCCTCATTTCCTCATAGGTTGGAGGAACAAGTTAAGCCAGTGGAAAATCAAGCAATGTTGGATTTTCTTGCCCAACTAAAGAAAATGACACTAAAGATTCCCCTATTAGATGCCATAAAGGAAGTACCTGCATATACTAAATCCATCAAGGAAGCTTGTATCAAGCAGCCTAGGAGAAAGAAAAAGGATCCTAAAACCATACATGTCCTAGGCCAGTTATATGATCTAATGTTGGAGAAATTGATAGTTCCCAAATATTATGATCCTGGTAACCCTGTGGTTATAGTCACTATTCAAGGAATGCAAGTCCAAAATGCTCTAGTTGACTTAGGTGCATCCATAAATGTCATGACCAAGGAAGTAATGTCTCAGTTACATATCATCGGTCTTAGGGAAACCCCAACCATCCTTCAACTTGTTGATAGTTCCACCATTACACCTGATGGGATGGTAGAGGATGTAATAGTCACCTTGAATTCTTGGAAATATCTAGTTGACTTTGTTGTCCTTTCTCCAAAGGCTAACATGGGAGGATATCCAATAATTTTAGGTAGGCCTTGGCTAGCTACTGCAGATGCCTATATAGCTTTTCGGTTAGAAAAAATGACTATATCTAATAGAGTCAACACTAAAAATCTAACTCTGAATTCCCCAGCTCAACCTCTATTGCAAGATGACCAGATAATCTGGCCAGATTTGGATGATACTGAACCTGAGGTCAATTCCATTCGTCAGTTAATGATGATATCTAGGGAACCTTTTGTAGCTGCTAGGGGAGAAGATGAACTCATTTCCTCCATTATTATGAATGAGTATGGAGTGCAATCCCAAGTGTGTTCCCAAGAAAACTGTGTTCTTGAAACTTTGTTACCACCTTTCAATGCTCTGCAGTATTCAAAAACTTCCAAATTTCTTCATACATTACTACCACATGAAATGGAGTCTTCCCCAATTGCTCAGCTGTCCATGGCAGAAAAGGTCACTAAGCTAGAGGTTAGCTCATGAAGGGAGTTAAATGTCAACAATGCTTTGACTCTCTCTCAGCAGATAGATGTCCAACAGCTTCTAATAAAACATCAATCAACCTTTGCTTGGGATTATACTGACATGAAAGGTTTAGACCCTAAGCTCTACACTCACAAAATTTATATTAGTCCTGAATTCAGACCTATTCACCAACCTCAACGAAGGGTTAACCTAGCTCTAAGGGATATAGTTAAGAATGAGTTGCAGAAATTGTTAAATGTTGGCTTCATCTATCCCATTTCTGATAGTAAGTGGGTCTCCCCTCTTGTCATAGTACCTAAGAAAGGAGGGAAGTGGAGAGTTTGTGTATACTATAAGGAGCTTAACACAACCACTAAGAAGGACCACTTTCCATTACCGTTCATCGATCAAGTCCTTAATAACCTAACTGGAAAGAAATACTTCTCTTTTCTAGATGGATTCAGTGGTTATAATCAGATACAAATAGCCCCTGAAGACCAGGAGAATAAAACATTCACCTGCCCATGGGGCACATTTTCCTATTCAATGCTACCTTTTGGGTTGTGTAATGCCCCTGCTACTTTCCAGTGAGTTGTGATCAGTATATTCTCAGATATCTCTGCGGATTGCATGGAGATTTACATGGATGACTTTACCACCTATGGGAATACTTTTGATGAGGCTAAGGAAAATTTGGAGAAATTTCTTCAGAGATGTCATGATTATAACCTCTCTCTCAATAGCGAAAAGTGCTTCATGATGATGGAAGAAGGGGTTGTCTTAGGACATTTCATATCTTCAAAAGGTATTCAAGTGGACCCTACCAAGATTGAAGTGATTAGCACATTACCTACTCCAGCAAAAAAAAAAGATGTGTGAAGTTTTCTTGGACATGCTAGATATTATAGAAGGTTTATAAAGGATTTTAGTCAGCTTGCAGCACCACTGTATAACTTGCTCAAGAAGGATGCTGAATTTTCTTAGGATTCCGAGTGTGCAAACTCTTTCCTGCAGCTTAAAGAAGTTCTCACTACAGCACCAGTTTTGAGAGGACCTAATTGGGGCTTTCCTTTTCACATCCACACTGATGCCTTAGACTATGCTATTAGAGCTATGCTTGGCCAGAAGGTGGACTTAGTTGAGCATGCAATTTACTTTATCAGTAAGAATTTGCAGGGCGCTGAGTTTAATTACACTGACACTGAAAAAGAACTTATTACAATCATTTATGCCCTGAATAAATTCAGACACTACATTATTGGATATGAGATCTATGTGCATACTGACCATTCTGCTATTAAGTATCTCATGAACAAGCCTGCAATCTCTGGCAGATTGGCTCACTGGTTGTTGCTTATGCAAGAGTTTGACATTACCATAATAGATAAAACTAGTAAAACCAATGTGGTAGCTGATTTTCTTTCTAGGTTGCATGTACTTGATGATCCTGTAGCCATTGATGATAGTTTTCTTGATGAACATCTTTTCTTGCTGACTACACACAATCCTTGGTATGCTGATATTACCAATTATCTCATAACTGGTAAGACACCAACTCATTTCTCTGCTAAAGAAAGAAGGCTATTAACTAAAAAGAGCTTTAATTATTCATGGATTTCTAGATTCATGTTTTATACTAGTCCTGATCAAGTAACTAGAAGATGCATAAGAGAGGATGAAACCTATGATATCCTCAAGGCATGTCATGATGAACCTTGTGGTGGACATTTTGCTACCAAATGAACAACATTGAAAATTTTGACTACAGGTTACTATTGGCCCAGTCTACACAAAGATGCTGCTTAGTACACCAAAAAGTGTGACAAATGCCAATGCATGGGACAACCCACAAAGATAGATGAAATGCCCCTATAGCCACAGGTAGTTGTCACACCCTTTGACAAATGGGGGATTGACTTTGTTGGTCCTATTGAGCCCTCTTCCCAAGGTAAACCCTATATCCTTGTTTGCACTGACTATGTTACAAAATGGGCTAAGGCTAAACCTATGAAGCACCCTCAGGATAACAATGTTGCAAAGTTCCTTTATGAATTCATCTTCACCAGATTTGGAGTACCAAGGGAGATTCAATCTGAACAAGGTCCTTAGTTTACTTCCAATTTGATTGCTACTCTGATGGAGGAATATAACATCAGGCATGGTAAATCTTCACCCTATCACCCCTAGGCTAATGGGCAGGTGGAAGTTACCAATCGGGAGTTGGAATCTATTCTCACTAAAATAGTAGCCATCCATAAGAAAGATTGGGCTATTAAACTTCCTGAAGCACTTTGGGCATACTGAACTACATGGAAGTCTACAACCGGTTTCACACCATTTGAGCTTGTCTATGGTTGCTCTGTAGTCATGCCTGTTGAATTCAAACATAAGACACTTAGGAAAACTCTTGATCTTGGGATGGATCTCACTACAGCAATGCAAGACAAGATTCTGAGTTTGAATGGCCTTGATGAGTGGAGAAAATCTACCATGCATAACACCGAATTGATCCAACATCATCACAAGCAATGGCATGACAAGTTTTTCAAGGACAAAGTGTTTTCAGTTGGAGACTGGGCACTCCTATATGACTCTTGATACCAACATAACTCAGGGAAATTCCAAACCAAATGGCTTGGACCATATGAGATAATTTCAGTCTTTCCAAATGGCGTGGTTCAGCTCTCCACAATTGATCCAGTACGTTTCAAACTACTGGTCAATGGTCATAGATTGAAGTTATATCACAAACCCCAGAGTAAGGATGATTTCCTACAACAATTCTCTTCTATTTTTGGTGACACACTTCCTACAACAACTCATAATGAGCTTTTTGCTCATTTTCCTTCCTCACTCTAAAAAGATCTCTTCACTTTCATAATAAATGCTTTATTAACGAAAGTCACTTCTCCATAATAAAATTTCGCTTCATTTCTAGTCTATCACCCATCCACCTCATATTTTCTTTCATTCATGGATAGCAACAACTTCCACCTTAGCAACACTTCAGTTTAGCACACATTTCAAGGTATGCAACTTTAATTTGTTTTCCTCTTATTTTTATCGTATGCCTTGTCATCACTGCAAGTGTGGGCCCACTTGCAACATTTTAGCTGGAGGAAGAAGTTATATCAATTTTTTTTTGTCATTATGTTTATGCAATCTTTATATTTATTCCTTTCTCCTATCACTAATACATTTGGGGTGAAATTGTGACGGCAATTTGCGACGACAGGGAAATGTTAAGCGGTTTTGGCTTTTTTTTTTCAAATATAGCCCGACACCGTCACAATTGCGACGTTGTCGGGATATAAGTGCAAAAAAAAAAAGGAACGTTGTCATTTGTGTTTTCAACAGCACCGAGAGAGATTCCCTCCGCGAAATCAAGCGGGTTATCATTTGTGTTTTGAACAAAGCGGGTTGTCATTTGTGTTTTGAACAGCACCGAGAGAGATTCCCTCCGCGAAATCAAGCGGGTTGTCATTTGTGTTTTCAACAGCACCGAGAGAGATTCCCTCCGCAAAATCACAGCTACAATTTCTGAGTACGTTGGGTTTATTTTTCTTTTGTCATTATTATTTAATCTGGTATTCAGCTGTTAGAGAGCTAAAATACCCAGAAATGAGGACATATCTGTGTTGAATTTATTGTTAGTGGCTTTGGTTATTTAGAATGCTTCCCCACAATACTTAATAGGATGCATTTGGTTTTCAAAGCTTTCACTGACTTGGATTCAAGATTCTGAGACTTTCACGTGCCTTGCTTCAGTTGTTTCCGCAAACAAATCGCGTGCCTTTTGTATGCTTCCACATTTTATATACATGTCCATCAGGGTAGTCACCACCACTATATTTGACAAAAACCCATCTTCAATTACTTTTTGGTGAATTTTCCTACCCTGTTCTATGACTGTACCTCTGGTTTTAATGTATAAAAATGACCCAAATTTCAAAGGAAGTATATGATAAATTCCACCTAACACTTCCTAATCCCTGGACAGTGTCTTCTTACACTTTGAAACAAACAATTCCAAAGGGAATTAGCCTCTAGGGCTCTGCAACACCCAAACCCACAATTCTTGGCTCTAAACCCTTCTTAACTAGGGCATTCTCAATCACCCGATTCTACACCCTTAAAATCCAAATTAGTGGATGATTCACCATCTCACAAACATTATACAATGTTCCACATTATAACAATCCACCCTTGCTTGGATAGATCACTCACTGCTATACATTAGCATTCAACTCAAGGTAATTTCCCACAGTTTATCCTGTGATCACACTGTTTTCCACAAAACTTTGCCTATGCAATGTCAGTACTTCATAATACAAGTTAGTTATTGTCATCCCATGAATATTAGGCCTTCTATGTTACAGCAAAATCAAAGTAAACTCATTCAAAACGGTTTAGAATGGATGAAAGAAATCCTTCTAACTCATGTATGTGTTAGTTCAAACAAATGAGGATAGTCACTCTAAAGATAACATGATAATGTACACTCACAGTAAGTGTACATTATCATGTTGTCTTTAGAGTGACTATGCTCATTTGTTGAAGAAGAAAAGCATTAATGTGGCTGAATAGCAATACATTCAAGTGGCAATTACACAAGGGACAGTCACTGTGAGATGTCCTCATTTGTGACTGTCCTTACAGTGAGTGTACATTATCATGTTGTCTTTAGAGTGACTATCCTCATTCTGTAAGTGTACATTATCATGTTGTCTTTATAGTGACTATCCTCCTTCAAGTGGCAATTACACAAGGGACAGTCACTGTAAAGACAACATGATAATGTAGAGGAACGTTGTCATTTGTGTTTTCAACAGCGCCGAGAGAGATTCCCTCCGTGAAATCAAGCGGGTTATCATTTGTGTTTTGAACAAAGCGGGTTGTCATTTGTGTTTTGAACAGCACCGAGAGAGATTCCCTCCGCGAAATCAAGCGGGTTGTCATTTGTGTTTTCAACAGCACCGAGAGAGATTCCCTCCGCAAAATCACAGCTACAATTTCTGAGTACATTGGGTTTATTTTTCTTTTGTCATTATTATTTAATCTGGTATTCAGTTGTTAGAGAGCTAAAATACCCAGAAATGAGGACATATCTGTGTTGAATTTATTGTTAGTGGCTTTGGTTATTTAGAATGCTTCCCCACAATACTTAATAGGATGCATTTGGTTTTCAAAGCTTTCACTGACTTGGATTCAAGATTCTGAGACTTTCACGTGCCTTGCTTCAGTTGTTTCCGCAAACAAATCGCGTGCCTTTTGTATGCTTCCACATTTTATATACATGTCCATCAGGGTAGTCACCACCACTATATTTGACAAAAACCCATCTTCAATTACTTTTTGGTGAATTTCCCTACCCTGTTCTAAAGATCCCATTTTGGCATATGCTTGAAGAATGCTGGCAAAAGTGGTTGAGTTTGGTTTTATACCTCCCAATTGCATTTGTTTAAAAACCTCCAATGATTTTTAAACAAATGCAATTGGGAGGTATAAAACCAAACTATAACAATCCACCCTTGCTTGGATGGATCACTCACTGCTATACATTAGCATTCAACTCACGGTAATTTCCCACAGTTTATCCTGTGATCACACTATTTTCCACAAAACTTTGCATATGCAATGTCAGTACTTCATAATACAAGTTAGTTATTGTCATCCCATGAATATTAGGCCTTCTATGTTCATGGGATGATCTTTATTATCTCTAAAACTCTACTGCAATGACAAGTCTAGACAAAAGAATGACTGTTTCAGCAGTGACTGGCGCGACAACAGTCTCAATATAATAGTAAACTCATTCAATAACAAGAATAATTGAATAATCAAACCAAATGATTTGAGACTTAAAAGATCAAGGAACTTGCAGAAATTAAAGTTTATTGCTCGCTGTTTCCTTCACCAGTCCATACACCCGCGCAACAGCAAATTCAAAGTAAACTCATTCAAAACGGTTTAGAATGGATGAAAGAAATCCTTCTAACTCATGTATGTGTTAGTTCAAACAAACTAAGACTTCCAAGATAAATGGAGTTGCAAAAACTAAGAGTTTTATATTTCTTACTGTTGCAGTCCGTATATATCTCCCTTCTTTGTCGTAACAGAGATATATATAAGATTCTTTATAACTTCTCAAAAACTAATCCAACCAATTTTCATCGGTTGGAGCTTAGTTTGAGCCTAACTAAATCCTAAATACTAACTCCCTCCATTGTTAGCTAACCGTTGGATTTTGAAAATTCAAAAATTCCAACTTATAATTAATTGAATTATTTTAATCCAAAGACCACTAAACTCACTAACTTTGATCTCTTATGATTATTAAACTTTCCAAAAGACTTAAACTTCCGCACTAGCCTATTCTAGATTCTTAGAACATTATTGAACTTTGGACAATCTCAGTCCATTGTAAACAAGCTTTTAGTCCTAATAAGGACATCATTACAAACTCATTGAAGTATTGCATTATTTTAATAACATTAAAGGTGCTAAGATCCTCCAATTGACCTGTTGACCCTGTTTATGTATTCCATCCCTCTGATTTGTCCTAAAAGTCTGTATAATCTCCGTCTCCAAATTGGTTGTGTGAGGTGCTCTGGCACCAGTTCGCCAATGGAATAGAAGTTGTTCTTCCTATATCAATGGAAATCCTAGCTCTACAACTTCTAACATTAATTGAAGTAGAGGAAGATGGTGCGATGAATGTCATATTAGTAAAATTGTTGAATCTACAAGAAGCTTATGAGAATGCTTATAATGCCTTGACACATCACCAAAGAATAGTATAATGTGGGTTTGACAAGAGGTATGCAATCCCCCTCTTAAGAAAAATGATATGATTTTGAAGTACAATGAAAGAGCAGCCAATCCAAGTCAACATACAAAGTTTGATGCCTTATGGGAGGGTCCTTTTTATATTTCTCGCTACAAAGAAAATTATGTTTTTGAGTTGGAAAACATGGAAGGTAATCCTTTTGAGATATTGATAAATAGGATCCATCTTAAACATTTCTATTAATAGTTTATCCTTCCTTCTTGTACATAGTAGGTTATTTATGCTTTAAGCTCAATAAGTATCACGAGGTACATTTTCTTTGTTGTTAGTCTCTAGTTTTCTTAAGGTTTGAGCCCATGTTTTACCCCGTGCATAGCATTTTTTGTTGTCCAACATATTTTAAAATGATCACCCCCCTATTATTGTATCACTTCCTCCTTGTTCCTCATTCAAGTGGCAATTACACAAGGGACAGTCACTGTGAGATGTCCTCATTTGTGACAAGGACAGTCACACATGAGGACATCTCACAGTGACTGTCCCTTGTGTAATTGCCACTTGAATGTATTGCTATTCAACCACATTTATGGGCCCGTTTGGACCATGACACACAGTAGCATCTACAGAGAAGAATATCCTAGGTGTAACAAGTTGTAAGAATATACCAACAGTTCTAAGAAGTTCCCTAGCACGTAGTAGCATCTACAGAGAAGAATATACAACATGAGGGCAGCCACTATAATGACAACATGATAATGTAAACTCATTGTATGTGTACATTATCATGTTGTCTTTACAGTGACTGACCTCATTCAAGTGGCAATTACACAAGGGACAGTCACTGTGAGATGTCCTCATTTGTGACAAGGACAGTCACACATGAGGATATCTCACAGTGACTGTCCCTTGTGTAATTGCCACTTGAATGTATTGCTATTCAACCACATTTATGGGCCCGTTTGGACCACGACACACAGTAGCATCTACAAAGAAGAATATCCCAGGTGTAACAAGTTGTAAGAATATACCAACAGTTCTAAGAAGTTCCCTAGCACATAGTAGCATCTTCTAATTGTCTATACCACTTCACAAGGTATTGTTTGCACACATTGTTTTTGGTTCTTTTGATGACCCTTGTTTTGAAATTGCTATTAGGCCTTGTAGTTTATATGTTTTGATTGCTGGAGAGCTTCTAAAGCTAAGCAAGAAGACCATTGCACGAGTTATAGCTGCGCGCTCAGGTTTGAAAATTGTATATTTTTTAATCTAATGTATATTTTAACTAGACTTTTAGCTTATTTTTGCTATATATTTTAATCTAAAGGGAATCATGGATGTGAACTTGAAAGAATTTTGTACTTAGTTCTTATGGAGAGAATAGTAGTAGTTTACGGTCTAATGTCAAATAGAGTTTTCCAATTACAGAAAGTTAATGAATTCTAATAGCTTATATGTTTTGATTGCTGGAGAGCTTCTAGAGCTAAGCAAGAAGACCATTGCATGAGTTATAGCCGCGCGCTCAAGTTTGAAAATTGTATATATTTTAATCTAATGTATATTTTAATCCTTTTGCCATGTCATGTAATATGTCTTGCCTTGTAGCTTATATGTTTTGAAATTGCTGTTAGGCCTTGTAGCTTATATGTTTTGATTGCTAGAGAGCTTCTAGAGCTAAGCAAGAAGACCATTGCACTAGTCGTAGCCACGCGCTCAGGCATGAAAATTGTATATTTTTTAATCTAATGTATATTTTAACTAGACTTTTAAAATATTAAAGGATTTAACTAGGTCTAAGAAGATTTGTGTACTTTTGACAATTTTGCTTAGTCACTGAAAGTTGTAGACCGAAGTTTTCATAGCCCAATTTTTGCTTCCTGCGAAGAACGATCATGTCAGATAATATAAGTGAAGAATAAAATAGGGAGACAATCGCTAGATTGTGGTCTAACTTGAAAAGAAAAGGTGATGGAAAATGTTATTGTCCCTGCAAAGTTTGTAAGGGCTTAAACCGTAGAAGACTGCTAATCAAAATAGTTAAGAGACATTGTAGGGAGAATGGTCACATTGAAGGGGGGCATGACTATCATCCACTGGTAAGTTGTTCATTATATCATTTTAACAATTTATATACATATGAAATCACTTGATGATGAGTTGAAGATCATGGTTTATTTATGTTAATCAATTTTATATAGGTTGATCTCCCCAGGGAAGTACATGATATGGAGGAACATGGGGGTGCGAATATCCAAGGTGAAGATAATGATCCCATGGAAGATGACGATCATGCGCCAGAAAACACAATTGAAGATGATGGTATAAATACATTGATCCATGACACATTTAGTCCAAGCGGATCTGATCATGATGATGATGATAGCCTCGATGTACCTCTACTTGAGAAGGCATACGAGCCCCTATACAAAGAATCCCAAACAACTCTTCTCTCTGCTGTATTGTTGTTGTTGAACTTGAAGGTTATGAATGGTTTATCCAACATAACAATGTCACGTATGTTAAGGTATGTCATATATGTCTTTATAGTTAACAAAGGGTGAATAATGTACCACTAATATTGTTTATATTAACAACTTATATTTTTTGCTGTAGATTGATAGGTGAGTTTTTGTTACCACCATCAAACATTCTACCTCGCTCATATCGAGAATTATCTGCTATTATGAAAGATATTGGAATGGAGTATCAAGCAATACATGCTTGTCCCAATGATCATATTATATATTATAAAGAACATGAATTTGCAACACAATGCCCTGTATGTCATATGAGTAGATATCGAACAAATCGAATAACAAAAAAGGTGCCTCACAAGGTTCTTCATTACATCCCCATTATTCCACGGATGCGACAATTATTCAGGTGTACTAGCTTGGCACAATTTATGGATTACCATGCATGCAATAGAAGTCGAGATGACATTATTTGAATCCCTGCGGATGGTTCGACATTTATGCACATAGAGGAAAAGTGGCAACACTTCAAAGAAGAACCTCGTAATCTCAGGCTTTCATTGGCAGCGGATGGTGTCAATCCATTTGGAGAGATGAGATCTGTTTGCTCGGTGTGGCCTGTTTTTGTTATCAACAATAACATTCCTCCGTGGATGTCAATAAAGAGGGAGCACATTATGTTGGCAATTATTGTTCCAGGTATTTTATCATTTGATAGTTATTAATTTACATGTACTTACAAATCTTACAGTAAAATGGTCACAATAATTATGTAATGTTACTGTTCATTCAAGTAGGTAAATATCAAGTTAAAGATATGAATGTATATATTGAGCCTCTTATTGACGAGTTGGTGGAGTTATGGAACGGTGTCACTATGTATGACGTGTCTAGACTAATAGGACAAAGACAATTTCAATTCCATGCAATACTTGTATGGACAATACATGATGCCCCAGGGCTAACACATTTTTGTGGTATGTTATAGTGAATTCAAGTTGCGCATGATAATTCTAATTATAAAAATCAACATATTTAATAATCCAATTATATCATTATCTTGTAGGTCTTCAAACAAAGGGAAAATTTGCATGTCCAGTTTGTGGTCCAAAGATGAAATCTCGTCATTCAAAAAGTTTAGGAAAGCAGGTGTTTGATGAGTACAGACACTTCCTCCACAGGAATCATAAGTATCGAAGTATGGAAAAACATCTTTTCAATGGGAAAGAAGAGACTACATCAAAGCCACGAAGAATGACACCTCGCCTATGGAAGTTGGAATATAATAGAATTAATCGTCGAGGTAATGTCGATCCACCTAATGGTTTATGTTTGTAATTTATATATTTCTATTGTGATTTTTGTTTACTAATTATGTAATTGATGATTGTGATTTTTGTTTACTAATTATGTGTTTATTTTCATATTGATGAATGTTGCGTGTTAACGAATCTAATGTGTTAATGAATGTTATCATGTGATATTGATTGAATGTTACATTTTATTAATAATTGAAAGAATGAATGAATGTTAGATGTTAACGGGGAATGTCGAGTGATGTTAGGGGGAGGGGGGTGGGGCCAAATGAGCTTCCACCTTCACGTGGTTGGCCCTGTTTAGTAGAGAATATTAAACTATATTCTCGAAACAAAGTGAAGCTCAATAAGATACTAAATGAGTCAAAATGGTTATCAAGGTCCTCTATCCATAAGATACTTGTAGTCAAAATGGTTATTAATAAGATACTTGTAGTCAAAATGGTTATCTAGGTCCTCTATCAATTCCATAAGTTCTTCACCATTCAAACTTCCTCCATAACAAGGAATGTGCTCTAGGTTAGTCATGAAGCCTAGCATGGACTCTCATTCAGATAGAGCCACTATTTCAGAGCCTTTTCTGTGCATTTCCTTCAAGCACTATACAGTGTACGGATGTGAAAGGGAGGGCAGACCAGTGTGGAAGTTAGAGTATTTATATCTTATGCTTTGAGAGTTTATTTGGTAGATTCAAGACACCTTATATCAAAGTTATTCCTTTTTCTTATCTGTTGTTCTGTCAAACCCTCATTTTTTGGGTTATTGCATTCAAATGGCCTTAACTTGAAAATAAACCATAGGATATCCTCTGTTCTTTGTAAAATGCAAGTTAAGGGGGTTTATTTTCATATTTTAAAAGCTTTGGAACAGGATACTAACCCAGAGAATTTCGAGAGCAAGCCCTAGGTCAAGAATCTCAATGTTCTTGACTAGGAGTTGATGGATTATGCAAGATCAGAGGGTAGCGGCAAGTAAAGGACCTCAAACCTTGTTGATTCTAGATCTTTAGAGCATGGTGAACATCTTTAAACTCTGATCTTGGTTTCATGCACCCATTTTCAATGCCTTGTTTTGGAACCCACACCCAAAGGCATGCATTAGGTCTGCGGACTCAATAAGGACATTGATATGCCGGAGTGGAGTCAGGGTCTGGGAGTTGGAGGATTGTTAGAACATCAAAAAGGGTACTCAAAAAACATATAAGTTCATAAGGTCCTTTGTCAAATTGAAGAGTTATTGCTGCAGAACAGGTTTTGGAGACCTACTAGAGTCACTAGGTCTATTTGTGATTTTGATGTCTTGGGTTGTTTGGAACAGAACCAATGCATGATTCTGCATGTTTTAGGGAATCTTAAGAGTTTTCAAATGTTTGATTGGGTTGGCAAAGCCTAGGATCAATAAAGTCTCTTTTGGTAGAAAATCAGGGAACTTGTCCCTAAAAGGAAATTTGGTCTTGGTTGGGATTGAGTCAATAAGGTGTTAGAAGTATCTTGAAACCTTTGAAGTCCCTCTAGTACAGAGATTTTAAACTAGTTTGATAGAATCAGAGGCTAAATTGCTTAGGTGTAACATTTTGGTGTCTTGAAGTGGGTTGGGGCTTAAGACCAAGTTTCTTGCTGACCACTCTGCATCACATTGTCTTGCATGAAATTAGTCATTCTGTATACACTGGTCTAGTGTTGTCAATAGACCCAAATAGTTCAAAGATACTCGAACCAATCAGATGTTTTATGGGGTGCATTTTTGTGTTAGGTAGAAAGGATTCTTCATACAGGTGAAAGTCTCGAACCTTTCCCCACTCCCAAAAAAATATCACTTGTACTGTTATGAGCAGTCATGAGGACTAGACAGATACATTATAATATATGTAATTTCCACTTGAATGTATTGCTATTCAACCACATTTATGGGCCCGTTTGGACCATGGCACACAGTAGCATCTACAGAGAAGAATATCCCAGGTGTAACAAGCTCTAAGAATATACCAATAGTTCTAAGAAGTTCCCTAGCACACAGTAGCATCTATAGAGAAGAATATACAACATGAGGGCAGTCACTGTAAAGACAACATGATAATGTACACTCATTGTATGTGTACATTATCATGTTGTCTTTACAGTGACTGTCCTCATTCAAGTGGCAATTACACAAGGGACAGTCACTGTGAGATGTCCTCATTTGTGACAAGGACAGTCACACATGAGGACATCTCACAGTCACTGTCCCTTGTGTAATTTCCACTTGAATGTATTGTTATTCAACCACATTTATGGGCCCGTTTGGACCACGACACACAGTAGCATCTACAAAGAAGAAGTTTGGTATGCAATGGTCTTGAAACCTCCTGAGAAATTCTTGGTATGCATTTGTGTGGTGCAAAAGCTTCGTTGAAAGAGAAAAAGAAGAAAAGAATAGAAATGATTTTTTTTCTTTTTATGTCATATATTGTAACCAGCTACTTATAACTTGCAAAAATTATTATAACCATTTGAAATTGAAACTTAGTTTAATGTGAAACTGAGAACTGCTTTATTAGAGCTTTCTGTGATTTAGATTCAGACATCAAGAACATTGTTTGCCTAATATTGTGATTAATGTTTATTTATTAATATCTCATACTGACAAACAATTGATAATTGTAGGGAAAACGTCATTGGGGGTCTTTGAGGATCCACCAGAAGCCAAGGAGAAAATGTATTCAAATGCTAAAGATGGTGTAACAGTCCTTACAGCTGTTGAACCTTGCTATGTAGATCATCTCCGATTCTCCAAGTTCAAAAGTACTGTGGTATTCCTTTGGATACTTCTAATGGTAAATTTCAGACATCAAGTTCTTTTCGTATGAAACTACTACATTTGTAATCTGTAGTTTTAAACTTTTAGTTTATAAATGTTCATCAGCTTTAGTTCGTATGCTGCCATTTCAAGTATGATTAATGAAGTTACCTTTATCACAGGATGAAAGTGAGCAGTCAACATACTGGTACGGAGCTAGCAGCATTGATACGGTGACTAGGGCATCATTTAATGGTGGTATTGTGTTTTCCCGTGTTTAGGGCATCGGCCTTTTGAAGCATTGCCTTCATCTTTCTTAAGTCTGAGTTTTAAGTTTGTTTATTTCCATCCTAACTTGCTTTTCCCTCTTCGGTTTTGCAGTACTGTGAAGGTAGTCGCAAGTTAGGGCTGTTTCATTGCATACCCGAAACAATGAAGACGTTACGGTCCAAAAAATGTTTGTGCTTGAAAGATGAACAAATAAAATTAAACTTCTAAATAACCAAAGCCGCTAACAATAAATTCAACACAGATATGTCCTCATTTCTGGGTATTTTAGCTATGTAACAGCTGAATACCAGATTACATAATAATGACAAAAGAAAAATAAACCCAACGTACTCAAAAATTGTAGCTGTGATTTCACGGAGGGAATCTTTCTCGACGCTGTTGAAAATACAAATGACAATGTTTCTCTACATTATCATGTTGTCTTTACAGTGACTGTCCCTTGTGTAATTGCCACTTGAAGGAGGACAGTCACTGTAAAGACAACATGATAATGTACACTTACAGAATGAGGACAGTCACTCTAAAGACAACATGATAATGTACACTCACTGTAAGGACAGTCACAAATGAGGACATCTCATAGTGACTGTCCCTTGTGTAATTGCCACTTGAATGTATTGCTATTCAGCCACATTAATGCTTTTCTTCTTCAACAAATGAGCATAGTCACTCTAAAGACAACATGATAATGTACACTTACTGTGAGTGTACATTATCATGTTGTCTTGAGTGACTATCCTCATTTGTTTGAACTAACACATACATGAGTTAGAAGGATTTCTTTCATCCATTCTAAACCGTTTTGAATGAGTTTACTTTGATTTTGCTGTAACATAGAAGGCCTAATATTCATGGGATGACAATAACTAACTTGTATTATGAAGTACTAACATTGCATAGGCAAAGTTTTGTGGAAAATAGTGTGATCACAGGATAAACTGTGGGAAATTACCTTGAGTTGAATGCTAATGTATAGCAGTGAGTGATCTATCCAAGCAAGGGTGGATTGTTATAATGTGGAACATTGTATAATGTTTGTGAGATGGTGAATCATCCACTAATTTGGATTTTAAGGGTGTAGAATCGGGTGATTGAGAATGCCCTAGTTAAGAAGGGTTTAGAGCCAAGAATTGTGGGTTTGGGTGTTGCAGAGCCCTAGAGGCTAATTCCCTTTGGAATTGTTTGTTTCAAAGTGTAAGAAGACACTGTCTAGGGATTAGGAAGTGTTAGGTGGAATTTATCATATACTTCCTTTGAAATTTGGGTCATTTTTATACATTAAAACCAGAGGTACAGTCATAGAACAGGGTAGGGAAATTCACCAAAAAGTAATTGAAGATGGGTTTTTGTCAAATATAGTGGTGGTGACTACCCTGATGGACATGTATATAAAATGTGGAAGCATACAAAAGGCACGCGATTTGTTTGCGGAAACAACTGAAGCAAGGCACGTGAAAGTCTCAGAATCTTGAATCCAAGTCAGTGAAAGCTTTGAAAACCAAATGCATCCTATTAAGTATTGTGGGGAAGCATTCTAAATAACCAAAGCCACTAACAATAAATTCAACACAGATATGTCCTCATTTCTGGGTATTTTAGCTCTCTAACAGCTGAATACCAGATTACATAATAATGACAAAAGAAAAATAAACCCAACGTACTCAGAAATTGTAGTTGTGATTTCGCGGAGGGAACCTCTCTCAGCGCTATTGAAAATACAAATGACAACGTTTCTCTACATTATCATGTTGTCTTTACAGTGACTGTCCCTTGTGTAATTGCCACTTGAAGGAGGACAGTCACTGTAAAGACAACATGATAATGTACACTTACAGAATGAGGACAGTCACTCTAAAGACAACATGATAATGTACACTCACTATAAGGACAATCACAAATGAGGACATCTCACAGTGAGTGTACATTATCATGTTGTCTTTAGAGTGACTATCCTCATTTGTTGAAGAAGAAAAGCATTAATGTGGCTGAATAGCAATACATTCAAGTGGCAATCACACAAGGGACAGTCACTGTGAGATGTCCTCATTTGTGACTATCCTTACAGTGAGTGTACATTATCATGTTGTCTTTAGAGTGACTGTCCTCATTTGTTGAAGAAGAAAAGCATTAATGTGGCTGAATAGCGATACATTCAAGTGGCAATCACACAAGGGACAGTCACTGTGAGATGTCCTCATTTGTGACTGTCCTTACAGTGAGTGTACATTATCATGTTGTCTTTAGAGTGACTGTCCTCATTTGTTGAAGGAAAAAAGCATTAATGTGGCTGAATGGCAATACATTCAAGTGGCAATCACACAAGGGACAGTCACTGTGAGATGTCCTCATTTGTGACTGTCCTTACAGTGAGTGTACATTATCATGTTGTCTCCACTATAACATATATAGCCTAGAGCTTTCATAAAACCATTTTGATAAATAGTCTTGCACATTGCTTGTAAGACACAAACTTTCAGTGCCATAAAAATACACATTGTCCTCAATTAGTAATGTCTCAAATTTTGTACAGAACTTGTTATTTGAGTCTTATTTTCAGAACTGAAGCAAAAATTTCTCCAAAAAAGTCAAGATGATCGATCTAGCATAGATTTCAAAAACTGTAGGTAGTTTAACTAATGTGGATGCAATCATATTTTACCACTCTGAATGAACTAGTTTGCATGAAAATTTATATACAACCATCATTGCATTGTGGCTCTTTGTTAGAGACGTAGAATTTTGAAGTTTAAATTATTTTCACAATTTTATCATAACTTGGAGCATTTTTCATACTTAGCTGTGTCACTAGCTTAATGCATATTAATTATTTTGTCTTGTTTTTCTTGCATGGCAGGGAAGCAACAACAACATATAGGGCTGAAGCTTTAGAATTTCAAAAACAATTGAGGCATTTGCAGAATCGGTGTATTTGCTTAGTGGTCAAGCTTCATCTTTGATTCAAGGAAGATGAGCATGGGAGGCAGCAACATCTTCAACAAATGGATGAAATTGCTAGCAGGAATATGGAGGTATGAAGTAGAGAGATGCTTTGTAATAGAAGGAATCTGTCTTAAGCTAAGTTTGTGTTGGCTAAGAAAATCTCATTTCATAAAAACTTGAATGCCTCTTATGTATACAGTCCTATTTAGTGACACAATATTAGATTCGTAAAAGGTAAGTGTGTTATGAACATTTCTATATGTAACCTTGCAATATTTTCTACTAAGATTTTCACTCTTTAAGGATATTTTGTAAAGTTTATAAGGTCTAAAATTTATAGGCACGTGTCTCACAACCAAATTATATTACCTTGGATTTGGACCTATTTTTAGTTGCTTGAGTTGTTGTAGGGTTATAGCACATTATTTTATAGCAATATAAGTAGATGTGTGAAAATTTAATTTCGTTTGTCCTAGCTTGACAACTATTGCACTCAAATCCTGGATTGTGGATGAGTGGAGATGGGCGAATGTCTGGATCGTGGATAACTGGAGATGGGTGAATAGATGTAGATGGGTTGTCATCGACCCATCTAAAGTACCCACAATCATGATAGCCCTGCGATGCCCAATCTACATTAGTATTGAATACTATTTACATTACAAACATTAAATATAATAAATAGTAGTTAGATTACAAACATTAAATATAATAAATAGTAGTTAGATTACAAACATTAAATATATAAACATTAGCAACCTTTTTTTTGTTTGGACAACACCAATATTGTCATCCGGGGTTCTCCACTGACCGTGAAATCTTCAACTGGCACTGCCCACCACCACATCGACAACTTGGCACATTGATCAGAGCAATCAAACCGATTTCAATAATGCACCTATATCAACAATCCCAAAATTAAACAATAGCAATAGCAATAAGACACTCAATATTCAGACACTCTGACAGCGCATGCTTATAATCCACACACATGAAGTAGGCTCACACACATGAACCAGACACTTTACAAACTATTTCTAGAATTAAACTAGAAACTTCTATGCTAAATATGTGTGGAGAAACTATACAAAATAGGAATGGCTTTTGTGTTATATTTGGTTTTGAATTAAATAGGGACTTTGTGGTAGAAGATGAATTTGCCTCACATACCATACATCTTTTCACTTTGTCTCCCATGGCAAACCAAAATGTCAACACCTTGTTATCTATCACTAGTGTATCCATTTCATCTTTTTCCTTGCTCCAAGCATTTAATATTGTATGTATTCCTAAACACCCTTGTTATATAGCTCTTCGAAAGAGATATATAATGGTTTAGTTGAAGCCACAATTTGTGTTCCTTATCTAGTGGGCTATGCAAATGAGAATAATTATGCTCTTTCTTCTGGGTCAGACATTGTAAAACTAGTGATCCTTTCTCCAAAAGTGGATAGGGTTTGTGAATGCTTAAGAAGTGGATTGGTGGAAAAGTTATCTCATGGAGGAAGGGTGTGTTCCTTTTCAAATGGAGTTTGTAGGAAATGAAGAAAAAGATGAACATGACAAGCCTCATACTTCTAATTTGTAATAAAACAAATCATATTTGAAATGGTATTATAAAATCTTATATTTGTTGTTTTACCCTTTAAAGGCATCTCTGTTGTCCTCCTCATTGTACTAAATTCACTCTTTTTCATATTATTCCCATCCCCTTGTGCTGCATACTGCTCCCCTTGATTTGGGTGTTGTTTTGGACAGTATCCAAAAAATGGCAGTAGGTCTCTTGAGCATATCCTAAACAACAGTGAAGGAAGTGGCCAATAATGAGCACTTTCATTATATAGTGTGGTGACCCAAAAGCAGAGTAGGTGGGACCTCATTCAAAGAGGATTGAGTTCCATCACTCTCTTTTTTTATGGTCAAGATTCTATAAAAAGATCAGTTTATGGGCCTCAAAACAGAGAGTTTTCATTAGTTAGCACAGTGCTCAAATGCTTTTTCAAAAGTAAGAGAGAGTGCACAATTCCTAGAGACCAAATTGATGCTTGACAGGCAAACACCCAATTCATGATTGAGAAACACATATGTACGTGTCAAGATATATAGATATATATATATATATATATATATATATATATATATATATATATATATATATATATATATATATATATATATATATATATATATATATATATATATATATATATATATATATATATATATATATATATATATATATATATATATATATATATATATATATATATATATATATATATATATATATATATATATATATATATATATATATATATATATATATATATATATATGCAACATGTATTTCAACGAGGACAAAGGTAATTTTGCTCTGATTCATTAGCACAAGCAGTTATAGTAAAAGCATGTTCAATACTGATACTAGTTACAGTTCCCTATCTTCACCCAAAGGCAACGTAAAATGCATCAAGTCATGAAGCCTAGCATGGACTCTCTGTCAGATAGAGCCATTGTCTTGCATGAAATTAGTCATTCTGTAGACACTGGTCTAGTGTTGTCAACAGACCCAAATAGTTCAAAGATACTCGAACCAATCAGATGTTTTATGGGGTACATTTTTGTATTAGGTAGAAAGGATTCTTCATACAGCTGAAAGTCTCGAACCTTTCCCCACCCCCAAAAAAATATCACTTGTACTGTCATGAGCAGTCATGAGGACTAGATAGATACATTATAATATTTGTAATTTCCACTTGAATGTATTGCTATTCAACCACATTTATGGGCCTGTTTGGACCATGGCACACAGTAGCATCTACAGAGAAGAATATCCCAGGTGTAACAAGTTCTAAGAATATACCAACAATTCTAAGAATTTCCCTAGAACACAGTAGCATCTACAGAGAAGAATATACAACATGAGGGCAGTCACTGTAAAGACAACATGATAATGTACACTCATTGTATGTGTACATTATCATGTTGTCTTTATAGTGACTATCCTCATTCAAGTGGCAATTACACAAGGGACAGTCACTGTGAGATGTCCTCATTTGTGTCATGGATAAATCTGCAAATCAGATACATAAAGAGTACATAAAATGAACAGCTGTAGAGTAATTTTACTGTTTACATGATTATCCTAGCATGATCTTGGCTCTAATACCAATAATAATGCAAAGGAAGGAGTGCTTCAACCTAACATACAAGATCCTAATCAATTTTCAACCGTGGAAACTCTGGTTATGAATTTATTACTCTCACTGGAAATCCTAGTTAGGGTCAGGACAGTCAACATGAAAAATACCATAACTTAATCAAAATCCAATGAAATTTCATGAAACCAACTGTCTTTGAAAGGTAAAAGACAATATCAACATTATCAATCATGTGCAGGTTTGTACCAGACTGTACAGAGCCATACCATGCCTATTTTCAAATTGTAACTTTTAGAAAAAATAAACTTTCAGGGCAGCCAATGGTATTTTTATCATATCTTGCTCAAAACTTAACAAAATTACATGAAACCAATTGCATTTGAAATCTAAAAGACAACATCAACTTTTCCAAGCACAACCCTTCAACACAACTCTCAACACTTGAAAATGGATTAGTAGTTCAACTTAAACCAATGACATTCCATTCATTCTATCAAATATCTTCATACTGCATTACATAGTCTTAATGGAGAGAAACGTTAGTTAGTTTTGATTTTAAACATTAGTTTTGATTTTAAATAGAAGACCTAATAAACATCAATCAACTAAAGTCCAAACTTCAATTTCATATATTGGATTCTCTCCCCTTCATCCATTGTCAAGAACAATGCGGCTGATTGTGGATCATGCATTAACTTTTCGTATGCTTCAATTATAGTAGAGTCGCGAAGGCCAGGGATTGCTTTAAGTGCTTTATGCAACTCTGCTGCCTTATTTCTCAAACTAGATGATTTATCCACTTTCAGAGGCTGTGCAAGGCTTGATGTAATGCCTTCAGACAGATCTTTGATCACTTCACAAATCGAATCCAACGAACCTGCCAATGTTCCCCTCCTCCTCTTTTGCCTCCTTGACGATGTTGAAGGGTTATCTTTGCCGCTTGCAGTAGATTGGTTTGATGTAGGTGTATCAATAGATTCGTGCATCTCTTGTGCGCTTATGCATTTTTTGACTACCTTCTTTTATACACTCCCCTATGGCCGCGACAAGGGTGGCAAGAACAACTACAATAACAGGCAGGAGTCTTCTCCTCCTCATAATCTCTCCTTCAATTTCAATATCATCATCATCATCATCAATATCATCAATGAGATCCATTGAATTACCTAAAAATACCAACAAAACAATCACGAAACAACATAAGAAAACACCCAACTATAATGCATAATCAGAGAATAGAGTTGCAAGTTCAGTATACAACATATGTTGACAAGAAAGTACCTTGTGTAATTTCACAAAATGAGAAGTTCTCACAGTGACTGTCCCTTGTGTAATTGCCACTTGAATGAGGACAGTCACTGTAAAGACAACATGATAATGTACAGTTGCAGTGAGTGTACATTATCATGTTGTCTTTAGAGTGACTGTCCTCATTTGTTGAAGAAGAAAAGCATTAATGTGGTTGAATAGAAATACATTCAAGTGGCAATTACACAAGGGACAGTCACTGTGAGATGTCCTTATTTGTGACTGTCCTTACAGTGAGTGTACATTATCATGTTGTCTTTAGAGTGACTGTCCTCATTTGTTGAAGAAGAAAAGCATTAATGTGGTTGAATAGCAATACATTCAAGTGGCAATTACACAAGGGACAGTGGTGCAGGAGCACCTCCAACATTTAATCCATGGTCAAAGATAAAGGAGACTTCAAAGAACATCAAGGCTAAACAGGAGGATGGAATGCTTAATCAAGGACAACAGATCACTTGGTGGATCTTAGCACCTATAATGTTAGTAAAATATCGCAATTCTTCAATTAAATTGTAATGTCCTTAATAGGACTAAAAGACAAATTATAATGGACTAAGATTGTCCAAGCACTACAATTGGAGTCTAGAAGAGTTTAATGATCATAAAAGATCCAAATTAGTAAGTTAGTGGTCTTTTGTTTTAAAGAATTTAATAAATTGTAAGTTGGAATTTTGAACTTTCAAAATCCAATGGCTAGTTTTAGTTTGGTATGTGTTAAGTTTAAACATTCAACTCAACGAAAGTTGGTTGAAGATTAGTTCTTAGTTAGTTGTGTTTCGAGTTGTAACACTTGGTCGATAGTTGAATCTATTAGAAGAAGTTATATTAGAATCCTTTATATTTAGATAAAGGCTCTGTTACTAAACAGAGAGGAGATTGGTGTATTAATTTGTGCTCGACAAGCAATACAAGATTGCTGTTTCTTGCAATTCGATTTCTATTTTGAAACTTTATTGGCTTGGTTTGAAATTGAAATGCTTTGACAAGGTTCTTTAATCATTTCATTTGCTTTTGTTATGTTTCCAAACATTGCAGTGAACCTGTGTGTACCATTTTGGGGAAACACTGAGCAATAAAGCATCTAGTTTATGTAAACTAATTCATTTTGAATCTCATTTTGAATTGATCGAATTCCATATGCTCTGAGGGAGATTTGTTATCCTTCGAATTGCAGATTGATGAGTGTTACAATCTATTAAGTTTGCTATCGCACAAGTTGTCTTGAAACAACGTTCTATATCTTAGTTTTCTGTTACAGTAGAAGTTTAGGGGCGATTGAGGTCATTCCATGAATTGATAGGCCTAATTCATGGAATGACATTTGCTAACCTGTATTCTATGATTCTAATCTAAATATATGTAGAACCACGTGGGAGAAAAGTGTGATCACAAACAAGAACAGTGGAAAACGGCATTGGAAGTGTGCTAAGGTGTAGCAGTGGGTGATCTGTCCACATAAGGCATATGTTTAATGCTTGAGAATAGTATACAATGTTCATTTGATGGTGAATCTGCCACCAATTCATTGCAGGGTCGTGTGGAGACAGTAGATTGAGGAAGCCCTATTTGACAGGGTTCGAAGACAACAAATTGGGGTTTTGTAGTTGCAGAGCATTTGTGTCTAATTCCTTTTGGAATTGAGCAATTGGAGACATAACTAGACACTGTCCAGGAGTTGGGAGCCAGGAGATCTTTAACCCATACTTCCTTTGAAAATTTAGTAGATTTTAGTGCATTGAAACAGGGTAGTAGTGCCGAACAAGGGTGTTTGTCCAAAGCAACAGTATAAAAACTTTTGATATGTTGTTGAACTCCAAAGAGGGTATCCATAAATGTTGTTACCTCATCAAATGTTTTGAGAAAAGTTAGAATTATTCCCTTTTTAAGTTTGCTGCAGGGTTTAGACAGCCTGTTAAGCTTTTTGTGACTAGTTTGTGAGAACATTGGTGAAATGGGATATGGGAATTGAGTGAGAGTCTCAGAATCTTGAAACCAAGTAAAGTGAAGCCTTAAAACTCAAATCCATCCTTTAGGATAGCCTTGATAGTCAAGTTCTTGAAGTATTTAAGATTGTTGAATAAGCCCAAGTGTCTAACCTCTGAAATTTCTAAACCTACTTGTGCATTTGATACCACCACCCTTCCCTCTACATCAGACAGTCACTGTGAGATTCATTTGTGACTATCCTTACAGTGAGTGTACATTATCATGTTGTCTTTAGAGTGACTGTCCTCATTTGTTGAAGAAGAAAAGCATTAATGTGGTTGAATAGAAATACATTCAAGTGGCAATTACACAAGGGACAGTGACTGTGAGATGTCCTCATGTGTGACTGTCCTTGTCACAAATGAGGACATCTCACAGTGACTATCCCTTGTGTAATTGCCACTTGAATGAGGACAGTCACTGTAAAGACAACATGATAATGTATAGTTGCAGTGAGTGTACATTATCATGTTGTCTTTAGAGTGACTGTCCTCATTTGTTGAAGAAGAAAAGCATTAATGTGGTTGAATACCAATACATTGAAGTGGAAATTACACAAGGGACAGTCACTGTGAGATGTCCTCATTTGTGTCTGTCCTTACAGTGAGTGTACATTATCATGTTGTCTTTAGAGTGACTGTCCTCATTTGTTGAAGAAGAAAAGCATTAATGTGGTTGAATAGCAATACATTCAAGTGGCAATTACACAAGGGGCAGTCACTGTGAGATGTCCTCATGTGTGACTATCCTTGTCACAAATGAGGACATCTCACAGTGATTGTCCCTTGTGTAATTACCACTTGAATGAGGACAGTCACTGTAAAGACAACATGATAATGTACAGTTGCAATGAGTGTACATTATCATGTTGTCTTTAGAGTGACTGTCCTCATTTGTTGAAGAAGAAAAGCATTAATGTGGTTGAATAGCAATACATTCAAGTGGAAATTACAAAAGGGGCAGTCACTGTGAGATGTCCTCATGTGTGACTGTCCTTGTCACAAATGAGGACATCTCACAGTGACTATCCCTTGTTGGTGCAGGGGCACCTATCAAGTCAACTAGGAACACCTTGGAACAAGATGGAACCAGAAGATCAAAGGCAACCCTACATGTCAACTGGGATATTTTAAGGCCAATAATGGCATATTGTAATGAATAATGTAGTTTGCCAGTCAAGAGTCATAAAAGTCCTAGTAAGTCCTAGCTTTCATTTTAATGTTGTTTCAATGTTTTATTGAATTCTTCATTGTTGAATGATATGTTTATGAACTAGAAAGGTTATTTACTACATTCTACTCACTGTTGCATCAATTTTAATTCTGTTTTGAAGAAGTACTTACGCCTGCTAACATATAAACTGGCAGTTTCTACTAATTTTCTGTAATAGTCAAAGGTTTTCTTTAAATAAATGAACCTCCCATGAATCCCAAGGGCCCAGACTTCATGGGAGGCTTGTTATTGACATGTAAAATAGAAATCTAACTTATTCTATGCAGCACTAGTGCGAGAAGGCTGATGATTTGCAGGAAACAGTGAAGTGTTCCTTGATGAAATGATGGGAATGGTGTAATAGCAGCATATTGGGCTGAATAAGAGGGTTGTATTATGAGTTGAGATGTCCTAGGGCATCAAAGAGAAGGTGTGTGAATAATTATTTGGTCTCCAAGGTTAGTGGAGATAGGTGTTTGGTGAAACCCTATGCACTCTGCTAACCACTTCTGCAGACCACTCTGCATCACTTGTGTAATTGCCACTTGAATGAGGACAGTCACTGTAAAGACAACATGATAATGTACAGTTGTAGTGAGTGTACATCATCATGTTGTCTTTAGAGTGACTATCCTCATTTGTTGAAGAAGAAAAGCATTAATGTGGTTGAATAGCAATACATTCAAGTGACAATTACACAAGGGACAGTGACTGTGAGATGTCCTCATGTGTGACTGTCCTTGTCACAAATGAGGACATCTCACAGTGATTGTCCCTTGTGTAATTGCCACTTGAATAAGGATAGTCACTGTAAACACAACATGATAATGTACACTTACAGTGAGTGTACATTATCATGTTGTCTTTAGAGTGACTGTCCTCATTTGTTGAAGGAAAAAAGCATTAATGTGGTTCATTAGCAATGTATTAAATAATTTTTTTTTAAAAATTCTACCCAAGACCGTCGCAATTGCGACGGCCCTCCCAAGAGATGCGACGACGGCGCCGTATTGGCGATGCCCAGGCCCGTCGCAGTTGCTTCAGAGGACCATCGTAATTGCGACGATCCTCCCAAGACATGCGACGGTGGTGCCGTATTGGCGATGCCCAGGCTCGTCGCAATTGCTTCGGAGGACCGTCGCAATTGTGACGCCTTGCCATCGCAATTGTGACGCCCTACCGTCGCAATGCGACAGAGGCGCTGAATGGGTGAAGCAATGACATTGTGACGGCAGGGCGTCGCAATTGCGATGGAAACCCATAGACGTCGTGATTTGCGACTAAAAAATTGCGACGTCTATCACTGTCCGTATAGCAACACATAGCCGTCGCAATGGCGACACATAGCTGTCGCAAAATGGCCCCAAATTTATTAGTGTATCATACTTGTATTTTTCTGCCATGATTAGACACTTTTGAAAATCATTATGCTGCAATGTTATTTTTTGCACGTATAAAGTAAGGTGGCAAGTTATGTTGAGTACGAGTTCTGCGGAGAGTACTTATGAGTAATTATGAAATGATAATACAATAATTTACATTTATGTTACTCATAAGCTCATTTCTCAAAGCTGCATTGCTAGAAATTTCCAAATTTGAAATCATCCCACAACCTACCTTTTCAAGCTTTCTTGTTCAAAATTTTGGTTGTCTATTTTATCTCTTGCAACTCCATTTTGGGTATCTTGAAAACTAGATGATGGGTGGTGACCTCATCTGAAGGGAGCCTATTGTGCATGGTGTTTTTCTTGAAGACCAGAATTGTAGGCCATATTTTCAGGCAAGGGGTTGGATAGATTATATCCAGAAGCTAACTAGCTGGGATGACGAGATTGCACTTCAATTTCTTAACTCAAAAGATGGAGTGGCTACAGTTAAAGGACTGAAGGTGCCATTTTCTCAGTCAATTTTGGCAGAGGTTATGGGGTTACTATAGGAGGGTGAGGAATTTGCAAAGAATCTTGACCCAACTACTTCCAAAGCTCAGTTCACTTTACATGTAGACCCATCGCTTGAAGTTGATAGGAAACAAGGTACATTTAGACTATCTCTTCCTGAGCCGTTTAAACAATGTGTGGTTTATATCATTAGATATTTCACCTGTGAAGGGTGGCACTCATTCCTACATGCCATTCACTTTAAATTCTTGAGCTATTTAAGACATGATAATAGGCCTATCAATGTCCCTAGTTTTGTGTTTGGCATCTTGTCAAAGCAGGCCATTCTAGTTGAAGAGGGTAAATGAAATTTTGTCTCTCACCATTCTTTAATCAAATTAATAGTGAAAAAAGCCTTAAGGGAGCAGTCATAAATTTCTTGGGAGGAATTTCTATTGCAAGGGTTTAAGGAGCCTACCCTAGAATCAATTGGGCATAGAGTGGGACAGAGGATTAAAACTGCTAAAGGGGTTAGGAAATTTTTTATTGAGATTGGACAATGTTCTTCGTCCAAAAAGAAATCTAGGGTTAGGACCCCTAATTCTCCTAATTCCACTAATTCCTCTACTTCAAGATCAACTCATGAAGAGGAATCAGAGATTCCTACAGAAAAGGCCGAAGTTGCTCCTGCAGTGGAAACGGTTTCCCCAAAGGACAAGAAAAAGAAAATTAACCCTAGTACTAGTCAGAAGGCTAAGGCATCTCTTGTAGCCATGAGAACTTCCAAAAAAAAGAAAGCTCCAGAAAAGAAGGAGGAAACTCCATTAAGGAGAAGTGCTAGGAGGAGGTAAAAAACAACTGAAGAGATTCCAGTTGATGAGCCAAATGTAGAACAAGATTCTGGACAAAAGGAAGAAGAGGATGAAAACATTCAGCAAGAGGCTAAATTACAGTCTGAAACTTCTCAGCAGGAAGAATAATGGACTGAGATTATGGAACATGAAACATTTGAGGGATTTCATGATGTTAAAATAGAGAAGGTTCCTGGTAAGCCAGTAAATGTAGAAGTCATTATAATCGGAGATGACTCTAGCTCGGAAGAGCAAGCTTATGTGTTTCGAAGGAGAGGATCAACCTCTGGGAATCCTCAAGAAGATGATTCAGAAAGTGATGACTCTGATAGTTACATCAGGGAAGCAAATGAAACAATGTTCTCTCCTACAGCAGGATCTCCTGCAGCAGAAAGGGATCCCTATGAAGAAAATCCAGATATTGATATAGACCTTGTAAATAAGGTAGTAGAGAAAATTTTGAATGAAGGAATAGATACATTGGCTTCAGTGGCTCAATAATGCTCTAACACTGAGAGGGCTATGATCATCTAGACAGATCCTTTGAAGAGGACAAGTGCTAACAATGGCAAGTCATCTATTCCTCAAGCAACAGACAATTCTTGCCTTAGTTCAATAATAGATCAATCTAGTTCAACTTCTTTGTTATCTGTTATCTTCCAATTGTATAAGCAATTAAATTCTGAGAGAGAGCAGTGGAAACAACAACGGAAAGAACTAAATAGGGTAGTAGACCATCATTATCAGGAAACACTTGTTCAGGAGGAAAAGATAGAACAACTAACTGTGAAACTTGACAAAATTACATCTTTAATTCCTAACCTAATGGGTTGTAGATCCCCATCACCTGTCTATGCCTTGTTTCTTAAAGAACAGTTGTTAAACTATCAGATGACCTGTATTATGTAGGACAGGTCTTCCTCATTGCAAGAGCCTACTCAATTTTCTCAAGCCTTCCATAACTCTCCTACAACCATTCAAAATCTATTATGTGAATTTTATCTCCACAACCTAGCAGTCCCTAATGACCGAGTTTGGAATCCCTTACTTTATGTTGGGGATATTCAACTCAGAGCCCTCATGTCCTGGGTATAGAATGAAATTAATTGGGACACTCAGGCCAAAGTGTATAGGGATTTGGAGTCAGAAATTCCCCTATTTCTAAGGCCTGAAGCCAAAGATCCTCGAACTTACTATTATAATTGGTTAAGGATTGCCCCCTCTGACTCAGGTAGCAAGATCATCTATCCAATGAGAAATGAAGCATTTAATTCATATGAACAGATGATAGATTCTGAACTGCCCGAGGCTAGAAATGCCATTCAATGGCGCAGGAATAGTTTATCTAGGGTGATGAGAAACAAAGAACCACATTCACCTCCCAATTTTGCTATGGAAACCTAGCGCGCACCCTAGTATATTTCCTTGGGAAGAGAGAGAGAAAGTTTATGGATTCCACTAACCTTTCAGCCTCCATTACTGATGTCTCCTTTACTTGCCAACTTAGAAAATTTGGATAGTTTTGATATGCAGAGGGAAAATGACAGATGGAAGAAACACAAGGAAATAAAGGGATTCTATTGGAGTCTTGTAGAGGGAGGTACTGGATAGAGAACAACTGCTGATTATAGATTGACAGCCAGGTTGAAGAATTTATTTGCTGCAAGACCAACAAATAGCTAAGCTAGGGGGAATGATGAGTCAAGTTTATGGGATGTTTTGATTATGATTTTCTAAGTTCAGACTTAAATATCTTATGGTTTTTCATAAACATTATACAACCTTTTATGCTTCTAAGCTTTAGCCATATGTATATTTGATACTTTTGAAACTAAAGGAAAAGATTGAATATATATATAGATTAATGAATGTTATGATAAAATATGGTATTTTTCTTCTCTAGCTTTAATGGGTAGACCTCCTGCAGCCGTTTGACAAGGCTATGTTAAAATAGGAAAACTTATTATAATCTTTGCCTTGGATTCATGTTGTGGATTCTGTTATGTTAACCTTTTGTAGGAGAAGAATAAGTCAACAAGGAGAACGAACTCATGGATGAGTGGGTCTTTTAAGGCGAATAACTATTTCAGATTTCATCATAGCTCCACTTCTTCCATAACTTTGTGGTTGCCGATTCAGACCAAGTCAATCTAGTTACCAAGCATTCCTATATTCTCGAAGCACTAAATATGGCTTATCTCCTTGCATAAATGATGTTGTCATTCTTGTAACTGAAGTTGTTATGCTATGTAATGAAGGACCTAGTTTGTAGGTGTTTTGTTTTTCTTAAGTTGCTTTTAAATAAGCTGGAACTTATGATTCCAGGCTAGTTAGATGTTTTGAGGAATTCATACTGTAATCCAACAATAGAGTGAAATACTTTGATATCCTATATTGTATCTACATTTTGTTAAATGAATATATGACAGTTCTAGATTTCAATCTCTGAGTTATAATTCATTCATACTTCCATGGGGGCCCACACAGGAGGTGAATTCCCTATTCATGCTTAAGTAGGATTCAGTTAAGTTTCTTTGAAGTTGTTAAGCATTGTTGCTCCTGCAGCCACTGGTAGTAGAACCATTGACTGTTTCCTACAACATAGGTTTACTTCTCAAGCATTATCTATTTACTGTTAAGTTTTTCCTTCAAGATGAGAGTTAATCTATAGTTTTAGTTTCTAGTATAAACTTCTTGTAGCAATAGCTTTTACTTTAGTAGTGATGACTCTTGAGGAGACCTAAAGCATAAACTTTGCAGCCATCATCTCAAGTTCACGTTCTTGGATTGATACATTTAATGAAGTTTAGCATGATGTTCTAAGTAGATACATGATGATTTTCAGCAATGAATCATTGTTAAAGGATGTCCAATCCTTGAGTTACTAGGATATTATTCTAACCAGTCAGTTTGCCAAATTTGCATTCCTAAAAAATAATGTAAAATTCCTAAATTAGTCATTTGAAATTATTGATTAAGCTGAAACTTCATATCTGAAATGAAAGAAGTTGAACTTGAAGTAAGGATCAAATCATCCACATAGAGAATAATAATGAAAATATCATCTTTTATGCTTAATATAAAAATTAGGATCATTTTTACTTCTAACAAAACCTTGAGAAATAAAGAAAGCATTGATTTTGGAATACCATTCTCTAGGTGATTGTTTTAACCCAAAGATAGATTTCTTTAATTAACAAAATAAATGCTCACTACCTTATTTAATAAAACTAGGGGACCTTGTAATAGAATGATAATATAATATATTCAATAACCTTTTCTAAAATATCACAATGGTTATGCCTTTAATGCATCCTGCGAGTTCTTTCTGGATCAATAGAGGAAGAAGACAATTACTATTTTTTCATAAAATGAAATACAATCTACCTAATTGATGTTTTGATTTTTTTCAGAGATTACAATCCCTTCATTAGTAATAGATTAACATCTTTCAAGAAAGACTTTGGCAAAATATGTTATGGGAATGACTCAAGAAATATCACCCCATGGAATCAAGCTCCATCTAAAAAGTTTGGTTAGGATAGATGGCTTCAGTCTTCGCACCCTTCTGGCAGCAAAATACTCCCTTCAATTCCAATTTCCAATAGTTTTGATTCTCTTCAGGAACAAAATTTGGATAATGGAAATATCTCTGATTATAGTCATAGAGAAAATGTGTATACTCCTCCACATCAAAGATCATCTCAGCAAATAAGCCTGTATAAGGTATCTTATAACCCTAGGTTAGTTACGAATGTTCTATGTATAGAAAACCAAAATGATCTGATTAAAAGATCCCAGAATTCATGTAAAACCTTTGGTGTCTTTATCCACTGGAATGGATCGGGGGTATCTTCAAAGAGTATTGCATTTTGGTTGAAATATTTCTACAATAGATAGGTAAGTATTACTTTTCTCTCTAAAGATTTTTTCTTCTTTTATTGTTTTAATAAAAAAATTAAACATAATTTATTGAATGGTAAAGGCCCTAGTTTTAGAGGAATTAATTTTACAGTTATTGATTGGGTCTCATTTTTAACCCTAGCAAATAGAATAACTTCTTGGTTGAAAGGATGATATTATTAAAAGATCTCCCTATGGAATGCGCTAATGAAGAATTTCTTAGGGTTATTAGGGAATAGGTTAGGGGAATTTGTTAGTAGTATTGACACAGATTTCTCTCTAACAGAAAAAATTATTATAACACATCTAGATATTAATATTAAAAACCATAAACCTATTCTGATAAAAAATAATAAAAATTGTCGTTCCAAATTGAGCCCGTTATACTATCTAGGTTTTGTTTTGTTGAAAAATCTCAGGCTAAGGTAGCAAATACTTAGATCCAAGAAGCATCCTCGCCAATAGATTACGTCTTAATAAATGAAGTAGCAAGATCCAGAGTCCCCAATCTAAATATACACTATCTTAATGGTGGGGGTTTTTCTTTTTAAAGAAATGGTAAATAGCTTGTCATTAGAAAAAGAAGAAGGGGAGATTAAGGGATGTTATCAAACTCATACAATTTTGTAGCCTTTAGAAGGAAACATTGATGAGTTTGAAAAATCCAATAACATTACGAATCAAGATGTGTCTATCTCAATAGATGAAGAACAAGAGGATATTAGTATAGAGGAATATAAATTATCTCTTAGTGGGATTCTTTCACAGGCGGAGGAAATTTGTAAAGTTATAAACTAGGAATTAGTAAATTGTAACAATAATTCAGTTAAATCTGTATGGTCAGGAAAAAATATGTTTAGAGAACCAGATATCCTTAACACAACCAAAGAAAACTTAGAATAAATGTCTAAATTATCAGGTCTAGTTCTTATTCAGGAAGATAATTTGGATCAAAATCAGGGGATAGAAATTGTAGAGGGCATGCTAAACATAATCCAAAAGGAAGCAGAGGATGAGGAAACCTTTGAAAATATTAGTATGTTAAGTAAGGGCATAGAAGACACAGTAAAAAAAGGTTTGGCCTTTTCATCCAAAGGCTTGGAATAAGAGGAATGTGCTAAAGAACTATTAAAATGAGGTAGGAAATCTTTAAGTGAGCTTAGGAAAAAAGATGTTATGGCTGAAGCTCAGGCTAAAATAATAATGATTTATGCAAGGAGGGGGAAGTTCCCTCCCAATCAGTCATGAAACTAATTACCTGGAATGTTAGGGGTTTAAATTCCCCTAACAAACAAAGTGTCTTAAAAAGATACTTAAAAACATTTGACGCAGAATGCATCTTAATTCAGGAAACTAAATTGGACTTCGCGAATCTTGAAAGCTTAGGGAAGAGAATTGGTCTTTGGAATTTCACTGGTGAAGCCTCTTGTGGGGCTTCTATAGGGTTAGTAGTTATTTGGAACCCTGGGAATGTAAGTTATGTTAAATTAACAGGATCAAAAAATTAGCTAGCAGGTAAGATTAGTAGTTTCCAAAGTAATGTTTCTTTCATTCTTATTAAAATTTATGGCCCTTCTAGGTTAGGAGACAAAATTGTAGTTTGGAATGAAATTGAAAAGTTTATTTCTGACTATTCGACATCCCTAATCCTTATTGGTGGAGACTTTAATGCTATCTTGAATCCAGATGAAATAATAGGTGGTTTAGGAAGAGACTCAATAGTGATGCAATAGTTTAGGGATTGGGTTTTTATAACAGAGTTAATGGATATTAGAACTTCAAATGGGACATTTACTTGGACAAATAGGAGAATAGATTTTAGTCATATTACTGAGAAATTAGACAGATTCTTTTTTCATGGAAACCTCATGACCTTTAACTTTAATTTAGAATCGGTTATTTTACCTTATTCAAGTTCAGATCACTTCCCAATAGCTTTATAAATTTTAGAAGCCCTTAGACCCTCGAGAAATCCCTTTAGATTCGAAAAGATGTGGTTTTTATATGAAAATTTTATGGATATAATCAAGACATGGTGGGAGGAGGTTAAATTTGAAGGATTGAAGGCTTACTATTTTATGTCTGAACTTAAACATATCAAAATGAAACTAAAAATTTGGAATAAAGAAACTTTTGGGAACATTCACGAATTCAAAGAATCCTTAGAAAAATAATTAAATGAGGAAACCTCTAGATTAAGGATAGATCAGAGTAGATATCTTAAAGAAAAGGAATTACTCCTAGAATATGGTAAAGTTTTAGCGAAAGAGGAAGTGTTTTGGAGATAAAAGTCTATAGTAACATGGCTGGCTGATGGGGATAGAAATACTAATTTTTTTCATAATAGTACAAAATCTAGGTGATTAATTAATAGAATTCATTCTATAGAAAACCTCGAAGGAACACTTTTTACTACTCCAAAAGATATTTCTAATGAAGCTGTTAGATATTTTGATAACCTTATTAATAATTGGGATTGTTCAAACAAAAATACCCAAGAAAAGCTTTGTCAATATGTTCCTAAACTCATTAATAGGATCACAATCTTAAACTTGTAGCTAAAATTATGAAACAAGAAGTGGAGGTAGCTTTGTCTCAACTTCATCCGAACAAAGCTCCAGGTCTAGATGGGTTTCCAACATTCTTTTTTCAAAAATGTTGGGATTTCCTTGGAAATGAAGTCACAAAGGATTTAGAAAATATTAGAAATTATGGTTTTTTATTTAAAGAACTAAATAATACATTTATTACTCTAACTCCAAAGAAATCTGAAGTCAAAAGTATGGAGGATTTTAGACCTATCTCTCTTTGTAATACATTTTATAAATTATTTACTAAGGTTTTAGCTAATAGAGTTAAAAATATTCTTCCTATTATTATTGTTGAGGAATAAACTGGGTTTGTTTTGGGTAAATCTATTTTCCAGAATAACATAGATCCAATATGCTTATTAAATTAGATATTAGGAAAGCTTATGATAGAGTAGATTGGAGATTTATGTGTAAATGTATGGAAGCCTTTGGATTTTCAAAACAATGGATAAATTTGATATATGAATGCATTTCTACACCTAAGTTTTCAATATTAGTCAATGGGAATCCGGAAGGCTTCTTTGGCATTTCTCAAGGTATAAGACAAGGAGATCCTTTATCTCCTTTTTTTATTATTATTATGGTTGAGGCTTTAGGAAGATCCCTAATGGATGCTAGAAATAGGGGCAAATTAATTGGTATTAAAACAACTAGTCAACTTAGTTCAACCACTCACCAATAATTTTTTGATGAATCTATGTTGTATAGAAAATCTTGTATTCGAGAAGCTAAAACCTTTAAGAAGTTGTTAGGTGACTATTCTAAAGCTTCGGGACAAGTAGTTAATAGAAATAAATTAGAAATCTTCTTTTTTAATACAAATGAAAGATTAGAAAATAGCATTTTAAGGGTTATGAACTTTGACAAAGGTACTCTTCCAACAAATTACTTAGGATTACCTCTAGATAAAGGTAACTAGGATAGTAATTTATGGGGGAACCTCATTAGTAAATTTGATTTAAAACTGGAGTCATGAAGAGGGAAGTGGTTGTCCTCAGTAGGGATATCTACTATGCTAAATTTTGTCATCTTTGCTTTACCCATATATCAAATGTCATGCTTTTAGCTCCCTAGTGGGATCATACAAAAGTTTATACAAAAATTCATGAAGTTTTTTTGGCAAGGTGTTGGAGCTTTTTCTTGCAAGGCCAATCTTGAATCATATGGTTAGGCTTGAATCATAGGTTAGGCACTCAAGCTTGACAAGAAAAATAATCCAATTGATGAGGATAGAGAGAAATCCTCCTTCTTCTTTGAGCTCCACATTCACTCAGGCGGGTATTGCCTTATCTGCACACTCATGCCATCCTTTTGGTGAATAAAAGGCCTGCAGACATATTAGTGTGGAATAGCCTTCAAACCCCTTCAGGTAACTTGTACCCCAATGAAGCCAATTCATATACAAACATCCCTATTTGCACAGAATGAGTCTGAAGACTAGAGAGAAACTCCTACTACTACCACCAACATGAAAATGGTATTGACATATAAAGATGCAGGAAATAGCCAAAACCCATCAGACATTGGACTCAATTGAATATGCTAGCCCTTGATCAGTGCCATTATCCATTGGGCAGACCTCAGATACAAACAATGAAACATGAACCAACTATTGTCAAAGACTCATAGCCATAAATATAAATGTTCTAGCCCATCCACTACTTATAAGATCCTTCTGTAGACAACCAAGATGAATCTATGTCCCTTCTAAAGTAAATTTCAGTTGATCCTAGATCAAGAACTAAAGACAAGAACATATGCAAAGGTAACCCTATGCAATGGATCAGAAAATCCAAAACTCACATGAATGACACCAAGGAGAGACTTGTAAACATGAAACAGTTATATTAAGTATGATGAGTCATGTACATGATCAAAGTAGGACAGAGATCAAACCACTTCAATAACTTGTAAAAGACTTCCAGAAATTCTATTCAGCCTCCTGCAATGCGACAGAGCTTTCTATTTCCCACTGGAACCAAACAGAATGGAACCCTAAACAAGTCAAAATTTTGACACTTTATACCACTAGCTGCCATGGGAACCCAAAATAGGTTGCAACAAGCTACAGACAGCTAGGGTATAGCTTTCACCCACTAAACCAACCAGAGACATCCAAAAATTCAATGCAGAGAAAAGAAAACCAGGCAATCAGATCCAAGAATGATCCACATTTATGTCAATCCTCTGGAAATGAACCAAGGACCAAGAATTTGTCATGCAAAATAGTCCTTTCACCCACCTGCAAATACACCTCGAGCCAAGAAACTGTCCTCCCCCACACGGCAAAACATCTGCAAGCAATCACCCATGGCAACCTGGACCACACTGCAACCACTGATGCCACCAAACTGATCGGTAATCAGGCCACTGAAACCATAAATTTTGGTACTTCATGCCACTACAAACCCACTGCAAAGACATTTAAAATTTGGTGCCAACGGCAAACCGGTCAACCTTTAAATCACAATCACTGATATCATGGTTTCCTGTCAAATCAAGCAGCCCATAAAGGAATCTTAGTTTACATTTAGGCCTAGTTGCATGATTGCAAGACACTTTATTCACCCCTACGATCATGTGACTGCAATCACTTAGCCGCAGTCAACAGTCAATCACAAACCCCTTGAAAGGTCCTCGGTCCAGTCAGCAGTCAGGCAACCAATCAAAAACTAGCACGTCGGCAAGACTGGCATCGTGGGCCCACCTTAGAACTCCGCAACTGCGATGTCTGACGGTTAGTCACATGATCGCATAGCTCGGAGATGGGCTATGCGAACATGTGACAACCTACAAACTGTAACTACCAACATAACCGCTACCGCTACCAGTCATTAAGTAACGGTCCCACCAAGCACATCCACCTCAGCACCCTACCGACCAATCATAAACCTTACACGCCAGCACTGAGAAACTACCACATTAGACCACACGGATCAACCAAACCACACAGACCAACCAAAACATAGCGGGACCACTGCCACTCTGTCGATGGGCCCCACGCACAAGGAAGGAGCCTTGTCGCATGGTCGCATGTCAAAAAACTCTGACATGCGATCATGCGACAACCAATCATTTTAAGAACTTTGAAAACCCGAGCCCACCACTGTGGATGCCACATTACCACCTGCCATCGGGCCCCAGGGACACGTGTTAATCGGTCGCATGATCACATGTCAGAAAACTCTGACATGCGATCATGCGACAGCCAGCTATAAGCCACCACATCACCGCCAACGGGACCACCAAACAACAACCACCATCGGGCCCCACGCGCAAGGAAGGAACCGGTTGCATGGTCGCATGTCAAAAAAATCTAACATGTGATCATGCAACAACCAATCAGAACATGCACCCCTGCTCCCCTTCTGACACTGGGCCCACCAACCAATCACACTTGCGCACATAGGAAACGCTGGCAAATAGGAAACTATGAGGTGGAAAACACACAGGGTTTTTGACGGAAAAGATCAAAAACACACAAGGTTTCTGACGCCAAAAGATAAGCGCACAAAAGCTGGAAGGCACAAGGTCAAAAACAATGAAGGTTTTCACATAGACCAAAAAAATCATGGATTTTCAAAAACACTGTGGGTTTTCGACATTGAGGTAGATATTGAAATTGTTTCTTGCAAACCTCAAAACTTGAATAACTTTCTGGATCTTGTGATTTAGGAGATGCGGTCTGGACTGAAGCAAGGTGACACATGGAAGAACATAGGGCTAAGAGCGCACAACATGAAATCAAGTGGATTTTCTTCGCAAAACAAAACTGTGATTGCAGGCATGGCAAGACAACATTACAAAACTTGCAAGGAATAGGCCATTTTCATAGGATTTTTTCATTGACAGGAAAATGGACTAACACAAGGTTCGGGAGAAAAAAAGAAAATTCCATTATTAGCTTGGGAAAATTTATGTAAAACCAAAAGTGATGGAGGTATAGACATTAAAAATTTGCATGATTAAAATTTAGCTTTGGGGGCCAAATTAGTCTGGAAAATTATCAGACAGCCAGAATTAAAATGGGTTAAAATTATTAATCATAAGTATCTGGATGGTTCTAACAATTTGAGTATTTTGAGACATGAATCCCCTCCTAGTGGGTCGAGGATATGGAACTTCATTAGGAACTATTTACCTCTTATTAGAATCGAGGTTTCTTGGGATATAGGCAATGGTGAAAAAACCTTATTTTGGGATGATTCATGGGGTGGATACACTGAACTTAGTAATATTATCAGAGATAAGGAAAATATAGACAAATTGAAAACTCAAAAAGGTATATATGTTAAAGATTACATTTCACATTCTCAAAATAATCTTGCATTAGGTTGGGTTTGGGATATTAAGGGGGATGATAATATTTCGGTATATTTCTCTTGGGAGCTTTTAAAGATCTTAAAAGATATAAATTTAACACCACATCACAAGGAAGAAAGACTTATCTGGACAAAATCCAAATCTAGAGAATATAATTCCGAATACTTTCTTCTACCTAAACACCTCGCTTATGTGTCATCTTCCTTGTTAAATTAATAATAATATATTGTGAATTAATTAAAAAAATAGGTTAGATTATTGGAAAAAAGAGTGTCCACAAATTTTCGATACTTGGTAATTTTGTTAAAAAAAAATTGGGTAGCGGGAGTGGATGGGAACCTACTACAACAATGAAAGATAACTTCAAAGAAAGGTAAGCATCTTTGTTTTACTAACACAGTATCATTTACCAATCAATTTCCAAAAATGATGTAAAGCATATGGAAGCAATAACCGTCTTCTATAATTTATGACAAAACATGGATATCAATATCCATACAATAAGAAAGGTTTATGTCCTTCAGAGTTACCTTTGGATCTTTGTTGGAATAAGGATTGTCTGCCTAAAGAAGGATTTTTCCTTTGGTTAGCTCTTCATGGTAGACTTATGACATCAAAAGCCTTTAGAAAAATGGGGTTTCTTAGGCCTTCTAGGTGTGTGCTTTGTAAGAAAGAAGAAGAAAGTATTGATCATCTATTTTTAAATTGTGAATTTTCTTCACAGTGCTGGTCTTGGCTAACTAAAAGACTAAATTGGCATTCAACCTTCCCTAGTAATTTAGTAGATTTTCTTAAAGGA